>CM070530.1:45020797-45575797 GCA_036346145.1 Olyra latifolia | reverse complement strand
TTTCAACAAAATAGACCGGTCTTGCCATATTTTTTTTATAGTAAAGCAATTCACTATACTTTATAGAAAATTTTACTAGGATCCGAACATGATTAAAATGTAACATTAGATATATTTTCAGATTATAGCAAAGCTCCTCGTAAGGTATAGTAAACCACTTTACTGAAAATATATATATGCATGATCGGTCTAGTTTTGTTGAAAAAAATGTTTAAAACATGTATGTGAAAACGGTTTGTTAATCGGAGCTCTCAGTCAGCGGCAAAAGTGAAAAAAAAGAAAAATAATTACGTCATTAATGCACCTGTGCATGCGCATGAATTAGTTTTGCCCAGTTTTTATTCGTTAATATTTTACTATTTTTTGTGTGCAACTTTACTACAACGGATACACAGATTTACTGTAGCTCTGCTCGAGGTTGCACGCATGGGATACACAGATTTACTGTATCAGCCACGCTCGAGGTTGCTCGAGGATACACAGATTTCCTTTAGCTATATATATATATATATATATATATATATATATATATATATATATATATATATATATATATATATTGAGTTGAGCTAAGGTGCTTGAAACACGGAAGATCTGTGCTTGCGTCTAATTTGAAAATCTGAGATCAAATGATGATCGAACCGTCCATCTTAATCTTCTCATTGAAATCTCTTAAGCGAACAAATTTAATATTTTTTGAATTTTTTGCTATTTATTTTGTATTTTTAAAACCAGCAAATTGGACGCTTCACAACTAATTAGATCGGTGATTTTCAAAAATACAAAAAAAAATAGCAAAAAAATTTAAAAAAATACAAAATTTGGTTGTCTAAGAGATTTCAACGAGAAGATTAAGATGGACGGTTCGGATCGGCCATTTGAGTCTCGGATTTTTCAAACTAGACGCGAAGCACGACGTCTTCCGTGCTTCGCGAAGCACCGTAGCTCAACTCTCTCTATATATATTTATATATATATAATGATTGGTAAAGACGCTGTGCTCCGGCGTCGCATACCTTTGTTCTATGACCTCACCGTCTTGTTCTTCGGGTGATGTAGTGGCGGAGGCCAGAGAGGGGTAGGATTGTACGTATGAGATGTTTTATTTACTGCTTCGTGGATTTTACTCCTTTATATTTCAACAAACTGGTGATACTCTTGCTCGTGTGGTCGTAAGCATTGCATTTTCTTTCTCGTCTATGACATGCTCTTGCTCATGGGGTTGTAAGCGAACGATGAAGTTAAGTTTTTACCTAGATACGATGCCTGCCCAAGCTTTTGCAAAAACAGTCTTCATTGATCACCAATTAAGTTAAATTTACAATCTAATCCTCTCTAGAGCGGCTACTTCTTCCTCGAACTTTGACCGGACTTCTGGAGGAGCTCTTGGGAATCCCTTAGCTCCCAAGAGCTACATATTTCGATCGCTGCTATCGTGTCGATGAGACCCTGGTGACCAAAGCAAAGAGACACTTGCAAAGTCGCATCAGGAAGCAGAACCAAAACAATGTCTACACGAAAGAAAGGGTTACATCGATCAATCTCGTCGCACCTAGAAACAAGAATGATACTAGAATAAACATCTTAAATAGATGATTAGCCACAATCAACTCCAAAAGCACTCATCTTTGGATTAGTTAACTATGGCATTTGCGTAGTATTCTCCTTTATGTCAGTGATTGTAAGGAATGGTCGGCCTTTGGGTGATACTGTTGCATTACAACTAGCGATCGGATTATTCATTACATTGGCATCCTCGTTCTAGAAAATGAAATAGAATACAGTAACTAAAATGCATGATTATTTATCTAAGATCCTCCTAAGCAACTAACAAGGTCATTTCTCTGACCAACATGCTTTCTTGACATAAATATTTATTTATTTTGTACTATTGTGCCCATAAGTGCAAATCATAGGTCTAGTTTGGAAGCTGTGGCTCTGCACGTCGAGAGGCCAAATTGTTTGATTTGATTGGGCTTCGAGAGATTCGAGAAGTGGCTTTGAGAGATTCGAAAAATGGCTTTGAGAAGTTTTGTTTGGTTCAACTTTCTAGCTCTTTACCATGAAAAAGCCAAAGGCGGCTAGAATTAAGTCATCTCAAAATTAATCTTACCGACAAAGAAAGTACACACTATTTTCTGTACTTTCTTTTTGTTCATGAGATTAATAGTACACACACAATGCTTTTAGGCAATTCAGATAAAATTCTATAGATGGGTTTGGAGATCTTTCTCATTAACATCTCACACAGTTAGCTATGCACTGTATATCATTTAATTATTTTTGAAATTTTCAAAAAGTTGTATGATTTGCTACTTTAGAATGAATATAATATTTGCTTAATTGTCTCATAGATTGTCTTCTCGCATTAATCACGTACAAATATATATTCTTCTATGTATGTTTTTCTCATGAAGTATAGTGCTTACCATAAACGCTAAAGTCTACACCGTCAATATCAGGATCTAGTAATTAATGTTTTAATTGCCGCATGACAAGGAAGGTTTTCTGGCTAGAACCAACATAGAAAGAAACGTTGAGAGCAAATTCAAGTTGATTTGATTCATGGCTTTTAGGGTTTTTTTTTTGGTGTGGTCACATTATGACCATTGTTGAACTACATATAATTTCATCTTTATCTACCTCCAACATCACTGCTATGTTTAACTATAGTGTGAACAGAAATGTGTTTATGAGAGAAGAAAAGAACGTGAAAATCACAACGTGGTGTACTATACGTCACCTTTTGCACATGAGGACATTTTCTGTTTGTCCAGAATAGGAAAACCATGAAAAGATGCTATTAAGCAGTGTGAACTGGCTTCCACTCCCTTGGGCTGCAGGTGACACTCCTGGAACAAAGCCAAAACCAGCCCAACAGATTGCCCATCTGGTCCCCACAGGAAATCTGTATGGTGTAATAAGTTGTCACTAAATTATATAAATACATTGGACTTTTGAATGACCATAAAATTACATATCTCGAGGATGACAATGACATCAACTAGTATGACCAATGAGATATAAAGAAAAAAAAAGATATCATCGCTTACATGGCCTCACATTTACCTTGCCCCTCCTCCCTGGCGGACGGCAGCACATAGGACTGCTATACTGGGTCTTTTTTTACACCATTCTCCTTCCATATATAGGAAACATTACAAAGTAAATCAAAATCAAACCTTCGTGCTACTCAATTGGGTGCCATGGAGGGTGCCTTTGAATTTGATGCAGGAGGTGGAGGCGGAGGCGGAGATGGAGATGGAGGCAATGAATGGAAGTCCCAAATCGATAAAAGGACTCACGGGGTTTATGTCTCCTGGATGTAAGCCAGCAACTTTTGTTTTCCATGTTGCTTGGCCTTTTGATTCTTTCCATTATATGTTCCGTGTGCATCATCATGCATGTAGGTTTGGTTGCTCCAACTAGCAACAAGGTTAGCTTCTGTGATTTCCAGGAATTGCTCTCCACAATCTGCAGGCCTTCCAAATCTTCCCTGTTCTCTCTTTTCTGTATTTTATTTTGGTTTCCCTCACACTCATGTACACATGTTTCTGGTGATCAAAGAAAATTTGACCATTTTGGTAGACCTCCTTTTTTTTTTTCTTGTTTTTATTGTTCAAGATCATTGGTAAAAAAGACGTGGTTATGAACTTATGATCACCGATGTTTATTGGAGCCTGCGGCTCATTCTTCTTCAATATCTTGCGGTGTTGTGGATAGTAGAAACATTTTCAAACTTTATTTCTATTTTATTTTCTAAATATTGGCCTGTAGATCTAGGAGGGTAAGCACGTACCCAAACCTGTCATGTGACTTGATCTGGGTGGGTCAGTATATTAAAATTAATAGCATCTCCACCACTAGGCCACGGGTTTGTTACCAAATCCTTGCTGAAAACTAAAGGATTCGAGTGAACATATACTAGCTTGTGTGCATTTTTCTATTCTTAGAATGGATTATTTTGTGCTGATGGGAGGCAATATTCTACCAAAAAAACACTTTTTGTGTTGACAAAGGGTTGATATTCAATTAAATGCCTCGATCTGCTGTTTTATTTTATTGCTTTTGTTTCTTTTTGTCATTGTTTCTACCTTTTCTGCTGAGTTGCTATCTTATAGAAGTCTATTTTCAGTAGAAAAATAATGGGAATATCCAATTATTGAAATATGCTCATGTATAAACAGAAAGATATTAGAAGTTCGAGGTGGTTTCTATGGAGTGTATTTAAACTATCCTTGAATTTCAAACTCAGCAAGTGTGTGAGGACATTCAACATTTTTTTTAAAAAATAATTTGGCAATGATAATTTTCCGTTGGTCTTTATCTATTCCTTTTAATTTAAAATTTGCTAGAAATTTGTTGCCTCCAAGTACATATTTAATTTAAAGTGGAGATTTTATATATCAAGAAATGCTACATTAGGGACTAAACCCAAATTGTTATGTTCATTTTTCAAGTCGATGTGATATCTAAACAGAAATGCTTGAATGATTACATTTAGCTATTTGTTAAGGTTCCCTTGGAGATATGCATCATTGAACGTCCATGGCTGCCCACTTAGCACATATCATGCAAATTTCATGTTACTTAGAGTGCGATTTTTGAAACTTGCAGAGTGCATAATATATGTATCACATTTCTTATTGGTTATTGATGTTACAGATTAAAGAGACTAACGCAGATACTATCACCATATGGGAACGGGAAATTGACTGATCTTCGGAAAGTTGCTGGCAGATTAGAAGGGAGGCTTTTCGCAGTAGCTAGTAGCATGGTATATTCTATTTTTTAACATTTAATTTCTTTTCTGTAAATCATCGTGCTGAAAAAATGTTGAAGCTTAGAGCAATAGTACTTCTGGTTACTATGAATTAAAGGGTCATACATAAGGCACTGAATGGAGATAAGCTGCAAATCTCTATGAGGAAGTTCACAGATATATGCATACAGCCAGTGTTTGCTCAATTAGTAAGCATTTGCAGTTGTTTTATTTATTTACTGGGTGCTTTCTTTAACAATTGAAGTTATGAGAAGAAAACAACATGCAAAAAACAAATCATGATATGTTAGTTGTGATCATCTAACTGGTTGTATCCTGAAAATGTTGTCCCATGATGTCAAAGGGATTTTAACACTGAACGTCAAAGGTTTGACCAGGATTTTTTTTGGTTTTTTTAAAGGGGAAAGTCTAACCCCCCCCCCTCTCATCTATGCATATCAATGCACCTAACCTCATAACCTGGGAAACTAGTATGCAAAGTGGTGCAAATAACCCTCTGTGAATAGTTTTGTCATCAGGGCAGCCCACATGGATGGTTTTACCGCCTAGGCTACACATGTAGATATTTTCTTTTCCAAAATCATTATTTTCACTATGAGACCCACATTGTCATCCCCTTATCCCTCTTCTCCCTCCTCTCTCTCTCTTTCTCCCCTTGTCCCTCTTCTCCCTCCTCTCTCTCTTCCTCCCCTTCTCCCCACTACTGCAGATTTGAACTTCACAACCGGTTCGTAAAGCCTCTAGAAGCGGTTATATAACCGCTTCTAAGCAACCACGACTGATGCTCGTGGGAACATCAGAAGCGGTTCTACGAACCGGTTCTAGTGGTGTCTAAAAAGGTAAAGAATATTGGGGTACGTGGGATTCGAACCTAGGACCTCACCCCTCCTCGTGACCTACGCCTTACCCAGCTAGCCAACCCACCCACGCGTGCTCTCTGATGAGATAAGGCAAGCTTTCCTTTTAACAATTCAAAAAATGGGCATCTAGCAGCGGTTCGTAATACGAACCCCTTATAAGGCCCCCTCTTGAAGCGGTTCGTAATACGAACCCCTTCTGTTGCTTGGGTTTTAGAAGGGGTTCGTGTCCCCAACCGCTGCTAGAGGTGTAGGGGGCTTTAGAAAGGGTTCGTGACACAAACCCCTTCTGTTGCTTGGGCTTTAGAAGGGGTTCGTATTACGAACCGCTTCTAGAGGGGGTTTCCTGGTTTGAACTATTGAACCGCTTGTGTTGCAACTATTAGAAGTGGTGCGCATTGAACCGCTTGTGATGTGCCGCTTGTGATGCCCTGTTTTCTAGTAGTGCCCTCTTCTCCTTGATGGCTCTGCAGTTGCACTGGATGGCCGAAAAGAAGGGGGTGGCACTCTTTGTGCTTTGTGCTTGCGCCGGATGGCCGGAAATCATAAAAATAGCTCGGAGCAGGTGCAACATAAATTACAACCTTATAGCCATGCTAACATTTCAAAGGAATTTCTTTGGATTATTTTTCTATCTACGTTATTTTCAAACATCATTGTGTGGGCATGACATTGCTAACTCAATGGCAAGGCAATGTGCGGCCACATGGTGCACCACATTTGGAGAAATTGCCATGGTTAATATCCATCGTGCAAAGAAAATAATATTTACCCATTCAAGATTGGCTAAATGAGTTAGATTGATTTTAGAAGTTTGAAGACTATCATCCCTGTTATAATTACTTCTTGTTTTTTCTGCTGTAAATAACTCTTTTACCTATAATAAATTTTTAGGACTTATCTAATCATGATGATTGACTCCCATGCATCCATAAGGCATCTCTAGTTTTTTCCTGACACATAGAATGCGTTTGGGACCACATTCCTGCTCCCCAATTCTTTGTAGAAGTGGGTGGAGCCGTAAAAACCACAACTTTGGCTAAGAATTGTAGTGGGTGTTTGGGTACACAAGACTACAAGAGTGACATCCATGATGAGGTCCTTGTGATGGAACTCTTCTTCGAGTGGAAGAGCGAGAATACGGTGGTTAGGTACGAAACATGCAACCCATTAAGGCACCTCGTCGGTGAATTTGAAAAAAGTGGCCTTGATGCATGAATAAGGTAGAGCATTCCATGATGCCTCTTATATCTTCCTACATGTCTTCTCTTTCTACTCTAATTCTCTCTTTCAGAATTTTTGGATGCAACAACCTACCAAACACTTCTCTCAACCTTCTCCAAATTTCAATACAATCTATAGATCTACCAAATAGGTCGCACATAAAAGAGAAGAGATGTCTTTCTCTTCCTCTCACCCATAAGACCACAAAGCCACATCCATGCTCCAATATCCATTGTCTAGTCATTGCAAGGAATCCGACTAAATGTATTCTCTTGTAATCATGTGTAGCTGTCTACGCCACCGGCCTCCACTTTGACATAAGTTTGCTCACCAAGTGGTGAGGAAGACATGGGTAGGAACTTTTTTTTAACCTTGGAAAAATTATTGCCTTAATTAATAAAGCATAGGAGAGACATAAAGTTTTAGATCCAAAAGGGATTCAATGTATTAAAAAACCAAAGAGGCTGAATCAAGAAACTAAAGGCACTAGATCTTTGGCCCTAGCTTAAAAACCAATTCCTCCACTCCTCTTTCATAATAGTGATAATAAGCAATGCTCCCCTATTGCAAAAGGTACACATTTCTTTTTCTTTTTTTTCCTAAATTGACCAAGATATCAAATGGCTAATGTGTGCAGCAATTTCTTTGAGATGTATTCTATCTTACGAAAGCCATTCCGCCACTAGGACAATGATTGGAGATCCCTTAAGAGTTGATGCAGAAAGTTTGGACTCCTGTGAACTGCTATATCTCTAGCCAAATTCTCCTAGTGTACCAGCAATGCACACAGGCAGATGGTTTGTCTCTTGCGTTGTACGACAGAGTCAATAGAAATGTTATTTGGCCCATCCTCTTTGGCCAAGCCTATTCACAGTTTATTGCCTATTTTGGATCACTAGCTAGGTAAAGAATTTGTATTTAGGTGGTGCCCATGTTTTCCAAATGTGTAGGAACCAATTAATTTTGCATCACAGGGTAAGGCTGTAGTGTAGTTTTAATTCATGTTGAGTCTCTAGTTGATGTGATCTCCCCAATTTGGTATGAAGTGCACATGTTGTTTGTGTTTTGAAAGATGGATAAACTCCGCTGTATGGTTTGTCATTATATTGTGATTTATGGTAAGGGTGAGAATCAATTCCTAAAATGTGGAGCTTCCCCTAAGTGTTTTGTTTTTACTCTTGGATATGCCAAAAAGAAGTTGGAAATTATCCTTTTTCCTTGAGTCGTCAAGCCAGGATTACTCCTATATGTGTGTCGTGGAACCATTTCCTAGAGTAATGGTAGTCTTAGCAGTGAAGAATTGGCGATAAATATCATCGCAAGGACCCATGGTTTGTAACCAAAGTGCCAATCATGCTAAAGCTAACAAAGGTGAAGGAACCTTGCAAATATTTCAAAATTCGACTACCCCAAGCCTCCAATTATTTTTGGTTCACGGACTTGATTCTAGTTGACCTTGCATTTCCCTCTCAATATTATTTTTGTACACTCCCATAGTAATCTTCTTCCAATACTGTCAACTTCTTTGAGGATACTACAAGGGGCAGGTAGAGCTGAAAATGTATAAATTGGGTGGGAGGTGAAAATTAGTTTAATGAGAGTTACCTTGTTGGTTGTGTTACGAATTATTCTTGCCAAAAGGCTAGTCTTGTTGTGACATTACCAACTAGTGGTTCGACACCCCCCTTTCGCGGATGGTTAATGGAGAGGAGTGCAAGGTAGATTATCGAGAAGATTGATTTAACTGCTGACATTTGCTAAGGAACAATGTGCAAGTATATATGCTGGAAAAATATTGGGAGAACTAGGCTCTTCTAGAAGTTGGTGTTGAGGCATATAACCCTTCCAAAGTGATGTATAATTTGGGTGAGGGTTGTCACATCTAGATTTCTTCTCATTGAATTGAATGCTTTCTCTATGTCAAGTTTTAGAAGGGAAAATATCTTGGGTCGATGAAGTCTTCTTGTGAGGTTGCAGATATATGAGAAGTTATCGTGAATACTCTGAGATTTGATGTATGCACTTTTTTCTTGGTGTAAATTACAGAGTTAATGAACAACCTCAAACCATTTGTCAAGACTTTAGGTATGACCTCTGTGACTCCATGGATGACGCTAGCCGGGTGGTAATTACCAATATTGTCTGCACCTTCATTTGTTGGGATGAAGACTTAGTTTGCTGAATTTATGAGGTTCATGCCCGAAGTATCATAGGAGGACTTAATGGCATTCATGATGTCCATTTTGATGATTTACTAGCAATTGTGGTAGGACACCATCAAGAACCCATCTGGACCTAGGGCTTTGTTAGATGGTGTCTGTAAAAGCGTTATTCAGATATATGCCACTAGAAAGTATGTTGTTCCTAGATAAGCCATTGAAAAGTAGTAAGTTATAATTATAGCCATTCGAAGTTCATGAATTTCAAAATAGGTCATTTTTGGATATATTCCCCCTCCTATGTGGGATGGTCAATGGGAGGAAGAAAGTGATAGGAGGGGCAAAAACGTATTAAAATGGCATATTTCAATTTTTATCAACTTCACAGTGACATCCTTACAATTTCTAAATTTTTAATGGCAAATCTCCAAATCGCATAATTTGCACTGTCACATATCTAAATAACCCTTTCTAAAATGGCTTCATGCACAGCATGTTTTCAGATAGGAGTATCAAGAATCTAGAGACCTATTAAAGCTAGATGCACAAATGAGTCTAAATTAAAGTCTAAGTCTATGGCTAGGTTGCATGATAGTGAAATGATCTCGAAAAATGTCACGTTCCCCTCTTAGAAATCACCTAACCTTCTTCATGCTATAGGCGCTTGATGTGGTTTTTCTCACCTTGAATTAACTCCCAAGTGCAAGAATTTATCATTTCCCTCCTTGAGGTAGGTGTGTAACCCTTGAACTTTTCCACTTACAATATCTCTCAATGATCTACTAACTTTTTAAAGCTTGGACAAAGCTCCAATTCTTGACTGGTGAGTAGTATGTTTTCCTTAGCTTGGTTAAGGAGTTGGATAATTTTGAGGGCCATGTGTATCTAGAGGTAAGGGTGAGAGCAAAAGGATTTACTCCAACCTTTGAGGTATTAGTTGTGTCTAGTTTGTGCGGAAGAAGGTGGAAAAGTTTAAAGTCAGGTATTTATCGCTAGAAAACCATCTAAACCATTTCAGAATGCATAGGGACGTTAACAACACTATTCTAACATTGAGGGTGATGTGGATCCACCTTTACGACAACAACCTGAGCCCTGAGGGCCTGTACCACAAGGAAATGCAAGATGATGGAGTGGTTAGGAAAACATGTTGTGACAGTGGTATTGTAAGATATGGCACTGTTCTATGACAAGATCATGTCTAGCCATAGAGGAAAGAACACCATGTATGTTGGTTTCTTGGGGTGTCTCCATATGTGTAGGGAGGGGAGGGGAGGTCTTGTTCCCAATCAAGGGTGACAAAGTTTATCTTTTCGGTGCATATTCGATGAGAAAACATTTTCCCGTGAAAGGAAACAAACCAAAATATATGATGAGCAATAAGAGTTTGCTATCATAGATGGTCTAAAATGGACTTTCTCGATAGGAATGTGCCAACAGATTAAGCATTTTGCATAAGAAAGTCATATGGGATTCCATATTTTAGATTTGTATCACTGTCAATTTGGCAAATTTCATCTATGGAGATAATACACATAATGGGTGGGCCAAAGGGAAAAACTTCACATATGGGATACCTCAGCACCTAATGGACACAGATTCCCAACATACCTTTTCTTCAATCTAGGATGACGAATAAAAAAGGGTAGTTTAAATCACTCCTACGGTGCCTATGATGCATTGGTATTTCCACCATAATCATGCTACATTATTTTAGGGGGAGACTACCGGATGGTATCTAGTCCTATCGAAACGGACATGATAGCCTCGCACCCACCTTTGCCTTGCTCCGCGCACCCTCTCCCTTCTCCTTCCTCTCTGGCATGCTTTGCACGCCTCCACCACCGGCCTACCACTTCCGACATTGCCCACGGCTAGCGGCACGCTCGCTATCTCGCCGCTCCTCCCCGGTCCTACTGCTGCCATGTGAACTGTACCCACCCTAACTACGATCGTCAGCATCAATCCCCCTGTCAGTTACATCCATCGCCCTCCTCCGTTCCCATGGCTTGGTGCCACCGCCTTACCGCCCAACCACGTCCCCTCCCACCGCCAGGCCGTCACCTCCTTGGCCTCCCTCTAAGACTGAGGCACAAGTAGACCCTCCCCCAACTCGAACCCTAACCTACCCGTGGCGGTGGAGGACATGGCAACATTGGCGAGGTCGTGGCGGCCTGTGGTAGAGGAAGATAGAGCCAGGGCAGAGCACGCCAGGAAGAAGGGGAGCACGCAGATGAAGAAGGACCGGAGGCAGAGCGCGTGAGGATTACCTATCCCATTCTCTAGTATTCCACTTATTTTTAGTCATTCTAGTGCATCCAAAAAGGTCTAAATAGTCCTTGTTCTTAAAGGTCATGGTGTACTTATGCCTCTAAGGCAAAGAATGTGCGTCCGTGGGGTAGGGTAATAGGGGAGGGCTAGCAGTGTCTTCCTATTATCATGAACTTCTACAAATAATATTTAGCGCATTCTTGGTTCAATGGAAGGAAAAAATGGAAAAATTCAATCCAAAGAAAAAAAATGCAAGAGGTGTGTGATCTGTAAGATTGCTTCAAATTCGATCCCATGAATTTCAATCTTACGGGACTCAATGTGCAGAGACATCCCAAAAAGATGTGTTTTTCATATTCCTACATTTAGTATCTGATGAATCAAAGAGGCCCAAAATAAATTTCAAAACAAGTAATGTTAAAATTTCAATATATATTTAATCTGCTTTTGCCAATGCTTTGCTTTCATTGATCAATATGAACCAGTGAACAAAAGAGGAAGGGACCATGGGAATTGGGAAAATTTTAACTTGATCTTTCTTATAAAATTACTTGATGTTTTCCCTAATATGTTTTACTCACAGTGCATACAGCCATTAGCACATTTGTTACAATAACGTCAAAAATATTTTTCATAGTTGCACTGAGAAAATTTTATGATCAAGTTTCGTAATAAATTATGTATGAGAATTTTCTCTTTTATTCTTTTCTGTTCGCAAAAAAGGAAAGTAAGGTAGACTATGGATCTTTGGACTGTATTTTTCATGAAAATGATGAAGTATAATGGTATATATAACAAGAAGTGGCTTAGGGCACCTACCATAGGTTTGGACAAATAATATCCCTAGGGTCCTCTCCCTCGTGGACTAGAATAGCTTTGTCTCCGGCAATGAATCTAATTTTTTTTAGATAATGGCCATGAATCTAATCAAATTTCAAGAATGGATTGACAAAATATTGTGCACTACTGATTCCTATAAACATATTTTGGTCTTTGACATTTGCATCTAGATGTTGAACTTAACACCACAAGAACAGTCTACTCTTGAAGTGAGTCAAGTGACTTTCATGCATTTTCCTTGTGACTTTGTGTATTATATTACTAACACACATAATGAATTTCTGCAATAAAATCAGATGACAGGAAATTACATTATTTGTGTTCTTTATGTCTATTTTTTCTTCCTCAAGTATTGGAAGGCAAGCGTCGGAATATATGCTAAAATCGATGATTTTCGTATATTGTGCTCAGGTCGATTTCAACGAGAAGATTGCCCAGAGATTACTTTATTTGGAGAATGAGTTAGATGATGAAATAGTGCTTCAAAAATCCACTTCTCAGCTGGTTATAACTTCTCCAGGACCTCATATTACCATCGGAATACCACAGAAGGATTGGCTGCCTGTGCCAGTTAAATTCAATGATGTTCGAGCTGTGCAGAAATCTTCCAGGTCAAAATTGAAGCAATCCTCTGGTGTATTGCTTCTTCAGAAAAATTCTAGTAATCAACAGAGTCAAATCATTAAGGAAAAGAGGCGACTTGACCAGGAGGCGTCATCTGGTGGTAAGTACATGCAAAATTTTTTGGAAGGAAGTACATGCAAAGTTTGAGTGCTCGTATCATAGTAACTCTTGTTTGTTCTTTACAATATGCATGTTCTGTTGTCATTTGGTCCTTCAAAATTGAAATGCATCTTCAATAGAATTATAATCCTTGAGTACATACCTTATCATGAAACGTTGTTTAGAAGTAGGGACCCATTGGTTTCTTACTTAGACGTTAATGAGAAGTTACATATGGGGGACATGTATATCATAAACATTCATTGGAAAAAAAAAAAGAAAAATCTTCCGACAATATAAAAAACATACACATTTATAATTAGTTTATTGTTCCTACGGGACACAAGTTTACACAACAAAACAAAAAAAGATTAACCTTAGATTCTGTGGAATAATAGGTGATATTAATAGTTTTGTTTTTCTTTGTATGGTTTGTATCCATGGATAACTGTAGCACTACTGACGGGCATAATTGGAGAAAAAATTGAGTAGAATCAGAAAGGGTCGCTTTTTTGCATTTTTGTTTAGGTATTTAATTTGTGACCTATTTTGATTGTATGTATCATTCTATTTACATCAAGAAAATAAGGCCTGCCAAGAAAAATGATTTGTCTTTTGGTATCTTGTCTATTGTATATATACTAAGTTTAAAACACCAGTTTCTTGAAACTCGCTAGTATTAGTACAAAAAAAAAATCTTGCAATATAACTGTATCAAAACCACACCTATTGGTGAATCAAGTAGTTAGCTAAATAATTTTCTCAAAAATGAAGTAGTTAGCTAAATATGTACAAAAAAGAGTATCGCTTTGGCTTTTGACTTGTAACAAGTGTTTAGTTTGTGATTGTGTAATGACTGCGTGCATTTCTAGTTGGTGTAGAAGTCGGAAGTTATACTTCCATTATCTTAAAGGAAACTAAAAATGTATTCTTATTTTGACAAATAAACTAATACATGTTTGATCAAGTTCCTACAGGAAATGAAAAGAAGCCTCGCTGCAATGACAGGATTGGTGATCTTCATGATGATCTGCTCCATCGCATCATGTCCTTCTTGCCAGCAAGGGAAGTTGTATGCACAAGTGCTTTGTCCCCAAGGTGGCGGCCATTATGGGCCTCAGTGCCATGCCTTGATATTGACATCGACCACTTCGATAAGGACAGGGACAAGTTCAGCAACTTTGTAGAGAACTTGCTCCTATGGAGGGGTATTGACAGATTGGAGACGCTTCGCCTTCACTCTTTCGCAATAGATGCTGCCAACTTTTGGATCGAATATAGCCTCATGCGCAATGTTCGATCGATTGAGTTCATGGAAGATATAGCATGGGAGCCTCTCTTCTTAAATCCACATATTATCGACTTTTCTTCACCATATCTGCAGAGTCTGAAGCTCACTAATGTTATTCTAAGCACCCGTGTCTTTGACCCGCTAAACCATGCATGCCCAAATTTGGAAAATCTGCAGCTGGCTGACAGCATCCTTGAGTTCTCTGAGATTTCATCAGGTTCATTGAAGACTCTGGAAATCATAGACTGCTCTGTTTCAAAAGATCTTCTGATTCGTACAAACAGCTTGGTCTCGGTGCGCTTTCAGCGCTCCGAAAGCAGATGTTCTTCCAGAGCCGATTTCCAAATTGCAGCAGCAGTCACTCTATATGGTCTTTCAAATGTTAAGAGAATGGAACTATCAGCTCCAGTGAGAAAGGTTGCACACTTCTTAATCTCTCTGCAAGTTGGTCTAAATATTTATTTAAGCTCAAACTCATGTTTATTTTTGTTCGACATACGTGAAGGTTGTTTTTGGTAAAGTAACTCCAGGGCACACCATGTTCATGAAGCTAACAAGCCTCTCTCTTGGTGAATGGTGTCTTTCTGACAAGCTGTCCCCTTTGGTTACCTTCCTTCAGCATTCTCCTATGCTTGAGGAGTTTAACCTGAAGCTTCAGGAGGTCCATGACATCCTGTATTTGTTACCTATGTTTTTTTTACCTGCACATGACAGAAGGTCTTACCAGGACATTTTACCTTTACCATTTCAGATAGAGTTCGTCGAGGACGCGGAGACCGGTGCAATTCTCATGCCAAAGGGAATATCATTTGCAGCTCATCACCTTAAGAAGGTGACAATCCATTGCAGCGAAGGAGATTGAAGGACTGACTTGTTGGCGACTATGTTGCGTGCCAATGCAACATCTGTCCAGGATATTGACATCAAGAACTACTAGACATCATCTTATTGCTGGAAATGCTGTTCCATTGGCTCTTTTTTTATCCCTGATTTTTCAGACAGCACTGAGCTCATCGTTCTTCATATATACTGAATTTATCCTTGATCTGTCTTGTTGTGGACATGGGATCCAATTGTACCTTCGGTTGTTGTCATCTTGTGTACCAATGGCTAGTACTGTCTGTTCAGGCAACATGAGAATGTTTTCATATATACTAAATTTATCCTTGGTCTGTCTTGTTGTGAACTTTTCAAAAGAATTTATCACGTTTCTCTTGGTTTATTTATGAAACATATTGCAACACCTACTCCTGAAGCTTTACCAATTTCTTCCTGCCTCATGTCAGCGGTTGCTACTTTAGAATGTTAATTTTTAATTGGTCTTCTAAGTGATCACCTCACTAAGTTGAGGTATACATTGTGCTATTGCTTGGGATATAGGCTTGTATATATGTTTCTTTTTTCTCTATCTTTACTACTTCTCTGTGAAAGGCATGTTAGATTATGTTCAATAAGTTCAAGGGTTGCATTACCGGAAATGTACACGAATAAGGGAACATTCATGATTTGCCATTATACAATTGCTATAGAGTTAAGTCCTATTACTCACCATCGTCTATTTCACGACTGCCCACCCGACTCTCAACAATTAACATTAGCTCTAAATTTTGTTCCACCCCACCACATTGTTGAGTTATCCATAGCTAGCCTAGAATGGTTCTCTTTGCAACGCACATGACCACGGCGTGGCTATTCAAATGGTTTTTTCACTCTGCAAATGTTGTATAGTTTTACCCACAAAACAAAATCAAATTATTGTTAGCAACATGCATGCCTCCATGGAATATAACTAAAGGTGAACATAACAAAGCCTGTATCAAAGTAGAAGCTTGCATACGATACTTGGACGAATGACACCCAGGGTTCTAAATACCGCGGGAAATCAACGATGTCACGCAGGAAATCATTATATCACCGTAGAATGGGATCAAAATCCCGGTCAAAAAATTAAAATCAAAATTTAAATTTTAAAATTTAAAATATATATATGAAAAAAATTTGAACGACGATTTCCCGCAAAACCAAACAATTTTTTTGAGAACCCTAACGGTTTTCCTTTTTCCACCCACTTCGTTTGATTTAAAGTTTAAAAAATGAGATTTGGCCAAACAACATAAAATCACAGGAAATTGAAAATCGGATCCAAGCAGGATTTGAATCGAAAACTAGATTTGAAACCCTGGTAACATCTAGCAATGTAGGGACACGTAGGGCCTGTTTGGTTCGCTGCATGCACGCAGCTGGGCTATATGTATTGACCGCGTGCGAGCTCGCGTTTGGTTAACTGCATCGCAAGCGTGCGGCCTGGCTCGACGCATGCAGCGAAGGCCAAAATAGCACGATGCGCCTACACGCGTGGAGACGCCGCGCGCGGCCGTTTCCCACGGACCAGGCTCACGCGAGCCGCAATCCACGCGTGCAGGCAACCAATCACGCCCATAGCATTGTGCTGGGAAAAGTCTTGCATCCGTGCCCCCAATCAGAAGAGCTCGAACAGAACAGACATACCTCGGCTGTACAACTATAGCGAACATGGTCCATGTGAGGTGTTGGTAAGAAAGCGCTAGGCCCTCCATTACCAGATTAGCAGTAGCATACGGGAAGTTCGCAGGCGTGCAGCATCTAGTTTCGTCCTTAAATGTGTCAGGCGTCACAGACCGATCTCAACCAACCACTCATACAAGTCTATTATCTTTCAGAGTGGTTATTCGCTGAAAAGCATAACCTTGATAGGTTTGAGAAGCTATCTCATTTTGTTGTACTTGTTTTTTAAACTCTGAGTAACAATTTTGAGATTTTAAAGAACCGGGTTCAAAAAACAAAAACGTTGGTTATTGTAAGTGGCCTGAATAAAAAGACAAGTTTTAGTACAATAAATACTTTCTCTATTCTAATGGTAACCCGCCTTACCACCAAAACTCTCTCACAATCATCCATGTACGTTGTTTCATCAGCATCCTTTATTTTATTTTCACATAATAGGAATGTCAAGGAAACCTCCCGAGACAACAACAAATATTTGAAAATAATGTGTGATCTCTGCTGAAATTATTTGATTATATATTGAAACTAAAATTTGGCTGCATTGACTAGTGGTTTTGAAAAGACAAAAATAATAATTGAAATTGGATTTGAAAATGTTTATATAAGACTTCGAGATTTTCAAAAGGGGCATAAAAAAATCAAAACGTTTAAAAAGATAATAAAATCATTTAAGAAAAATCTATTAAGGAATCACAACTGATCTGATCGAGATTCATTACTGTGACTGGTGATGGAGACGTCCCGCATATCATGGTAGGTAATGATTTCAAAAACCTTCTTTTAACGAGAGATTCACCTCAGTGACACTCTTTAAAATTCGTGTTTCGTCATATGCCATCCTGACCCACTGTCATAGATACAAATGGTCCCACATGTTATAGACAGAAACAAATTGGCATACGAATTGGGTGTCATACAGCTAATTATTCCTCTTTTAACTGGCAAGAGACGTGTTCCGAGTGCCTTCAAAACTTCTTCCAAAATGTCCCGAGCGTCTTAAGAACTTGTCAGTCCTCTAGCGATCGGCCTGTTGGGAAACTGGTCTACAAGGGTTCAATATGGACTCTAGCCAAAATTCTAATCGTCACTATATAAAGAGGAGTATACCCTATTTAAAATAGTATAATAGATCTGAGAATAATAAAGCATCGTCCCTCTCTATATTTCTGTGTTCATGTTCTTCTTATTCGTGTTTGCAATCCCTAAACACAATGCGAGGAGCAGATCGGAACCACGAAGACGATCCGTAATTGATAAACACGAGAAAGAGATCAGAACCGGACGAACCTCGTTGTCGGTATCGATGCATCATCAAGCCGGCAGGTCCTAGGACCTAGTCAAACTATCCTAGACGATAGACTTCAAATCCCTAGCACGAAAATTCAACGACGTAGCGCGCAGTCAGAAGGTACTAGATCAATAAAGATTTGCTACCCCTAATACTGCTTTTGTGAATAGATCAGATCGGTGCAAATTGAATAACATGAATTGAATCATTTGCATGAATTTGGGCTATGAATCTTCTATGAATTGAACTTGCTCGTGGCCACGTCGCCGGCACGAAGTCGGTGCCTTGGCCCGGCCGCCAGGCTCGCAGGAGTGCGTGCCGCTGCGCGCAAGCAGCGCTACGCGCCTACTCCGAGGACACCATGCGCATCAGCGCATGCAAGCAACATGCTGCCCGGCCTCGCGCCGCGCAAGGCCGTCCGCCACCGTCCACGCAACACTACACCACCGCGTGCTACCCGCCCTTCGCAGCCGCCGCGCGCTCGTACCGCTTGCTGGCCGCCGCCGCCGCCGCTACGCCCGGACGCGCCCCGCGCCCGCGACGTCGTGCGCACGACCCCACCGACCTCTGGCTCGCAGCGCGACGCCCCGCCGCGTGCCCTGGTCCCGCGCCCTTGCCGTTACGTGGCTGGAAGCCGCTCTCGCAACTGGCACCGCGTCCTCGGCCTCACAGCGCCGCCCCTGCCGCCCTAGCTGTGCGCCGCCGCCGCACTCCGCAGCCGGTCGCGCCCATCCTCGCCACGCCTTGCCCCATCGCCGCGCACGCTGCGCACGCATGCGCCGGTCGATCACCCCTCGCGTATTGGCACTGCCCGAAACCGCGACGCCTCGCGTTGGACACGCCGCCGCCCTATCCACTCTTTCGGCCGCTCGCCGCCCTGTCACACTCCTGCCACGCCCGCGCTGCCATGGTGTCGCACTCTTTCGGCCGCTTGGCCACTTGAATGGCGAATTTTACAATTTTTTATATTTTATTAATAAATACATACCTTTTTATTAAAATTAAATAAATAGACGTCTCTAAACCATTGGTGGCGAGAATGGAAAAATCACTCACTTGTTGCCCTAACAACAGGCAACAGGTGACAAGTGTTCTTGTTACCAAACCGATTTTTGCCAAAACAAAAATAAAAATATGTCTTGCTCATATCCTTCAAAACGCCATAAAAATACGTGAATGCTAAGGAGGTGTATCGTTCTGAAGCCAGCAAACAGGATATGAAACCGACAAAAACGTGTTTTGCCAGTATCGCGTACTTTTTTCCTTCCTGCATGCCTCTGCTTCCCATGCTCCGCGCTCTCCCGCTCATGCGAGCCACATGCAACTACTAATTACACTACGATTTGCAGTTTATATCAACCTTTTAATTGGTAACCAAAAATTCATTTTTTACCCGATTACATTGAAACAAATTTCTAGCATCAATTCATAGCTAAACCTAGCTCTCATAAACTTTTCATATTTTTCTAAAATTATTTTATATTTTGCAATTGTATGTATTAGTATTTAAAATTTATTTAAAATTCATATGATCGCCAAATTCATGAATAAAAAAATCAAAACTCTTACAAAATTGAGATCTAACTACTAGTTAAATTTCATAAATTTTCGAGTTTGTGAGGTATAGGCTCCTAACTATCTGATGTTATACTTTGAGACATCATGACACGCAAAAATGCTAGGAGATCGATATATGGTATACCATCCAAATGCCTCTCGACAGTATACTCCACGATACACAGACCTGATACTTCATGATACACCATGAGGCACTGACCAATACTCAATGATACACCACGATACACCGACCCGATACTCCACGATACACCACAAGGCACTGACCAATACTTGACGATACACCACGATACACTGATCCGATACTCCATGATACACCAACTAGATACTCGACGATACACCATAATATACCCACCGACCCAAAGCTAGACGACCAATACCCCAGGATACACCACGATACACAAACCCGATACTCTACAATACACTGAGCTAATACTAAATGATACACCAACCTGATACTAGACAATACACCATAATATACCGACCCGATACTCTATGATACACCATGATACAACGACCCAATACTCCACGATACAGTGACCCGATACTCCACGATATATCGCGTGCTAGGAGAGCAGCGAAGGACTGGAGATTCCAACGCCAGGCGATGAGCACGCTCCCATGCAAGAGTAAGAAAAAACAACACACCATGACACACCACGACACACTCCACAACACACCATAACACACCACGTTACACTCATGACACACCATGACATACAGTATAACACACGACACACAAGGCACACCATGACACACACCATGACACCCCACAACACACCTATCCCGTTTTTGGGCTAGGGAACGGTACCGTTCCCTAGTATCTCTCAATAACAATACATCTGGTTTGGGGGACTAGGATTAATAGTACAACAACTGTAATGTATACAGTGCAACAAAACAAAGATTATATTCTATTTAATCAGGATTCATTAATCAACACTAGTGTCCACCACCCTATCACATTTCATCATTACAAACAATTACTATACAACACTAAACATGGATCACCTTTATCTGAGTTCTTTCCCCCTGATTCACTCGTGATTCACTCGTGCTTTACCCTTGGTTCACTCGTGGTTCACCCTGATTCACCCGTGGTTCACCCATGATTCACTGGTTCACCCACACTGGTTCACTCATGGTTCACTCTAGTTCACTCAAGGTTCATAGTGATTCACCTATGGTTCACATTTATTTTATTCTATTCTATACCATAGCTATGCCAGTCTCCTAGTGGCTTCCAAAAAATCTAAAAAATTTGGCAGTCTAGAGAATGCTACCTTAAAGTTTTCCACAAAATTGCAGCCCTAAACAGTAATTATACAGTGAGAAACAAAAAAAATACTAAAATCCAATTTCTAGATATTTGTCTTTTTTGTTTCTCATTATGAAAACAATATTTGGAGATGAAATTTTGTGGAGAACTTGAAGGTAGCATATCTTACACTACCAAATTTTTTTAGAATTTTTTATGATTTGTTTGTGGTGGTTTAAAGGTCGAGAGCAAAGAAGATAGTAGTTTTCTATTTTTTTTGGCAAAAAACCTCGTTGTTTGGTCGATTTTTCCTTCTTGCCCAACCAACGGGTTATAGGAGACTATTTATTTAATTTTGATAATAGGGTATTATTTATTTGATTATAAAAAATAAATATTAAATATTAAAAATTCCCTAAATGGCTAGGCCTCGCCCGCTGCATTGGCCGCATGAGCCAAGGACGGCCTAGCAAGCCGGAAAGGCTAGGTATGGAGGGAAATAGAGAAAAGAAAAAAGGGAGGGAAAAGTGAATTTTTTATTTAATATTTTTTGAATATTTTTAGAAATACTCGTAGGAAATATGAAATAGCAGAAATGGGTGCCCGATGCCTCTAGGGGGGCGATCGTCCCAGGCACGGGTGACCAGTCCAGTGAGTGTTAGGGGGGTAACGACCCGGAAGGGAGTCGTTACCCCTCGGGAGGAAGCCGTTGTGTGGGGCTCACCGATCGCCCAATATAGGGGCGATTGCCCCTGGCGATCGGTGGCCTTTATAACCCGCCTCCCCCTCTCCCTCCCCCCAATTCTCACACCGTGCCAAAGCCAGAGCCAGAGAAGCGAGGAGAAGAAGAGAAGAGGAAAGAAAAGAGAGAAGAGGAAGAAAAGAGAAGAAAACGAGAGGAAAAAAAGGAGAGGTGGAGGAAAAAGAGAAGAAATAGTTCGTCGCATTTTGTTAGAGGTAAGTCCTGAAAATGTTTTTTTCAAAACAATGTAGTATAGCATGATTAAAAGTGTAAAATTGTGTTAATAATTAGTATTGTTGTAGAGATTTATGACGGACCAAATTCTGGTAAAATTTACGTAAAATGTCGAAATGCCAACTCGCCCGAGATTTCGATTGCATTGAAATAGTACAGCTTGGTTAATTAATTACATGTTACAAAATATTTTACAGCGGAAATGGAAATTTAACCTGGTAATAAAAGAAAATTACATGCCCATACACCACAGGCAAGCCTGAGCATAAGATAAACCTTAGAAATCGATCCTACGCAAATCTTGTCTTCTTCATAAATGTCCATATCAGAGTATAAAGTGGATCCTGTAAAAAGAAATAAATTGCCCACATAACGTGGGTAAGTACTAATTGTACTTGCAGGTTTCTTGAAAGAATATTACTATTAATATATGACAACATGATTCTAGGAATAGTAAGGCTTTATGGTGAATATGCAAATTTTAAACTTTAAAAGTCCTATCATTATTTTAAAATGATTAATAATAATAGAACAAATTCTATCATCTTTCTCCATCCTTACTCATTTGCAATCCAGACAACAATTTTTCATAAATTCATGGATTTTGGTAAATAAGGGAGGCATCACCCGAAGCAAGGTCCATCGATGAATTTGTTATTAGCTCTGCAGAACCTATCCAGCTTTACCCATATAACAGCTCCTTATATGGATAGATGATCAATGTGTCATTCTTATTCATTTTAAACCCAAGTTTTTATAGAAGCAAACGATTTACGAATGACCTTGTCAGTCGCTGCCCTTGAGTGTTTCCACCAGCCATACATGCCGTGACCTGGCCCAAGCCGGCAAAAATAACGATATTTCTGAATTTACTTCTATATTTTATAGAGCAACGAATCCAGACTTTAACTCAACTAAACATCTAGTCTGGTGTCCTTGAGTGTTGCACCTTTTTCCCGGGGTGCCTTGCCCAAGCCGACAAAGTTATATTTCCGAATTGCTCTATATAAATTCAATCAACCTTCCAGACTACAACTTTTTCACAACAAATAAGTTATCCAATCTAACTTATTTGTAGAGACCAATTCTCCAATCTTTACATGTGATAATCAAATTTTAATATTTTTGCCTACACTAAGTTTATCAGAGGTTGATTATTTTTAGGTGACTTTTTAAGGTACTGGAGTTTGGATAAAATTGTACTTGGAATGTATAAATAAATAACTAGAAAATTATATGCAATAAATAATAATTAAAAGAAATGTAGGTATATCAAAATGCATCAAGGATAAGAAAACCTGCCTTAATTGAAGATCGAATCACATTTATTGAATTTTCAAGACATTTATGGCTAAACCTTCCATAGGGTGAAGTTCGTCATCTATACGTTGTAAAAAGAGAAACTTCAATAAATATTCAAATAAGAAGAGTCTTTAAATAAACGACAAAACAAAAGGGTTTCGGGTAAAAAGGTGATGGATTGTACGATTTTCCACAGATTTGAAATATTTTCTAAAAGGAAAAAGGGTAGGGTTTTTGTGTAAAAACAGTTATTTTGGGCAGCATAAGTTTAAGGTTAGTGTATGGATTTGTAAATTTATAGGTGTTTATTTTAAAAATGTGGATCAATTGACCTCTAGAGATCGGGGTCGACAACATTTCTCATGTTGGAGTTCCGAAATAGAGCCAATTGAAGGTAAAAAGAAGATTTTTCAAAAGTTATTCTTTTTACCACTTAAAAATATTTGAAGTAAATCAAAAGAAAAGGGGTAGGAGTTTTGATAAAAATGGGTACTTTGAGCAGTATAAGGCTGTGGTTATAAGTAATTATTGTGGAGAGATTTTTATAATTAGTTTATGGTAAATTGATATTTATAGAGTTTATATTGGAACATTTCTAATTGACCTTACAGTGATAAAGAATTAATTTTGAGCATTATGTAAATATTTATATAAAATTTATTAGGCAAAATCTTATATTAAATTTTATTTTTAAGGAAGTTTTAATTGGATTAAAGAGAGGGTTTTAAATATAAATTTGAATTTTTATAAGGTTTAAAAATATATAGATATTATTTCTAGATATAAAACATTATTTTAAGGAATTTTTATATAGGAAGTTTTTATTTATTCTTCTTCTATATTTTTCAATTAAAATGTTTTAAAGAGAGAGTAAAAGGATTTATTTAGGGTTATTTATTAGAAAAATGTGATATTTTATATTTTTATATAATTCTTATTTTATTTTAGATTTTTGAAAATTTTGGCAGAATTTTAGGAGGTATTTTGTTATTTTAAACAAATTTAAAAATCTTCTCTGGATAAAGAAAAAGAAATGAACAGTGATGGGCTTGTACTGGGCCGAGGTGGGCTTGGCCCAGCCTGCGTGCAGGGCAGCCTGACATGTGGAGCCCGGCATGCAGTGAGTGTGTGTGGCTGACGGGTAGGGCAGACTGGTCAGTGGAAGAGAGAGGAAAAGATGGGGATGGTGGCGGGGAACGACGGCGGTGAGCGATGACGCCGGCGATTGGCTACCGACGGTGAGCAATTGAGGGTGAGGAAATGTAATAAAGGACTTATGGTTACCTAGGGAGGCTTCAGTAGAGCTTGGGATGGCTCAAGGTGGCGGGACGACGAGGTCGAGGCGGCTTGTCACTACGGGCTCCGGCGAAGAGGGTACTTCGGCGGTTTATGGGAGAGGAAGGGTGGCGGAGGGAGTGGCTTGTGTTGAGCCGAGGCTGAGGGTGGCCTTTTATAGGCGGGGGATAGCTTAGCCGCGACGAAATTAAAGAAATTGCGGCGGCGGCGCTGGCAGCGCTTCGGAGCGCGATTCGCTACGCGCGGCGGTCGGATGAGGTCGACGACGTGGAAGATGAACTTCGCGGAGTCAAGAGCAATCCGGAGGGACCGAAATCAGGGGCGGCAGCAAATTTTAACGGCGTTCCTTGTCTTCTCTGGCGAAAACAACGCGGGGACGGCGGCGGCCAGAATTGAGGAAGACGGGTCCGTGGGCTGGGATCGGAGGGGGTGACGTGGACACGTCCAGACCTTCGGATCCATTTGAGTGGTTGAGATTGAATGGTCAAAGCGGTATAGCTTCTAGCCGTTAGATCAACATGGCTTGATCTCGCCCGTAGATTGCCACTTAAGGCACTGATGGCCCGAAGCGTGGCCAAAACAGGAATGGGCTTTAGGCCCAGGTGAAATTCCGGACCGAAGAAGAGGCTGTGTCGAAGGCGTAATTCAAATAAGAAAGCGTATTTTTGAATATTCCAAAAGAGGAAATAATTTGTAAAGTTTGGATATTATTTCCAGGAGATAATATAAGCTTTAAAAATTCATAGGAAATTATTAAGAGGTCAGCAAAATATGAAATAAATTTCTAGGAATTCAAAAAAATGAGAAGAATCCAAATATGAAATAATATTTATTATTTTATGGGATTTTTATTTTTAGAAAAAGAGAGATAGGGTATCTTCTTTAGAGAATAAATAGGAGTTTAGGTTAGAATATTATTTAAAAATTAAGAATGGTTATAGAAATATATTTATGGTTTTTGCGAAAAATTTTTATGCCAAATTTAAAATTTTGGGTATGTTACAGGATTAAAAGTAGATTAGTGTTATAAAACATGGTAGGTTAGCCACATGTTATAGGTCGATATGGATATTAGTTCGTAAGATTGTTGTATAATTAGACATGACGATAAAATTTATATGGACAAAATGATAGGGGAGATTGATATTACTTGTATAATAGCCATACTTTTAGACGTTGTAAGGTTAAGGAATTGATAAATACAATGTAGTAATTATATGAAATATGGTATATCCTGTAGGTTGTTAGTTATGCCGTTTAAGAAAAAATTAGTAATTGATAGCAGTAATGCCGTTTGGGAAAATTATGAGTAGTCAATTTACAACATAGGATATTGTAACAATAAGAGGAAAAACTAATTCTTTTTTTGGTCGGATGTTGTAGGCAACATATCAGAGAAAATGTATTTTAAAATATTTTATGGGGATGGGGAGATAGCACAGGGGTCTGATGGAGTGGATTTATTTGGATTTTCTTCGGTCACACGGGATATATCTAGACCGAGCGATAGGACATACAGGGGGTTAATCGAATGGTTGTTTTGGTTGTTCAATTTGAATGCCCAGACTTATCGGTTGTGGGTTAGAGCCATAGTAAGTCGTGCGCAAGAAGGTTTTCTTTTAGAGAGTTGTTCCTATAAATGCAACATCAACATGGAGGAGCTATGTTGGATATGTTTTACAACATGGTTGTCCTTTGACGTTACTGGTACAATGCTACCAATTAACTCCATTCGTGCCGGAAGTGCGTGATGACAAGATAGATATAATGGAGGAGGAGGAGAGAAACATGGAAACATGCCCTGTCGAAGGTGGCGAAGAGATTGGGAATGGGGGAGACGAGATTGGCGGTGACGAGGAGATCGGTGGTGGCGAGGGGTGGGCTGATAAAGGCGAGGAGGTGGAGAACATAGTTGAGATGATGGAGGCGGAGGACAGTGTAGACGATGAAGTCCTGGAGGGTGAACACTCGAACGAAGAGGAAAATACTCTCGATGTGCCTGTCCCTGGTGCATGGAGAAGTTTTAATTTTGAAGACTTAGCAATGAATAAAGAGAGCTATGATGCATGGGAGTGTTATGAGAACGAGTTCACAGAGGGAGCCATATATAAAGACAAGGATGTTGTGATAGATGATGTGAGGTACTGGGCAATGTCTCTTCGGCAGCAATTCAAGGTAGTGAAGTCAAGCAAGAAGGAGTACGACGTGAAGTGTGTCGTACATTCGTGCCTATGGCGGGTGTATGCATATAAGGGGAAGTGGAAGAAATATTGAAAATGCTCCATAGTGAATGAGCATAACTGTGAACTGGAGCAAGTGGAGCAGGAGCATCAAAATCTATCGTCCACATGGGTGGCAAATGTGTTGTACGGTCAGATTGTGGACAACTAGCACTTGGAGCCATGATTTATTATTAAAGCAGTGGAGGAGAGATTTCAGTACAAGATTAGTTATAGGAAGGAGTGGAGGGCAAAGAGGAAAGCATTGGAGATAAGGTTCGGGACTTATGAGGCATCGTACGAGGATATTCCACACTTGCTCAGAGCAATAGCACGTAGGAATCCTGGTACATATATCGACTTTGTGGAGTACCCCGCAGACGGTGTGTACGCGGGTAAGTGGGTGCTGCAGAGGGTGTTCTTCGTGCTCGGTGCATGCATAAATGCCTTTCGACACTGCCGAAAAATCATTTGCATTGATGGTACTTTCCTCACTGGGAAATACAAGGGCCAGATATTGACTGCAATCGCAGTAGACACGAATAATCAGGTTCTAGCGGTCGCGTTGGCCTTTGTGGAGGGGGAAACATAGAGGGCTGACATTGGTTTGTTTAAAGAGTGAAGATTGCAGTGGTACAGTGTAACACTCCAATTTTATTGAGAAAATAAAATTTGGATTGTTTTAATTTTTAAAATATGAAAAAGGATTATTAAACCTAGGAGATATTGATTTTCCAAAATAACAAATGGCAAGAAAAACTTTGGTTAAATGTAAACTCAACCTTGGGATATAATTTTAGGATTTATAAAATATTTTCCACCCCCAAACCCTGATATTAAATAGGGTAAATAAAATAAAAGAGAAGAGAAAAACAAGAAAAAGAAAATAAAAGCTATCCCCGACATGCTTCCCCGCTCGACCTAGCCAGACTGCTTCCCGCCTCAGCCCAACCAAGCCGCACGAGACGCAGCCCAGCACACCGCACTTGCCCTCTTCCCTCCAATACATCTCGCCATGCCCGCATCGCTACGGTAGCGCCCGTGTGTGCATGCGTCACATACCTCGTGCCCATGTTCGGCGCCCTCGTTGGACCGATGGTCGCGCACACGCGTGGCCATACCGACGCGACCACGCCCTCACTCCCCTACTCCCCCTCAGTGGCTGAGCACACCACAGCGTCTTGTGCCACGGCGCTCACGCCACACCACGCGTGGCGCACCGTCGCCTTAGCCACTCCTTCCCGAGGCAGCACCAAGCCATGTGACACGACACGGCATTGTGCTTCGGGTGCCCCTCCTCACTTAGCCTCCCACTTCATCATCTCCCCCACGCAACCCATCTGCTCTCCTATAGCCACGATGCAACGTGATGTGACTCACGCGCAAGCCGCATGGCAACGAGGCGTCCTGCCACGCCATTACTTCCACTCGACGTGCATGCTCGGTGTTGGCCTTACCAGCCAGGCTGCTAGCCTACTTGGCGCCAAGCTCATTGAATAAGCTGATGGCACTTCTCTTCCCTGCCGTTGCCCATAAGAACTGAGCTCTCTTCCCTCGTCATTTCCGCAGCACACTGTCGCTACCCATAGTGAGTTCTGTGCTCAACTGACAATGCTGTCTCGAAGCTTTGCCCCTCTGCTAGCTTTCCGCAGAGCTAATTGACCTCTATTGCCTTACAGCTAGCTGGAGAGCTCGCAGAGCGCCGCCAGCTCGATTTCGTTCCACATCGGCTCTCTCTATATCTAGGTAAATCTCTGGCCAATTCATCATGCTGTGAGCATTTCGATGTCTCACAAAACACATCAGTACCACTATCTTGGCCTAGGTAACGCTGGATTTTGCCATCACCGTTGACTGTTTTGGCCATCGCCGCCGCTCATCACCAGGACATTCTGGGCCTTCTGTAGCCACGCCGATGCCACAGGTAGAATCCACACATCCCTTAGATGCTCTTTGGCCACTAGCTCGAGTTCCAAAATCCATAGCTCGCTGGTGCCATGCATAGCCATGGTTGCCACCGCCGTTGCTCGCTGCGCCACCACTGCAGGTCACTGTCGGCCATGCCGTCTACGCCATTTGGTGCGTAGGATCGTGGAGAAGCGATTTTGATGGTTGGGTTGTGTAGCCGTGACCTCCCCTGCCAGCGCCAACCTCCACCCGAGCCATTCATGGCTGCCTCTGTGTTCCAGCTCAACAAAGAAGATGACCTAGAACTAGCAGTAGTACGTAATGAGTACTAGCACGTAACTAGTAGTAGTACTAGTAACTAGTAGTAAGTGGTTAAGTTGGCGAACAGGTTAAGTATAAAAATTATGAAACTTTTATTGTAGCTTTTCAGCGGTATTAAGACTTAGGAAAAATGTTCAGAAACCATTTTTTAATGTATATTGATTTACTAAAAATCCAGCAACCCTCTAAAAGCTATTAAATAAAATTTAAAAAGGCAAAACCTTTATATTTTAATCCGTAAAGTTTTTTTAAAAATATTTACAAAAGGTCTCTGAACTTGCGTTGTTGTTTGATATCGTTGTGTGCGAGGATATGACTCGGAGAGTTCGTGGAACCTCCTGCTGAAAGAAGACTACCCGCACCCGGAGTTCGACTAAGGCAAGTCGTCTTGACGCATGCTGAATGAACCATTATAGGATTTAAAGGAATTTGTAGAGTTTTCAACTTGCATGCTATCTTTAAAATGAGTAGTTGCTAGTGTTAGCTACAACCGAAAAATATAAAATGATTTTCACATCCTTATTAATTTTGCACCATAGGGTCAAATGTAAAATACCTCGATACCATGCTTACCCTTAGAATAGGATAAAAATGCTTCATGTGGATTAAATGCTATGGCTGGTATTGATAGAGTACTGTAAAGGGATTTTCGGTAAAATGAGGCATTGGGAAGAATGTCGGGATTGGGATGTTTTTCCTATCTCCCCCTTAAATGCTCTGACTAAGGAGGACTCGGTCGTCGGTATGGTGCAGGGTATGCACGTTTTCAGGTTGGTGCCTATATTCCTCCCATAGTCTAAGGACTGTTTATCCTATGAACTTACGAACTGAGTCTTACTGTACAACCTCGGGTTCCATTATGGGACAGACCTAGCCTATTAAGCTTTAATCTCTAGTAGCTACTACTTGCTGATGGTGATGTCCTTCGTAGATGGTGTTTCCACATTCGTCGACGTCTAGGTTGTACGGGCGTGGATGGTGTTTCCACATTCGTCGACGTCTTGGATTGTGTTTCCTTTGCCTTCTTGTTCAACATGAGGACCATGGCCATTGGGCTGATCCCCCATAGGGTGCCCGGGAATGACTCACGGAGCGAGTGCTAATAGGGCTTTTTGCCCAAACGGCTTTATGGTTCGCACTGTTGGTGTGATACCTCCTGAGGGTAAAGTGTACCCACTCTGCAGAATTAAAACTATCATGATAGCTGTGCTTATGGTTAAGAGTATGTGAAGGGAGTGTTCATATGGTAGACATTTCTTTTAAAAAGAAGAGGGTTTTTTTTGGAAGGGATTAAATAGCCTTGGAAATGGAAATGCAAACGGCCTAAACGAAGGATAGTTCACAGTCGAGGAAAAATTATGTTCCACCCCTAGAACAGTTTTCTTTTCAAACTGGCTTTCCCTACTTAGGCTTAAAACTCAAAAAAATTGGCTTTCTGCAAAACATCCGAAGCCTCCTCTTGTACTAAGCCCCATACTACACCTCTTTTCCTGACTTGCAGAGTACAGTTGTAGTCAGCCTTGTTGTTTCCCCTTCCCTTTCTGAACTCTAGTTGAGGGACAGTTCACGGAAGACCCGTAGTATGATGATGCCGATGCTGACTATGAGGCGGAGGACTACAAGGACTTCTCAGACGACTACGGTTGCTTCCTATAATATTACTGCCTGTGGGAATTTAGTAGTAGTACTGTTGTGCCCTGTTGTGTGGGCCTATGTGTTGTATTTCACTAAACTCTGATTCACAGCCTACGTGTCGCCATGTATGTGCTGTATTGGGGCTCTGCCCCCTATTATGTAATATTTTATTTCTGCTGATAATGTATCACTCTGTTTGGACGGTGTGTACTAGCTATTCATCCTTGGGACTAGTACTGGATGCACAAAGGGGTTCGGTTTTTTCGACCAGGTCCCAACAAACAGATCGGCCAAATGTTTGTGTCATACATGACCGACATGCTGGATTACTGAAGGCAATCGTGGACATGCAACAAGGTTCGGACGTTGTAGGAGCAGCAAAGTGGCTAGACATTAAGAGTAGGTGGTGCATGAGGCACATGGATGCGAATTTTTTCCGCCAGTTGAAGAACAAGGAGCTGATGAACATGTTCAAGATGTTGTGTAAATAGAACCAGCGGAACAAGTTCGAGGCACTTTGGAAGACAATAGATTAATTGACAACAAAGCAGACATCGCATCCTAGGGATACAGCTAGTTTGTCAAAGAATCCTATGGTTCACCACGAGCAAGGAGATGACCCGATAGCCTGGTGTGCACTCCAGACCGATACGCCGAACATTCGGCGAAGGATAGGGACATCCATAAGGAGTTTCACGGACTAGATACGCCATGAGCCCTAGGAGAAATAGGCTCTGTTGCATGACGAGGGTGGTGCAAGGTATGAAATAATGACCACAAACTTAGGGGAGGTTTGCAATTGTGTCATGAAAGACACGAGATGTCTTCCTTTGGTGGGTATAGTTGAAGGTGCCCTGCTAGTGCTCAAAAATATTTTATTGGTTGATATAGGAAGTCGGCTGCATCTATATCAAACAATCAACTCTTCTATTCAGCGATTATAACTTTCTACATGGCCAAAAAATCAAGGATTGCATAGAGATATCGTGTCACCCCAGAGAGTGGCGTAGAGTGGAGATACCATGTGCATACTCCGACCTGGTGAATGTGAGTGCTCCTGCCAGAAGTCAAGACTATTGCACTTGCCGTGCTCCCACGTAATTACCGCTGCCGCTGAGACAAATCGATCATGTCGTTCGTACGTCTCTGCATATTACCACAATCAAAGTGTTTTCAACATGTGAAATCACGAGATTTACGGGTACCGAGTCGATAAGTCGTTCGATGGGTACTAGACCTACATAAGTTGAAGCAGAATGCCGGCCGTCGAAGGACCTGCCATATATGCAATGATATGGATGAGTCTGAAGTGTGTTATCACACATAAATCTGCGAATTCGGAGGCTAAGCCATCCATATCTCGTCGAGGTTCACACTAAGTGCACTTGTAACAAATATGTACGCTTGTAACAAATATTTTAATGTGTCGGACACTTCCTGTAGTAAGTGCCCATGTATATCCTATTTTAGTAGATGTCCTCAATATAATTGTATATGTGAACCAAACATGAATGTGTACCATGTAATATCTATTTGAATGCATACCATGTAATTTCTGTTTTTATGTGTACCATGTAATTTTTATTTTTATGTGTAACAAAGATTGAACTAATCGTCGATGTGTACCATGTCTTTTTTATTTTAATTGTAATGTTATTGTGTACCATGTCATTTATATTTAGATTGAACTAAATGTTAATGTTAATTTGTACCATGCAGGGACAAGCAGCCATGCCGGTGGGTGTACGTGGCGTGGATGCATTGCTAGAGCTGTTGGACCCGGTTGTTGATGTGACACACCGGTTGAGGTTGTCCTAATGGACGACAGGCAGCTCGGGACATTGTTGCCGCGTGTGCCGAACGAGCTGCTTCGCATCGACCCACGCTAGGTTCCACGGTAACCGCCGTATAACATTTTCTTTCCTATATGTACTATTTTCTTCACTTCGAATTTGACACCATTACATATTGATTGCAGGTTGAGAGCGGCAGTATTACATCCACTCTGTAGGATGGTGGAGCTCGCCACTGCCCGAGAGGAGGGCTGACACGTGCCACGGTTCGAGTTCGATTGGTCCCTACTGACTGCACTTGTGAACTGTTGGAGATCGGAGACACACCTTCCACCACCCATGCGAAGAGATGGTGCAAACGCGGCAGGACGTTGCGTACCTATTAGGACTACCATGTGCTGCTCCTATAGCTGTGCCAGTGGACGTCTCCATTGCATGGCACGCTGAGTTTTCCAGGCGTTTCGTCGGGATACAAAGACACCCCAGGGTAGTCCCTTACCTACCACTTAGGCAGGGTGAGCGGCACGGGCCGATGAAGCAGTGGCTGCTTCAGTTCAGGGTGCGTATGTTTCCTAACGCGATTTGATAGTCTCGTGCATAGGTGCTAAAATCTATGTGGAATTTTGCCCACCACGCCGACGAGGCCGCGGTAGCAAGGCACCTAGAGGTGTACCTGTTGATGGTGTTCGGCTGGTGATGCAGTTCGCCCAATACAGTTCGCCCAATACATAGCGAACACACTAGAGGACGAGGTAACTAGGATGAAGGTCAATCATGTGGTCGTTTCATTTTCACAATTATGACATTACCAAATGCAGCAGTTCTCGTGGGTCTCAGCGGTGCTTCTGGCCATGTACCGAGGATTGTGCGACGCTATGTCATGGGTCGACTAGGACGCGACCATGTCGAGGTGCGTTCTCCTACTGCAGCTGTGGTTGTGGGAGCGATTCTATCGGGAGGCCCATGGTCAATCCCGCACTCTACCCCGCCAACTTGTACAGCGGCCCTCTGACGAGCTGGCCCACCATGGGCCACTACTGGGTCCGATGACAGGTGCGATCGTCCGCCAATTACTCGCACCTTACGCGTGCACCTAACAAAAAACATTGTTTCCTGCAGCATAGCACTCATTTGCTCGCTGATAGGTGCAGAGGTCCTATCAGGGGTTCATACGGGAGTTTGACTACATCTAGGATGAGGACGTGCATTAGACACCATATAGCGCACCTGACATCGCCGTCCAAGCACCGTTCAGGATTTCTCTCCTCTGCACGCCCGATCACCATACTAGCTTACGAGGAAGGTCCTCTGTTTGATCTCTATGTGGAGGAGTACTCGCCCCAGCCGGTAATGCGACAGTTCGATTGTTCTAGACTTTCCCATAGGGCCACACGACGTTGTTTCACATGGCGCACACAGGTATGATGCAAGATGCATGATTTTCATTGAATCATTTTTTTTAATGTGACGTCCCTTCATTTCAGGTTGTTCCGGATAGGGGTTGTGGCGGGCAGGTCCTTTGCCCACCGCATGGAGCCCTGGGCGCTTCAGTGGGAGGACACGTTGGCAGACCGGGTGATAGCATATCGCCCGTACACACCACACATGTACCATGAGTGTACGTGGAGTGGTTCGCGCCACGAAATCGGCTTAGGGTGGGTTACACTCTGACGCCATACGTCAGGCAGGAGTCCTTGGTGTCGGAGATCTACCTTTCATAGCAGTCACAGAGGGCGAACTACGCGGTTCGTTCCCCCTTGAAATTTCTATCCATACGACCTTTCGTCAAACTTTTTACTCATGTCACGTTCTACGTGGGTAGGTAGATATTTCCAGGGAGATCTACATCAAGTCGGGATCCAAGTTGGTGCGGCTGAGGCAGGGACTCAAGGTCACCACCATCGAGGCCAAGCTAGCGTGGGAGCGAGTATTCACCAGGGCGACAGAGCTATGCCGTAAGATGTCCTACAGGGGCTGTGGAGACACCGTTGCATGTGGTCCACCACTGCCCCTGTGCCTCCACGTGGCCTAGTGCCCACTCCTCCCCATGCCCTAGTTCCTCCACGGCCTGACGGCAGTTTTGTTGCGACGGGTGGCACTACTAGGACTAGGCCGCTGCCCGCGTAGCAGACATGGGGAGAGTGGCCTGACACTGGGGCCTCTTTGTCCCGTGCAGTACCAGGCCTACTGGGTACCTACGGTGACATCGACGATGACTTTGACTCTCGAGGGGAGGTGTCATCAACATTGGGCAGTTCCTGTCACATGAGGCATTCGGGCCATCGCAATTGTCAGGAGCGCGCTACGATCAGACACCGCCAGCCCAGCCCGATGTGTCCACACCTGTCGACCAGGGCAGGCCTAGGAAGGACATTCGGCCCCTTGATGCACTCACGTACTCGGCACATCACGTTAGGAAGCGTGGGCGTCACTGACCTGTCGTCTTACTTTCGATTTTTGCATCCTCAATTTTTCATGTCATTCGAGTTACAATATTGTGGACACTCTATGTTAATTATGCTTTTCATGTATTGACAAATCGCATACGTGGTCCATTACTACATTTCGATAGTTTCATGGCCGATTAGGCATTTTGTAAATTTCGTCGATGGTGCCAGCAATGCGAGGCGGGCATCTAGAGTGCAAGGATCGACCACCGTAGAGCATAGGATGGCCATGATTTTTCCCTTCAATTTTTTGAGCATCCCGTTGGGGTCCACGAGGACAGCAAAACCCCTAAGTTGCAATGATTTCATTGGTTTCATGGCCGATTTGGCATTTTGCAAATTTCATCGATGGTGCCAGCAATGCGAGGCGGCCGTCCCGAGTTCAATGGTCGACCATCGTGTGGCATAGGACAGCCCTAATTTTTCCTATTAATTTTCTAAGCATCCCTGTGGGGCCCACCAGGAGAGCAAAACCCTTAAGTGACCATGATTTCGTTAGTTTCATGGCCGATTAGGCATTTTGCAAATTTTGTCGATGGTGCCAGCAATGTGAGGCTGGCGTCCAGAGTGCAAGGGTCGACCACTATAGAGCATAGGACGGCCTCGATTTTTCCTTCAATTTTTCGAGCATCCCGTTGGGGTCCACGAGGGAGCAAAACCCCTAAGTTGCAATGATTTTCTTAGTTGTGTGGCGGACTAAGCACTGGTTACAATGCCACTTCTTCCAACCACATTAACTATTTATTTCTTATTGCTGATTGTTCTCCTTCAGTTTACCGCATAGCACCTATGGCTACACGACACTCTACGAAAGCTTACAATAGACAAGGCTGATGGGCGTCGGCTGGTCCTGAATCCCAAGCACGTCCGCCAAATGAGGACTTGCCTATTCAGAGAAGAGCTAGCTACAACACCTAGACAATCATGATAAGAGACCTAAACTTCTACAGGAGATGACCACGGTGTGCACATGGAGTCGACATGGTTGTACAAACCTTTGACCATGTTGTCGAAGGTTGGACTGGCCGACGTTTCTATCGTTGTGTGTTCTATGTAGTGAGTCACCCACACCACCGCGACCCCAATTACAATACTTTTCCTTCTCTCTTTTTTAACCTTCCCACATGCAAACCAATGACTGTGGCTTCACCAAATGGATAGACGACCCCTTCCCAATGGCCGCCAATAGCTATATCGAACATCTTCGTGCAAGACTCTTCCGTCTTCAGGAGCGATTAGACCACGTTACTCTCCTAAACAACGTGTACTCCCGTGTTGAAATGGCCCCCCGCCGCCACTAAACCTTGCATTCCTTGGACAACGACCCCTTTCATTCCTGTATATCACACCAAACTTCATTCTACAAGGATTATTGTCTTCTAATTTATAATACGTTACGAATGTACGGTTAATTCTGTGTGCCCTACCTACGTTTGTTGTTCACAGTTTTCCATTACATTTTTCGTGCAATGCGTGCTAACAACAAGCTACCCGTTTCACACGTTTAGATTATGTACTACCGTACATTACTTCCTCTGCTCCAAAACTATTAGATGTAGCACTGCCCCATTTGGCCTCCCTATTGGAGGCATCTGTTCCCTTTATGTTCCACCCATGATTATTATCATCAGCGCCTGAAGTAGAAGTCACCTTGCTTGCCCAAGGATCCATTTCTTGCTCTTTGCCTACAACATAATAAAATATAAGCATCTTAAGGTACCACGCAGCAACATACAAGTTAAATTCATTAGCTCAAAATGACAACCGAGCAACAAATATGAACAATTGAACCCATCACCTAAGCATCTTTAGTAGAACAAATCTTGTTTGCCCAAGGATTAGTTTGACGTTCTTCACCTCTAGATAGTTTTTTATCTTTCGAACTGTTACAAATGGAGGTCTGATTTTCATCACGTGACTTGGCACCTTCAATGCTACTCCAAGGCTGACTGCATGATGGATTTGGGGCATTCCAATTATCTCCACTACCCTAAGAACCTTTTGCACCTTTTGTGAATCCATATGTTAGTACCATTACATATTCGTCCCAACGTCGTGTCACTTCTCGTTTGATGTGCCATCACTATCTTTCCTTCTAGCTAAATGACTGCTCCCTGCAAAGCTATAAAGCCACATCGAATCAACTGTACCTCTCCATGACCTGTCAATTTCGAGTGGGGCTGCAAACTGCACAGTGACATAGGCATCCCAAGGTGTGCTGCAATGCTGCATCACTTAAGACTACTCAGTAACATAGGGAATCCATGGAGTTCCGGACTTGAACAAATACTAAGTCCGCTCCTCTATTCATCTATAAAGGGATCTCTAGCGCACCATCGGGGCAGCACACACCACATTCATGGCCAGCTAGGGAGTCTCCTTACGGCTATTCGTGCCTAATACCTAGTGGGAGTCTTTTGACCCAGGAGCCCATGCTCGTCCTCTTGCCGAGGACATGTGGGTCATAGACTATGGGGAATGGAGAGATTGGCTCCCTTTACTACGAGATTGTCATTTTCAATCGGTTTTCAACTAGCCGACTTGCGACTGTGGGAACCCCTCCGTTGTGCAAAGGTTTGACCATGTACATGAGGGGTTCAATGGTCGCAGGTTCTACCGATGTCCTAATTACCACGTAAGTTCATACCCACTTATGTTACGTTATCATGATTATTATTTACTTATCATTTCTTCTACCATCAGTTACCAGACCTTACGTGCGGTTGGACCAGGGATCAAAAACCCGAAACGGGTCTCGAAACCACCTTCCCACCGGGCCGGTTAACTGGTGAAAACCGGCAAAAATCGGACGAATTTGAATTTGAATCATCTGGGACGGCCGGGCGGTTTGCAAACGGTTTTTACCGGTTTCCCGGCAGTTTTTGGCGAGAAACCAGTAGAAAAAACTGGAAATTGGAAAAATTAAAAAGATGCACGAAAGAATCTTCAACAAATATGAAAAAAATCATATATGCCTACGATATATGTCATGGTAATTTGTATAAATGTAGAAAATTTTTTGGCATGACCTAGGATAAAAATTGATGTTTGGAACACATGTACATATGACATATTATACATACATATATTGCAATATAAATATTTAGACATTAGACATACAAATATATGTAGAAAAACCGGTATGATTCATACATACATATATTGCAATACAAATATTTAGAAATTAGACAATGTTTCCATCAAACCCATATATTATACATGAACACATCATATTTTCATCCAAATATTTTTTAAACACATAAAAAATGCTGCAAAGCCCCTGGATCCGGCCCATTTGCAACATTTTGGACCATTCATATTTTTTAAACACATAAAAAGTTTCACCACATCTTTGATTTGAAATTTAAGCATGAAAATTTGAAATTTTGCTTTGTACAAGTTGTTCTAAAAAATCCTAGTTTTTTTACAATTTTTTCTGAATTTTCTCATATTTACAAATTTAAATTTGAATTTGCGAGTTCGGTCGAGCAAAACCCGGCGGTTTCTGAAGCCGGACCGCAGCGGTTTGGCGAGAAACCGCCAGTTTTTGTGGTTTTCCGGCGGTTTTGCCAACCATGGGTTGGACTCGCTAGATGGATGAGCCATACCTAGCAACAGCCTATACCTACATAACATAACTGCACGTAAGAATCAACCGCTGGCAGGCTAGACGGGATGCCACATGAGGGTCGGCGCAACCAACAGGTTGGCAGAGGTCCGCATGGCCTCCTGGGCCTCGCAGTCAGTCCATGCCGACACGTCAAATGCACAACCAGCCGGTCCTTGACCAATACTATCGGCCGAACTGTTCCTATCAAAACCCTGCATGTCCTTGCGGATGCCACTACCCCAACGCACCCAACGTCGAAGTCCTCCATCGAAGAGCCATCATGCAAGAGGCCTACCCCGTATACTACGACAAGGAGTGGGAAGCGAGACTACTCGGTGTTCGGCCACTTGGTGTTCATGCCAGTGGCACAACCCATTCACCTATCCGTGGTGACTAGTCATGCATGTCATCACACCACCTATGTCAAGCGTGCTTTCCAATTTAAACATGGTACTTATGTATTTCAGTATTTCATGCCTTCCTACTTGCAATCGGTGAAAAATCTCATGCGTACTACCACATTACTGAGTACTATCCAAAATTTACCTGCAGAACCATAGCCCGTGCAATGTCACTTAACAGTGACAAAATCCTTCTATATTGGGATAAAACCAACCAATGTCCCTTAAGAATGAAAAAGTCCCAAGGGCATACTGGTTACAAAGGTTGAGTTAGGCGTGCGCACTCTCCCGTGGTCGTGGGTTCGAGCCCCGCCCGGCTCTCCTTTTTTTGGCTATTTGCACCGATCGCCCTACTATAGGGCGATCGCCCCTAAATTGGGCGATAGGAAGGGCCCACGCAATGGATCCCTCCTAGGCCGTTACCCCCTAACGATCACTAGACCGGTCACCAGTTCCTAGGGCGATCGCCCTCTTAGGGGCAACAGGCGCCCATTTCTGCTATTTCATATTTCCTACGAGTATTCCAAAAAATATTTAAATAAATATTAAATAAAAAATTCTGGAAAAGAGGAGCAATAGTGGCCCGGCCTAAGGAACTAGCCACGAAGGCTGGGTCAAAATAGGGTAAGAGAAGAAAATAAAAGAAAGAAAAGAGCGAATGGGATGAGGCCATGCGGGCAGGGCTGGAGGAAAGAAATAGAAGAAATAGAAAAAAGAAAAAAATAGGCTAGTTGGGCCTGGCGCAGCAGGCTGTCGGCTGTGGGTTATAAATAAGGAAAAGTTGTGCGTCGGCGCGTACTTTGCAAAAGGGATCCTGATAAACCTAGAAATTACATGAACTATTTTCTAGAGTAAAGAATTTTACTAAAAGGTACCTGGATAATTCATAAATTGCATGAAGCTTTTCCTAAATGCTAAAATTCCCATAAAGGCCCCTGTTTTTCTCGAAAATTACATAGAATATTTCCAGAAATAAAGAAAATTGCATAAACCCCTGAGAAGTCTTGAAGTTGCATGTAGCTTTTCCATAACACTGAAAATTCCATAAAGACCCTTGGAATTTGGGAATTTGTAGCAACTACAGAAAACACATATTTAGGCATAAAAGCGCCCCATGATTTTGAATTTTGATCCCTTTTACAGTTTGAAGCTTATTTAGCTGTTGTTAATAACTTTTATGCAATTATATGAATTTTTTTGATGTAATTATCAGTTTTTGGTTGTTCATTGTTTTTATATTATGAATTGGTAATGGCATGTTGGAATAGTGGATATATATATATATATATATATATATATATATATATATATATATATATATATATGAGAATTTATGAATTGTAGTTTGTCTAGCACCACTATCTATTGGATTACACGCAGTAATCGCATGAAAGAATTTTTAAATATAAAAATGTCGGGCATCATTAGCCATAAATTTGAGGAGTTGACCCCGCATGGCCAGAACTACCTCACTTGGGCATTGGACATTAAGATCATATTTGGTACCACGAAGCTCCGGGTTGCCATCAGGCTACGATCCTCGAATGATGAAAAGCCTACCGATGAGCAGAACGATCAGGCACTACAATATCTTAGGCACCACCTCTCTCCAACTTTGAAGAATGTATATGTGGTTGAGGGGGAGTGCACCAGAGCTATGGATTGTACTTTAGAAGTGGTTCAAAATGCTCATGTACACTATCCTACTGCAAGCGCATCAGAATGGTGCGCCTAAGATTTGTAGGCTATAGAACTATGGCTAAGTACAATTCCATTTTGCATAGAATTTGTACTAATCCCTCTTTGTGGAAAGAAGATCACAGACGAGGAGATGACGCTCCCTATTTTTCTCCTCGGTGCAATTCGAAGTGCTCACAACTAACGATAGGACACTTACACAATGTACAGTTCACATGATGAATGTTGCTAAGTCATGGAGCAGCTAACAAGGGAGAAAAGCCCATTCATTGAAAGAAGGGAAAGAAGGAGAAAATGAAAAAGAAATTGGCCTACGAAGAGAATGTCCATTGTTCAAGAGAAGCAAAGTAACAAGGAGAAGCCACAACGCAAGCCATATAACTAAGTGTGGCATTTGGGTCATTGGTCGATGATTTGCCACAAAGTTAACTATGTTAGTGTGGCTTATCCGACCAAAAAAAGGGCAAATCAATAGTGGAGGCTCACCTCGCCATAGAAGGCAAGGACGACCTCATGGAAGAGGACACTCATGCAGAGACAACCTCTAACTTGCCCTCCTTGACTTCATTGTAGCCACATATGAAGTGAATAAAGAAGAGAAGATCCCGACAAATAGAATTGAAGCCAAAGAAAATGCATACGTTGAAAAATATAACTGTGCGTGAATAGCACTCTTAGCCTTTAGATTGTGGTTGCTAGCAGACATTATATGAAATTTAGCATTAATAATGAAATGGAACCTCTTCAAGAGTAAACTATTTGAACAAAGAATTGAAGCTCTAGAAGAGCAAATTTTAATTCTCATGATTGGTTTTGCATTTATCCTTTATTCCAGTATATTTGAATATTATGAAGCATTGCAATCAATATTTGAATTATATGAAATATGAATCTTGCCATTACCTGATTGCAATTATGTATAGAACTAGTGAATTGTTGGTAGTAGAACAACAAATGGCATTTTAAGAGACCAAATACTAAGCTTTATTGTACCTCGAATACACTAGAACCTCCTTAAATTTTAAATACATCCTTGCAAATGGGTTTCACGCAGAAACCATTGAACAGAATAGAATAGACATTGTAAAGAACGCCAAATGTGAGAACTATGTATTACAAAACTTCCCTCTATTTGAATATGGACTATACTACACTAGAATCTATGCACCTAAAGTGTATGTGTCGCCCCCTTCAAATTCACATTCGACCCAATAGAGATATTACTTGTTGCCCAAAATGATTGGAAACCAACATAAGAGCTGCCCGAGCAGGTGACCGAGAAAACCACACATGTTAATCTTCCTCGGGAATGCTAGTGCTTGCACGGGAATGGCTATAGGTGCTCGGGAATGGATCAAACTTGCTCAGGAAAGGATCCCCTTGCTCAGGAAGAACATCCTCTTACCTGTGAGTGGGTTCCCTTGGTCGAGTATGGCATATCTTGTTCGGTTAGGACTTGCTCTTGGTTGGGCATAACTAATTTTGTTTGGGAGGGTCGCACAGACCGTATGTTGCTCAGTACAAGCAAGATTTGAGGGGGGCAAACTTGCTCGGTCACAAAAGTGTTCTGCATGAAAGATGTAGATAATTTCAGGACACATCTTTTTCATGTAGACAAGTTTTCATCCGAGCAATGGGTGGTTTTATATAAATTATTTTGTGCACTACTGTGCAGGAAATGGGTTGAAAAAGAGTGTTTCTAGGGCTGCTATTCTCACACTTCGGTGTATCTAAGAAAATAATGTAACTAAGAGTGGTAGATGATAAAAAATATGAAGGATAGGCAGAAAAAGGGTTCTCACCTAGCGAGGAAAGTCTTGCTAAGGGTGGACGTTCAAAGGATGATGGTGTAGAAGAAGAGGACTACAATCTGTCCAGAAATGATCCCGGCTGCTCCTAGACTTGTTCCTCATGGTTCCTTCACCTCCAAGGCTATGGATCTGGCTCTATTACTTCCTCAGCTCGTGGAAAGGGTCTCCATGCTCATCTCTAAGCTTGCACGTGAGCCAAAACGACATGCAAGGCGGGAAACAAATAGATTACTTCACTGTTGTGCAAAACAGCAAAGTACAGAGAAGAAAAACATTAAGAACTCACCCAAAACCTTGTGTATGCATGAATGTCTTGGATATACTTGAAGCTTAGGAAGTGGGGAAGCTATTCTTGCTCATCAAAGGGCCTGGATATGGAGGAAATCGACATAGATGAGCAGAAAAGGAAATCAGTGTCTTGCTGTCCAAAAACAGAGCGGCAGAGAGAAAAAGGGGCAAGAACCATAGCAAACCTTTGTACATGTGCATACCATGGGAATCAATGGATAGCTGATCTGGTAAGCTTTCCAACGATATATAACACTCTAGGTGAATATTGGTATTCCGGTGGCAGATTTGGTTTGAAGTTGAGGAACAAGGATGAACAGCTTGTTGTTCTTACTGCTGTCCTGCAGCTAGATGTGGAAGCAGATGAATCTGAGGTAAATGGCTAGGTGGAGAGGTGGAATGGTGCCTTATAAAGCCGCTCAACAGTCTCTTATAAGTGGGGCTCATATCACACAGGTCGTAGAGAAGCTATGGGTGGGAAAAGGTGGGAGACTATGCTGTTTGTAGCACTACCCAAATCAGCCAATGGATGAGAGAATCTAGTAATTATAGTCTGGGGCAAAAAGAATATGAATATAGCTATAGTAGCAGACTGTAGCTATGTCTGACAACATTGGCCTAGCTAGTATCGTTGCACCTCCGCACTGCTCCAAGCTCTGCCTTGCTCAATTTAACTATTCTTCGTCCGAGCAGGCCGCTCCTTGCCTGGTGGGTTTTCGCCGAGCAGCATCATGCTCGGTGGACCATTACTAAGCTCGTACATGCTACTACTTGCTTGGCCAACCTAAGGGCATGTCCGTTGGGCCAAATTTCGTCTAAGTAGTTGCTCGCCTAGTAGGTTAATAGAAAGTTCTAGTTTAGAAAATAATTTCTCCACCATAAAGGATGGCAGTTGCATGCAACTTTGTATAAAATCTTTGAAAATCCAAATATGATCATAAAAACAAGATAATTATATGCATAACTATCCGAAATTAATAGTTAGGCTGTTACAGACCTCCCCTAAAAAAGAAACTCGTCCCCGAGATTTTGTCGTCTCGGTGAAGAGGTAGGGATAAGTTGCTCGGAGATGATCTTCACGTTCCCATGTAGCTTCATCTTCAGTGTGGTTGCTCCATTGCACCTTGTAAAATTTGATCATCCTGTTTCTTGTTGCTCGATCTCTCTCATCAAGAATGCGAATGGGATGTTCTTGATATGAGAGATCATGTGGGAGATCAAGATGCTCGATCTCGATGGCCTCAGTTGGAACTCGGAGACATTTCTTGAGTTAAGACACATGAAAGACGTTGTGCACGTCGGAGAGAAAAGGTGGAAGATCAAGATCATAAGCTACTGTTCCTTGCCTAGCTGTAACTTGGAAAGAACCAATGTAGTGAGGGGCTAACTTTCCTTTCACTTGGAAGCGATTAGTACCCTTCAGCGAGGTAACCTTGAGATAGACAGGATCATTAACTTCAAAGCTGAGTTCACGTTGACGACGATCTTCGTAGCTTTTTTGACGAGATTGTGCTGCTCGCAATCACTTTCGGATTAACCTAACTTGCTCCTCAACCTCAACGACTAAGTCAGGACCAAACAATGGCCTTTCTCCAGATTCGGACCAATTTATGGGAGTCCTACACTTCCTCCCATAAGGAGCTTCAAATGGAGACATTTGAAGACAAGATTGATAACCATTGTTGTAGGTAAACTCGGCATGTGGCAAACACTTTTCCCAATTCTTGCCATAGGTGAGAACACATGCTCGAAGCATATCCTTGAGGATTTGGCTCACCCTCTCAGTTTGTCCACCGGTTTGAGGATGATATGCTGTGCTAAAAGAGAGCTTGGTCCCCATCACTCGGTGGAGGCACTCCCAAAAGTGTGAAGTGAATTGGGTATGTCGATCTGAAATGATCCTCTTGGGTACGCCGTGGAGAGATACTATGCGAGATAGATAGAGCTCTGCCAAATCCTTGATACGGTAGATGATCTTGATAGGGAGGAAATGGGCGGATTTGGTTAATCGATCAATGATTACCCAGATAGAATCAAAGCCCCTTTGTGTCTTGGGCTATTCGGTGATAAAATCCATACCGACTTCATCCCATTTCCACTCTAGCACAGGCAACGGTTGAAGCGTTCCTGCTGGCCTGAGATGGCCGGCCTTCCCTCGCTAGCAAATGTCACACTCTGCAACATTCCGAGCAATTTCTTGGTTCATGCGAGTCCACCAAAATCTTTGTCTCAAATCTTGGTACATCTTGGTACCTCCTGGGTTAAATGGAGAAGGGAGAGTTATGAGACTCATTGAGGATGGATGCCTTCAACTTCTTGTCGTTAGACACCACTAAGCGTTTTCTAGACCATAGGACACCTTCTACATCCTTGATGAAGCAATTGCCTTGCCGGTCTTCAGATTAGCTCGGATATGTGCCATGCCCCTGTCTGACTTTTGGGCTTCCTTGATCTGATCCATGAGGTTGTGTTTTACCTCCATGACAGCAAGAAATCTCTTAGGCACCGTTTCCAAACTGAGCTTTTGAAATTTGGTGCATAAGGCATTCGACTCGGGGTTTCACCAAGATGCAATTGCATTGGGATTTCCTACTCAAAGCATCGACGACCACATTGGCTTTGCCTGGATGGTAATGGAGTCCCATGTCATAGTCCTTGATCAGTTCAAGCCATCTCCTTTGCCTACCCTTCAGATCTGATTGGGTGAAGATGTACTTGAGACTCTTATGATCGGTATAGACCTCGCAACATTTTCTGAGCAGGAAATGTCGCCATATTTTGAGAGCATGCACAATTGCTGCTAGCTCAAGATCATGGATAGGATAATTGACTTCATGAGGTCTTAATTGCCTTGATGCATAAGCCATGACTTTGCCCTCTTGTATGAGAGCGCAACCAAGTCCATGGTGAGATGCATCACAATAGATGTCAAAACTCTTGCTAATGTCCGGTAAAACTAGGATAGGAGCGGCGGTCAATCGGTCCTTCAAGGTTTGAAAACTTTCTTCACATTCTTGTGACCACTCAAACTTCTTATGCTTTCTCAAGAGTTGGGTCAATTGTTGGGCAATCTTGGAGAAGTATTCAATGAACCGCCGGTAGTAGCCGGCAAGACCAAGGAAACTCTGGATTTCGGTGGTATTAGTGGGCTGCTTCCAATTTAGTACATCTTGTACCTTGCTTGGGTCTACAGCAACACCACATTGAGATATGATATGACCTAACTTGGGTCTACAGCAACACCACCTTGAGATATGATATGACCTAAGAAGGCGACCTCATTTAGCCAAAATTCACACTTGCTGAATTTGGCATAAAGTCGGCGCTCTCGATGTTTGTCCAATACAAGCCGAAGATGCTCTTCATGCTCCTCTTTGGTCTTCGAATATATGAGAATGTCGTCGATGAAGATGACGACAAACTTGTCAAGAAACTCCATGAAGATGGAATTCATGAGGTTCATGAAGTACGCCGGTGCATTGGTCAAGCCAAAGAACTTGACGGTATACTCATATAGACCATAACGGGTTGAGAAGGTCATCTTTGTAATGTCCTCGAATCTGATTTTGATTTGGTGATAGCCTAATCTTAGTATATCTTTGAGAATACACGGGCTCCAGTCATTTGATCGAATAGATCATCAATTCGTGGTAGTGAATACTTGTTCTTGACCGTGGCTTTGTTCAACGGTCGATAATCCACACACATCCTTAAACTATCATTCTTCTTCTTCACGAACAGCGCTAGGCATCCCCATGGCGAGGAGCTCGGGCGAATGAAACCTTTCTCTTGCAGCCCTTTAAGTTGCTTCTTCAGTTCTGCTAACTCATTGGAAGGCATCCTATATGGTCGTTTTGATATTGGAGCGGTTCTGGGCAACGATTCGATGACAAATTCTACTTCCCCGTCAGGTGGCATCCTAGATAGTTCTTGGGGAAAGACATCCAGGTAGTCATATACCACAGATACATCACTAATCCTAGGGGAAACATCACCTCTCAAGGCATAGAGATGAGTTGATTGGGGGCTAGATGCAAATTCGATTTGCTCGCTGGTTGCGTTGATGAGGGAGATGGATTTTTGGGCACAGTTGATTTATCCTTGATGCTTGGATAGCCAATCCATACCCAGTATGACATCGATGTTTCCCATATCGATGACGATAAGGTCGGCCAAAAATTCTACCCTATTGATGTCAACCCTTGTTTCCCGGCAAACTCGGTCTGCTCTAATGGTCATACACTAGGCATGAATACGAAGGGAGGAATGCAAAGCTTGGATGGAAAAACCATGAGATGTAGCAAATTCCTCCTTGATGAAGAACTGAGATGCTCCATAGTCAAATAAAACAGTGGTCGGGCAGGAGTTGATAGAGGGCGTACCTAGAACTGGGAATTGGGCTGGCTTCAGTGGGCCAGCACAAGCACGGTCCGATTCTAATGGCCCAAAGCACGACCCGGCAAGAAAAAAATGGGCCGAGCTGGCACGGCTCGAATCGCATGCGGGGTCGGGCCTAAAAACCTGGCACGATGGACCGCTCGACACGACCCGACTGTATGGCCCGTGCTCGGGATAGCACGGCCCGAATTGAAGGCTGAATTCGTAATTTGCATTTTTGGGGTCTTCCTGTGCTCATATCAATTTCAAGGCGCATCTTTTTTATGTAGACAACTTTTTCATTTGAGTAACGTATGAATTTATAAAAAAAATATTTAGTGTGTTGTGTAGTTTCGGACCGACACCACCTCTCTCGGTAATCTGCAATTTTCGAAGTCTTCCTTTGCTCATATGAATTTACAATATACTTAAAAGTTGTAGAGGATTTCAAGACACATCATTTTGATGTAGATAACATTTCCATTTTTGCAACGTATGAATTTATAAAAAAATATTTAGTGTGCTGTGTAGTTTTCTACCGACACCACTTCTCTTGGTAATCTGCATTTTTCGGGTATTTCTTTACTTATATGAATTTATATTCTACATGAAAGTTCTAGAGAAATTCGAGATGCATCTTTTTCATGCAGAAACTTTTTTAGTTGAGTAGCATATGAATTTATCAAAAATTATTTAGTGTGATGTGTTCTCTCCCGTGTCGTGCTCAGGCCGGCCCGGCCCGACCCGACAGCAGCCCGGCGTGCCTTTGGGCCCTGCCGGGCCTTGATTTTTGCCTTCTGTGCCGGCCCGGCCCAGCACTAATAAATGACTGGGCCGTGCCGGCCCGATTCATGCTGGCCTGAAGCACGACGGGCCTGGGTCGTGCCAGCCCGGTACGGCCCAAGTCCCACCTCTAGGCGTACCCAACACCACGTCCGGTGCATCCTGGGCGTCCTCCGCCTTGACATGGTTGATGCGACCACGCTGTTGCACTTGTGGAGGCATCTGTGCGAGGTTTTGAGCTGGTGCTACACGTACGGGCACATTGGGCAGCCTAGCATTTGTTGCTCCTTGATTCTTCCTCGGGCATTGGTTTGCAAAGTGTCTGGGTCGCCATAGTTGTAACAATTGACGCCCGAACGATTCTGGACATTGTCCCCTTGCTGATTCCCACCCGAGGTAGATGGAACCTCTGCTGAGTTGCTCGGGGTACAGGAGCTTGAGGTCTTGGAGGAAGTGTAGCTTGAATTTGGGTTGGTCGGGACTGCTGTGCACGCTGCATTTATGAGTTGCCGCTAGCTGAAACTTGTGCAGCCCGCTTGCGCTTGCGTGACTCATCCAACTTATTCCACTTTTCCTCAACTAAAATGGCCTTGTTGACCATGTGTTGGAAGTCACAGAAGTCAGTGGCAGTGAACTCGAGCTGCAACTCATCAGAGAGACCATTCTTGAAGCGGTCTTGCCAGCAGGCATCATTGGAAACATCATTAGGGGCATAACGAGCCAAAGAATTAAACTCATGTAGGTATTCCATGACGGACTTATGGCCTTGCTTCAGTGCTAGAAACTCTCGCCTCTTGACAGCCTTGATACCAATTAGGACATGAGCCCCGCGAAAGCCCGTACAGAACTCTTCCCAAGTGATAACATGTCCGACGGGCTGCATGGCGACGAAGCTGTCCCACCACACACAAGCCGCGCCTTCCAGTTGATGAGAGGCAAAGAGAACCTTCCCATTATCCAAGCAGTGAGCGACAGCATGCTTGCGCTCGATGGTACGTAGCCAATCATCCACGTCGAGTGGATCCTCGGAACAGGAAAAGGTCAGTGGTTGGGTGCAAAGAAACTCGGCAAGTCCTTCGGCTGCACGATGTGCTGCTCCTCCAGCACCTTGAGCATTGCCTACAGCAGGAGTAGTGTTGCGAGCAATCTACTGCAGAATGAGGGTCTGATCTTGGCGATTTTGCTCGATGAGAGCAAGAACTTGGGCCATAATTAGGTGCGGTGGTGGCGGGTTCTCCTTATGTTGATATTGACAATGCTCGGGATTAACATGGGTGTTGTCCCCAGCTTGAGAGCCAGCAAGTGGAGGGTTACGAGAGGACGAAGCACCCCCAAGCTGCGAACAAGGTCGAGTGTTGGCTCCTGCTATCCTGTTGCCAAACAAAAAGAAAATTTAGCAACTTGGATGATGGATAGCTGATAAGATGGGATGGAATAGGATGGGATAACAAGCAATTAACGCTGATCGTATATGCATGCAGCAAGCAAAGTGCTCATAAATTCTATCACAATAAGAGCCCATAGGTCAAAATAAGATCCATTAAAGCAAATTTGTAGTTTTCCGACACGGTTACACAAGTACAAAGCCTGTAGGCTAGCGGCAGCCGATTGAAACAAAGAGCCAAGTTCACCATACAAATACATAGGTTTGTAATGGATAGAATACACTCTCTGACCAAGGTTCTACTCACTAATTATCTTTAACATAGCCTAGATCCCTATCAAAGCCGTTAGGAAACACACCCAGAAGGTGGATCCTGGTAAACCGATGTCCTTCGGATCGCGTGGACCGGTAAGGCATTGAGGAGGCCACAAAAGAGTAGAAAGACTTTCATGGTTGTGAACAAAGTCCTTGGTGGCTCCACTCCATCAACACGAGGAAGCTGGAAATGAGGTGGAACGGGCTCTCGAGGAGATATGCCATGGGATCCTAAGACATCCCAGGACACAAGTCTAGTCCGAGCAAGGTGGTGAAGTTGCTCACGTACTGCACCAAGGCAAGCACGAATGGTCCAAAGCTCATAGAGAGCACAGCGATGAGCTCAGTCCATAGTGTGAACCAAGCCCGTCAAAGAACGGATGGTTGGGTTCCCATCAAGAGCTGGTTCAACAAAGAAGTTGGTATGGGTGTTGGCATCCAACTTAGGAAAATAAGTGTAGGGTGCTCAGGCCAACTCCAAATGGTCGCGACGAAGTTGGCACATAGCAACACGTGCTACTTCTTGGACAGCCATGGCGATTGAAGTACCCCTTAATTGAAAGTGATGTGAATTTCTCGCCTCCATGCTCCTAGCAATGATGTCGACCGTCGCGATGTAATACTCCATGCCCGATACTTGAGTGTTCGTGTAGATGGCATACTCTGGGTTATAAGTGTAATTGGCATTCCAAAGAAGATCTCAAAGAAGAGAAGGATATCCATCAACTCCCTCGGCACGAGTGGCCAAAACAAATCTTCTGCGAGTCATCTATCATATTGGAAATAGATGAGGAATTAGAAAAATTCTCGATTCTGAAACCAAATGAATATGAAGGTAAGGATGAGCACAAGATAGATGAAGAGAAAATTCAGCAAGTCTTTAGTTCCAAACTCATTTGATAGTTAAAATAGTTTGGAATAAAAACACGTTCTAGCTAGAGGCCATGCTTAGTTCTAACCGGCAGCCACATGCGCTCTGATACCAACCCCTGTGGCGCCCCTCCAAATTCATATTCGACCCAATAGAGATATTACTTGTTGCCCAAAATGGTTGGAAACCAACATAAGAGCTGCCCGAGCAGGTTGCCGAGCAAGCCACACATGTTAATCTTCAACCCGAGCAACAACTAACCCATACGGGCAATCTCTATTGAATCAAAGGTAAACCGAGTGCTCGGATATGTGCCCGGCGATGGCTCCTAAGACCAGCTACCATCACACACATATCCTCACAACGATCGATAGCACAACACATACAACAAGGGACATCATTTTCATACAACCGGGCATCAGGGTCTGCTGCCCAAACCATAAGTTCAACACAATCAGAGTTTTGTTGCAGCGAAAATATAAGTTTGTTCAACAAAATAGCAGCAGAAGATTCATCATAATATCAAAAGAAAAGCCAGCGTGGTATGTTGTGTTTCGGCTAGGCATTATCTATTACAGTAGCATTACATTTTGATCTAGTAGGTTGAATTCCATGATATAGTGCTGAAATGGACTAATTCACTAGCTTTAGATCATTTTTATCCATGATATTGTGTTGAAATAGTGTTGGAGGGCTAATATAATTAGCAACCCATTATTTCTTTGATTGGAGAGCAATAAAGTTGATTAAACATGAAGTTTATGCTGGTTTGTTCAGTGATCAGTGATCACCTTGTATGCCATGTATATGTTCTTGAGTTTCATGTAGATTGGTCGAAACTTGCACTTGAGAATGAGATTGGTCGAAACTTGGTCAAAACATTACTCATATACTCCTCCGCTATCTCTAGAACTCTTACATTTGAGGGCAACTCCTTCGAAATTTGAAGTGTTAACCTGCTACTCTCCAACTATCGATCATTGATGTTCTATCTATGGATTTGGCCCTTGGTGGTGAACGGCGATGCGGTGTTGGGAAGCCCTTCATGCATGTGCTCGAAGATAGCGGACTTACAGTTGAAATTTTGATGCATAGCCAAGAGTTTCAAATGTTATGTATAATGCATGCTGAAGATATTGAAATGTTATGTATGATGTAAGCTAAAGATATTACATGCAAGTTTCAAGACACACCTTGCCCATCGACGTCGTAACTAGTGTAGCCTATGAAATATTTTATAGGAATTGCCTGGCTACAGCTCCAAAAATACACCAAAAGGTGCGAACAAATCATTATGGAACTTTTCGTGTTCTATTGTTTTTACCTAGATGGTGAGATAGTGGTTGACCATCGTCATCTATTAAACGGACCTGATGCTTTTCAGAAGCAGAAAGTACTCAACTTGGTTGAAGAAAATTTGGTACTCAAAAATTATTTGATATGATTTGAACATTCAGTATCCATATAGACTTGCTCCTAGATCCATGAAAAATCATCTCCATGGACTACACTGTCCGTAAATGGGCACAACTAGTCATCAATGTAATAGGAAGAGAGATTACAAATGTAGCAACATATCCAATCACTGTACATGCTAACAATGGTGATTAACAATTCATGCATCACTAGCAAATCACCGTTGTCAAACACACAAAGTTCAAACGGGAAAAACTTTCAGCAATATGACCAATACTAACATTCTCCTCGGTCAAAAATCAATCTTCAATCGACTTATCAGCAGCTTTTGCATTTCCAATATCTTCTTTTTTGCACACCATTAATGGACATCATCAAGAAACATAAAAGAACCGTACAATGAAGTTCTCATGAACGTTCAAAGGTGTCAAATAATCATGTTTAGCATTCCAAAGACTAGACACCACTTTTGTTAGCAAGGGTGTGAACGATGTGTAAAGGATAAAACTCGTGTCTGTCAGGCATCTTTCTTTGTGACAAATTACATTCCTGCAGTATTGTAGAAATTCATGCTTCGTATGACGATATGGCCTGCATCTGTGCCATACATTCATCACTTCATTTTCTTTTGCCAAATCATACCAAGTTTTGCCACAAAAAGTGCCACGCAATTTTCTTATTATATCATTTGCCTCATCTTCCTTATTAATGAGCAAATCTTTCATAATAAAATTGTAGAATTTCATAAAAACCTGATCTCTGTTACTAAGGGGTAAGACAGAAGCATGGTTATTGATGAAGTACTCGTCTTCCCAGGCGCCTGACTCGAGCAAGTGAAATAGAAGCTTCAAATCGGCCAGAATAACATTCAGAATATCTTGGCCTAAGGAAATCTTTAGGAGATGTTTCAACAGTTCAGCAGCATTGTAATCATCGTCTTCAGCCCCTTCCCGTGATAGTGCAAGCAGAGAAATCTTTTTCTGTTTAAATCTAAATAACCCAGCTTCTGAAATTGTAACCTGCTCTATGTATAATTTTGACAGTGATTTGTTTTCTCTGTGGAGAAATCTAATCTCACGTAGCAGTGATAATATGAGTGTTTTTGCACTTTCTGTTAGAGTCCAGAAGAGTTCACCTCTTGATCCAGGTATTTCTTTTAATTCCATTAGTGGATGCTTCTCAACATAATACCCTGCATCATAATTGACCATCTCAGACATTTCATCGATACAGTGGTCAGAAATGAAACCAGGTACTAACTTCACGACCCAGTAAACCATATATAAAATATATCAAACACGATAAATTATAGTATTACATGAATATTTTTGGAATGAAGCATCTGACTGAACCTTCAAATTGAAAATTTATGGATAAACAAGTTTAAGAGTTTCGATGCAAATGGACTACACTAAAATGACAACTTCTGATTAGCAGGGGGCATGGGATATTTTTGTTCTTTGCATCATAAGCCCATAGGTACACAAAGTTGTTCTAATGGTACCAAGTTTTTAAAAAATCACACACCGCATTTTCGCCAACTTGCTAACAGTGGGGTGGGATGTGGGGGTTATTTTCATTCTTTGCACCATAGGTCAATAGGTACACAAAGTTGTTCTAATGGAACCAAGTTTCAGAAAATCACACACCTCATTTACACAAACTTACCAACGGGTCCAATTGTCGTAATTTTTAAAGTACATTTGCATTTTCACTATTGGTCATGTTGCGTATCCAGTTGGGAGGCAGGGATGAGAAGTAGGCAAAATTTCATGGCTAAGGAAATGGGGACAGGGTAGCATTCTGTTACGATCCCGAGTGTCTCGCAGAGGAACAATGTGAATATAGGAGGTCAGTGTGGGATACAGAGTAATTCAAAGTGGTAATTAAGAGGGATTAGGGGAGGAACAACAGCGCCGCTGGGAGTGGCACGAGGCAAGCGGCTCGGCAGCCAACTGTCGGGCAAGCTTATGTACATTCTAAACTGAATTGGTTAGTGAATCACCTTGATGTTGGCAGACGCGGTTGTGGCGTCCATTGCCATGCAAGGGGCCGATGGTGTCGAGGAAGCCGCGGCTTATGGTGATACGCTGCATCATAATTGACCATCTCGGACATTTCATCCATACAGTGGTTAGAAATGAAACCAGGTACTAACTTCACGACCCAGTAAACCATATATAAAATATATCAAACACAATAAATTATAGTATTACGTGAATATTTTTGGAATGAAGCATCTGATTGAACCTTCAAATTGAAAATTTATGGATAAACAAGTTTAAGAGTTTGAATGCACATGGACTACATTAAAATGACAACTTCTGATTAGTAGGGGCTTGGGTTATTTTCGTTCTTTGCATCATAAGCCCATAGGTACACAAAGTTGTTCTAATGGTACCAAGTTTTTAAAAAATCACACACTGCATTTATGCCAACTTGCTAATAGTGGGGCGGGATGTGGGGGTTATTTTCATTCCTAGCACCATAGGTCAATAGGTACACAAATTTGTTCTAATGGTACCAAGTTTCAAAAAATCACACACCTCATTTACACAAACTTACCAACGGGTCCAATTGTGGTAATTTTTTAAGTACATTTGCATTTTCACTATTGGTCATGTTACATATCCAGTTGGGAGGCAGGGATGAGAAATAGGCAAAATTTAATGGCTAAGGAAATGGGGACAGGGTAGCATTCTGTTACAACCCCGAGTGTCTCCCCGAGGAACAATGTGAATATAGGAGATCAGTGCAGTATACAGAGTAATTCAAAGTGGTAATTCAGAGGGATTATTAGAGGAAGAACAACTCCGCTGGGCATGGCACGAGGCAAGCAGCTCGGCAGCCAACTGTCGGGCAGGCTTATGTACATTCTAAACTGAATTGGTTAGTGAATCACCTTGATGTTGGCAGACGTGGTTGTGGCGTCCATTGCCGTGCAAGGGGCCGATGGTGTCGAGGACGCCGCGGCTTATGCTGCGGGACGGCTTCCATAATGCCTCACCGTGAACGGATACGACGAGGTAAACCCCGTCGCCGCCGCCACCGCATGTGAGAGGAAATAGTGAGCTAAGCATGGTCGAATGGAGGTACTACGGAAGAGCAGTTTAACGGCATATCACTAACAGATTGCCCAACACACAACTTCACTAATTTAAGGAGGCCAGTCGATTTGGTATTTGAGAAGTACATTGATAGAGGGGGGAAGCACCATGACGGTAGGGGCAAGGTTCTTCGACACAATGAAAAATTCAAATATTTCTAGTGTCTATCGACCTAATTACTGTGCCTTCTTATCTCTACTTGCATAGTGCCACTAGTAGGGCGGAGGCCATGTTTGCGGGTTTTATATTGCCTGTCACATGCAAGAGATTACGGGATTAAAAAAGCCCAAAGATTTAGAAATCAGCATGGCAAATCTCGAGTTCAGTATCCTTGCCGACATTAGAGAATTGTTTGCTAACTTTGTGATTACACAAATTGTTGATCGCCATGGTCGTCCCCACTCTTCAAATTAGTCTAGCATATACATGGACAAATTTATGTTAATTTTGTATGATGTGCCCAACATTTTAACACTTTGTGATGAACAGAAGGCATGATTGAATTTATATATGCATTGTGGATGTGTGAATTTATATGGATCTGTGCATGTTTGAATTCATATAGATCCATGTAAATAAGAATTTGTATAAATGTGTTTGTGTTTATGGACATATGGATGGTTCTATGAGCTTTGTGTATATATGGGTTGTTTGTGTTTGTGGGCTGATCATATATATGAATTCTGGATGAGATTTTCGCTTGTTATACAGTGGGCATGACTAGCAAAACCTGAGGCTAGCCAATTTTTATCCTATTTTGGGCCTGTGCATAGTCATCACTGGTGGTTCTTAGCTACCAGCCGCTACCAATAGGGTACCTATCAGTAGCGGGTGGTATCTGGAGCCGCCAGTGGTACTGTATACATCACTGGCGGGTCGTCTATGAACTGCCAGTGATACTGCATACATCACTAGCGGGTAGTATATGAACTGCAGTGAACCGGTACCACATCATTGGCGGTTCTTAATCCGCCAGCAATGATGGTTCCGAATCACAAGTGATAACGTATTCTGGGCTAGTGCTTGCAAACAGGTCTTTATATATTTTCAATTTTTTACAATTTAACATAATCCTAGAAATGTGTTTGCTTTTTTAGAAAACACAAGATATCTCCAAAGATTCTACAAAAATTCTAAAATATACTTTATGTATATAAAAACACAGGAAGAATATCGTGAGCTTTAGAAAAGCAAGAAGACTCACCTGCCAAATTGTGGGATAATCGTGGTAGAAGGAATTGCTTTTAACAAATTTGGATAAAACTCATGAACGTATATAGTAAACTGGTTTTTCCCCTTTTAAAAAATAAGAAACAGGTTTTCTAGCTTTATAAAATTGAAAGGGGTTTTCTACAAAATCTAGATTTCTTTCCATAAATACTTTGGAATATTTTGAATTAGGGGAATTATTTTTATCTCCCAGAAATATATTTTAATAGTTTGAAAAGAATTTCTAAGTTAACTGAAATTTGAGAAACCCAAACTAAATTTCACGTCATTAATTAAGTGGTTTGGAAGAGTTGTTTTGTTAGATTTTCATTAATTCAGAAGTTAGTGATTATTGGTCATGATTTCCACAAAAGTTATTTCCATTTCTGTAGCAGTATCTTTTTCATGATGTTTTATTAGTTATAACCACTACTTCTGTTTAATTTACATTTACATGTTTTAATGGTCCCCTTGTTATTCTTTCTCCATTGCAGACAGTTTGGACAGTTTGTATAACTCTTACATGCAAGTTTCAAGATACAACTTGCACATCGACGTCATAACTAGTGTAGCCTATGAAATATTTTATAGGAATTGCCCGGCTACAGCTCCAAAAATTCACCAAAGGTACGAACAAATAATTATGGAACTTTTCGTGTTCTGCTGTTTTTACCTAAGTGGTGAGATAGTGGTTGACCATTGTCATCTATTAAACGGACCTGATGCTTTTTAGAAGTAGAAAGTACTGAACTTGATTGAAGAAAATTTGGTTCTCAAAAATATTCAATATGATTTGAACATTCAGTATCCATATAGACTTGCTCCTAGATCCGTGAAAAATCATCTCCATGAACTACACTGTCCGAAAATGGGCACCACTAGTAATCAATGTAATAGGAAGAGAGATTACAAATGTAGCAACATACCCATGCACTGTACATGCTAACAATGGAGATTAACAATTCATGCATCACTAGGAAATCACCGTTGTCAAACATACAAAGTTCAAACAGGAAAAACTTTCTGCAGTATGACCAATACTAAGATTCTCCTCGGTCAAAAATCAATCCTCAATCGACTTATCAGCTTTTGCATTTCTAGTATCTTCTTTTTTGCACAGCATTAATGGCCATCATCAAGAAACTTAAGAGAACCGTACAGTGAAGTTCTCATTAACGTTCAAAGGTGTCAAATAATCTTGTTTAGCATTCCAAAGACTAGAGTCCATTTTTGTTAGGAAGGGTGTGAATGATGTGTAAGGGAGCTGTCAGGCATCTTTCCTTGTGACAAATTACATTCCTGCAATATTGTAGAAATTCATGCTTCGTATGACGATATGGCCTGTATCTGTACCATTCATTCAACACTTCATTTTCTTTTGCCAGATCATACCAGGATTTGTCACGAAAAGTGCCAGGCAATTTTCTGATTATATCATTTGCCTCATCTTCCTTATTGATGAGCAAATCTTTCATAATAAAATTGTAGAATTTCATAAAAACCTAATCTCTGTTACCAAGGGGTAAGAGAGAAGCATGGTTATTGATGAAGTACTCGTCTTCCCATGCGCCTGACTCGAGCAAGTGAAACAGAAGCTTCAAATCGGCTAGAATAACATTCGGAATATCTTGGCCTAATGAAATCTTTAGGAGATGTTTCAACAGTTCAGCAGCATTGTAATAATCGTTTTCAGCCCCTTTTCATGATAGTGCAAGCAGAAAAATCTTTTTCTGTTTAAATCTAAATAACCCAACTTCTGAAATTGCAACCTGCTCTCTATGTATAATTTTGACAGTGATTTGTTTTCTTTGTGGAGAAATCTAATCTCACGTAGCAGTGATAATATGAGTGCTTTTGCACTTTCTGTTTGAGTCCAGAAGAGTTCACCTCTTGATCCAGGTATTTCTTTTAATTACATTAGTGGATGCTTCTCGACATAATACCCTGCATCATAATTGACCATCTCGGACATTTCATCGATACAGCTGTCAGAAATGAAACCACGTACTAACTTCACGACCCTGCAAACCATATATAGAATATATCAAACACAATAAATTATAGCATTATGTGAATATTTTTGGAATGAAGCATCTGATTGAACCTTCAAATTGAAAATTTATGGATAAACAACTTTAAGAGTTTGAATGCACATCGACTACATTAAAATGACAACTTCTGATTAGCAGGGGGCATGGGTTATTTTCTTTCTTTGCATCATAAGCCCATAGGTACACAAAGTTGTTCTAATGGTACAAAGTTTTTAAAAAATCACACACTGCATTTACGCCAACTTGCTAACAGGGGGGCGGGATGTGGGGGTTATTTTCATTCTTTGCACCATAGGTCAATAGGTACACAAATTTGTTCTAATGGTACCAAGTTTCAGAAAATCACACACCTCATTTACACAAACTTACCAACGGGTTCAATTGTGGTAATTTTTAAAGTACATTTGCATTTTTCACTATTGGTCATGTTGCGTATCCAGTTGGGAGGCAGGGATGGGAAGTAAGGAAAATTTTATGCCTAAGCAAATGGGAACAGGGTAGCATTCTGTTACAATCCCGAGTGTCTCGCTAAGGAACAATGTGAATATAGGAGATCAGTACGGGATACTATATAATTCAAAGTGGTAATTAAGAGGGATTAGAGGAGGAAGAACAGCGCCGCTGGGCGTGGCACGAGGCGAGTGGCTCGGCAGCCAACTGTAGGACAGGCTTATGTACATTGTAAACTAAATTGGTTAGTGAATCACCTTGATGTTGGCAGACGCGGTTGTGGCGTCCATTGCCGTGCAAGGGGCCGATGGTGTCGAGGACACCGCGGCTTATGGTGATACGCTGCGGGACGGCTTCCATAATGCCTCACCGTGAACGGATACGACGAGGTAAACCCCGCCGCTACCGCCGCCGTTGCCTGTGAGAGGAAACAATGGGCAAAGCATGGTCGAATGGAGGTGCTACGGAAGTGCAATTTAACGGCATATCACTAAGAGATAGCCCAACACACAACTTCACTAATTTAAGGAGGCTACCCGATCTGGTGTTTGAGAAGTACGTCGATAGAGGGGGGAAGCACCTTGTTGGTGGGGGCAAGGTTCTTCGACACAATGAAAAATTAAAATATTTCTAGTGTCTATCAACCTAATTACTGCGCCTTGTTATCTCTACTTGCATAGTGCCACCAGTAGGGCGGAGGCCATGCTTGCGGGTTTTATGTTGCCCGCCACATGCAAGAGATTTTGGGTTTTAAAAAGCCCAAAGATTTAGAAATCAGTATGGCAAATCTCGAGTTCAATATCCTTGCCGACATTAGAGAATTGTTCGCTAACTTTGTGATTACACAAATTGTTGATCGCAATGGTCATCTCCACTCTTCAAATTAGTCTAGCATATATATGGACAAATTTATGTTAATTTTGTATGATGCGCCCGACATTTTAACACTTTGAGATGAACAGAAGGCATGATTGAATTTATATATGCATCGTGGATGTGTGAATTTATATGGATCTATGCATGTTTGAATTCATATCGATGCGTGTAAATATGAATTTGTATGAATGTGTTTGTGTTTATGGACATATGGATGGTTCTATGAGCTTTGTGTATATATGTGTTGTTTGTGCTTGTGGGCTGATCATATATATGAATTATGCATGAGATTTGGGCTTGTTATATAGTGGGCATGGCTAGCAAAACCTGAGGCTAGCCAATTTTATCGTATTTTGGGCCTGCACATAGTCATCACTAGTGGTTCTTAGCTACCAGCCGCTACCAATAGGGTATCTATCAATAGCGGGTGGTATCTAGAGCCGCCAGTGGTACTATATACATCATTGGCGGGTCATCTATGAACTACCAGTGATACTGCATACATCACTGGCAAGTAGTACATGAACTGCCAGTGAACCGGTACCACATCATTGGTGGTTCTTAAACTGCTAGCAATGATGGTTCCGAATCACAAGTGATAACGTATTCTGGGCTAGTGCTTGCACAAAGGTCTTTAGATATTTTCAATTTTTTTACAATTTAACATAATCCTAGAAACGCGTTTGCATTTTTAGAAAACACAAGAGATCTCCAAAGATTCTACAAAAATTGTAAAAAAATACTTTATGTATATATAACATAGGAAGAATATCGTGAGCTTTAAAAAAGCAAAAAAAACTCACCTGCCAAATTGTGGGACAGCGTGGTAGAAGGAAAAGCTTTTAACAAATTTGGATAAAACTCATGAACATATATAGTAAACTGGTTTTTCTCCTTTTAAAAAAATAGTAAACAGGTTTTCTAGCTTTATAAAATTGAAAGGGGTTTTCCACAAAATCTAGAGCTCTTTCCAGAAATACTTTGGAATATTTTGAATTAGGGGAATTATTTTTGTCTCCAGGAAATATATTTTAATAGTTTGAAAAGAATTTCTAAGTTAATTGAAATTTGAGATACCCACACTAAATTTCACGTCATTAATTAAGTGGTCTGAAAGAGTTGTTTTGTTAGATTTTCATTAATTCAGAAGTTAGTGATTATCAGTCATGATTTCTACAAAAGTTATTTCCATTTCTGTAGCAGTATCTTTTTCATGATGTTTTGTTAGTTATAACCTCTACTTCTGCTTAATTTGCATTTAAATGTTTTAATGGTCCCCTTGTTATTCTTTCTTCACTGCAGACAGTTTGCATAATTCTTACATGCCAGTTTCAAGATACACCTTGCCCATCGACGTGATAACTAGTGTAGCCTGTGAAATATTTTATAGGAATTGCCTAGCTACAGCTCCAAAAATCCACCAAAAGGTGCGAACAAATCATTATGGAACTTTTTGTGTTCTGTTGTTTTTACCTAGATGGTGAGATAGTGGTTGACCATCGTCATCTATTAAACGGACCTGATGCTTTCTAAAACTAGAAAGTACTCAACTTGATTGAGGAAAATTTGGTTCTCAAAAAATATTGCATATGATTTGAACATTCAATATCCATATAGACTTGCTTCTAGATCCGTGAAAAATCATCTCCATGAACTACACTGTCCGAAAATGGGCACCACTAGTAATCAATGTAATAAGAAGAGAGATTACAAATGTAGCAACATACCCAATCACTGTACATGCTAACAATGGTGATTAACAATTCATGCATCACTAGGAAATCACCATTGGCAAACATACAAAGTTTGAATGGGAAAAACTTTTAGCAATATGACCAATACTAAGATTCTCCTCGGTCAAAAATCAATCCTCAATCGACTTATTAGCTACGGTATTTCCAATATCTTTTTTTTTTACACAGCATCAATGGCCATCATCAAGAAACTTAAGAGAACCGTACAGTGAAGTTCTCATGAACGTTCAAAGGTGTCAAATAATCTTGTTTAGCATTCCAATGACTAGACTCCATTTATGTTAGCAAGGGTGTGAATGATGTGTAAAGGAGAAAACCCGTGTCTGTTAGGCATCTTTCTTTGTGACAAATTACATTCTTGCAATATTGTAGAAATTGATGCTTCTTGTGGCGATATGGCCTGTATTCGTACCCAAGGTAGTCAGTGTCGGGATTCTAAGTTGGATCGATTTTCCCCGGAAAGAATCGAATCGTAGTATCCAACCGTAAAATCGAGGATTCTATCTAATTTGTAAAATAAATATATTTTTTCTTCACTATACTTTTATATTATTAACATGTAGTTTAGTAAAAATGGAATTATATATATATATATATATATATATATATATATATATATATATATATATCGATGGATGGCTAGTATACTCTCGAGAGTACGAATTCCTCCGTACTCTCGACCGGTTTATGAAATTCAAGATTTTTAATGACCGATCCAAACCATAGATCTTGTTCACGTCATTGAAATGTAGCTACCGACCAAGTTTTGTATTTTTTGAATTTGTTTACTATTTGTTTCATATTTTTAAAAATTAGCCTTCTAATTAGTCTTGGAGCGTCAAAAAAACCGATTTTAGAAAATCCGCAAAAAAATAGTAGACAAATTCAAAAAATACGAAACTTGGTCGTACATTTCAATGAGATGAACAAGATCAACATTCAGATTGGTCGTTAAAAATCTCGAATTTCGTAAACCCAAATATCTAGTACAAGTCTTCTAGGTTCACTTCTTTGTCATTTGGATTGCGATTCTATAGGATTCTATACGATTCTACCATTTGGATCGTGATCCTACTCCGATCCTATTTGATCCTGATTCACTAAGCAACTCATATTGACATGCTTTCGTAGGATCATAGAATCACGTGACTCTACGAGTAGGATCGCGACTTTAACTACTTTGCCCATACTATTCATTCAGTACTTCATTTTTTTTGCCAGGTCATACCAGGTTTTGCCACAAAAAGTGCCAGGCAATTTTCTGATTATATCATTTGCCTCATCTTCCTTATTAATGAGCAAATCTTTCATAATAAAATTGTAGAATTTCATAAAAACCTGATCTCTGTTACTAAGGGGTAAGACAAAAGCATGGTTATTGATGAAGTACTCGTCTTCCCAGGCGCCTGACTCGAGCAAGTGAAATAGAAGCTTCAAATCGGCTGGAATAACATTTAGAATATCTTGGCCTAATGAAATCTTTAGGAGATGTTTCAACAATTCAACAGCATTGTAATCATCGTCTTCAGCCCCTTCTCGTGACAGTGCAAGCAGAGAAATATTTTTCTGTTTAAATCTAAATAACCCAGTTTCTGAAATTGCATCATGCTCTATGTATAATTTTGACAGTGATTTGTTTTCTCTGTGGAGAAATCTAATCTCACGTAGGAGTGATAATATGAGTGTTTTTGCACTTTCTGTTTGAGTCCAGAAAAGTTCACCTCTTGATCCAGGTATTTCTTTTAATTCCATTAGTGGATGTTTCTCAACATAATACCCTGCATCATAATTGACTATCTCAGACATTTCATCAATACAGTGGTTAGAAATGAAACCAGGTACTAACTTCACGACCCAGTAAACCATATATAAAATATATCAAACAATAAATTATAGTATTACATAAATATTTTTGGAATGAAGCATATGATTGAACCTTCAAATTGAAAATTTATGGATAAACAAGTTTAAGAGTTTCGATGCAAATGGACTACACTAAAATGACAACTTCTGATTAGCAGGGGGCATGGGTTATTTTTGTTCTTTGCATCATAAGCCTATAGGTACACAAAGTTGTTCTAATGGTACCAAGTTTTTAAAAAATCACACACCGCATTTTTGCCAACTTGCTAACAGTGGGGCGGGATGTGGGGGTTATTTTCATTCTTTGCACCATAGGTCAATAGGTACACAAAGTTGTTCTAATGGTACCAAGTTTCAGAAAATCACACATCTCATTTACACAAACTTACCAACGGGTCCAATTGTGGTAATTTTTAAAGTACATTTGTATTTTCACTATTGGTCATGTTGCGTATCCAGTTGGGAGGCAGGGATGAGAAGTAGGCAAAATTTCATGGCTAAGGAAATGGGGACGGGGTAGCATTCTGTTACAATCCCGAGTGTCTCGCCGAGGAACAATGTGAATATAGGAGATCAATGCAGGATACAGAGTAATTCAAAGTGGTAATTGAGAGGGATTAGAGGAGGAAGAACAGCGCCGCTGGGAGTGGCACAAGGCGAGCGGCTCGGCAGCCAACTATCGGGCAGGCTTATGTACATTCTAAACTGAATTGGTTAGTGAATCACCTTGATGTTGGCAAACGCGGTTGTGGCATCCATTGCATGCAAGGGGCCGATGGCGTCGAGGAAGCCGCGGCTTATGGTGATACGCTGCACGATGGCTTCCATAATGCCTCACCGTGGATGGATATGATGAGGTAAACGTTGCCGCCGCCGCCGCCTGTGAGAGGAAACGGTGAGCTAAGCATGGTGGAACGGAGGTGCTATGGAAGAGCAGTCTAATGGCAGCATATACATACCCCCGATGAGGTCGTCCAACCAAGCCCACGCACGACGAGCGGTTGGTTGACGTGATGGCGTTGATGCCACGCTGGGCATCTCTTTGGCGCTCCTACCACAGCACAGGGGGGTTTGGAGTCGGAGGAGGATACCGCGCCTTTGTCGGTATGGTCCATTACGTCGTTACCGGCGGGAGCCGTGCCATCGCCGCTACGGACGCGGCACAGGGATGTCGCCGAGGAGGGTGGGGGAGGGTAGGGTGGGGAAGTAGACGATCTTGTTCCTGCGCATTGGTGGCGCGAGGAAGCGAGCGTCGCTGGCGCCTCCGCTGACCACATCGGCCTCCTCACTGGCGGAGGACGTGTCAACGCTGCTTCGGATCCAGCGAATGGATGGCGCTATGGAGGTGCGGGCGATGGCGACAGAACCCTGGGACTCGGGTAAGTGATGACGTACTTGTTGCGAGGAGGACCACGTCCTCGCCGTCACGGCCGGCGTTTGTCAACGAAGACCTTCAGCGAACAGGCGTTGTCGTAGTTCTCCGCACAAGGTCGCCGCAATCCGGCCGGTGATGGTCATGAGAACGACGGATTGTTCCCCACGGAATCTCTGGAAAATGCAGAGCAGAGCAAAACAAAATGATACTTGTGTCAGATAGTTAGCTACGAGTGGTCCACATTAGGGCATGTACAAAACCATTTAATAGGGCGTCTCTTAGCAATGAGATGGACATGTTTCGCTAATGTGACATGGATGAAAGTGAAAAAAATGGTAGAGACGACTCTGGGTGAAAAGACGACTTTTCACAAACTCCTAGACAGAATTAGATAGGAGCAGCATTAAATAGTATGTTGGGTCTTATGCATGTCTTTTTACATACTTGTCTTTAAGAGACATTCTTGACTCTCCATTGTACATGCCCTTATAGTTCTTCACCCGCGGATTAAAGAGGGTGGGTTCCGCACCCTCATATTAAGAGGGGTTGTAATACTTTTTTTTTTTTGTGTTTCGACTTTTGCTTTTCAAAATTCAAAATATAGCCACGCATTTGGCATTAACGTCAATTTTTTTGTTTACGCACGTTGAGTGCGGATAATTTCCATTATCTGAAAAATCACAATTGACAATGTCACTGTTTATGAGTTCAGAAATACTTGGGGACGATATACCCTAGCCAACCAACGGGAAAGGCTGCTATAACAGCCCAAATTCACCTTTCGGTTAATTGCATTTTATTTCATCTCGTTCTAAAGGTTTTTTGTTAAATTTTGGCACAAACGCTACAAACAAAAAAAATTAAATTGAAGGAAATCAAAATTTTAAAACTATAAGCCGGATGTGTGAGCTAGCAGCCACTAACGACAATTATGAGTAGATAACGAATGGGTGAAGTGTCACCTAATTCCCCTGATCAACAGATAACTTTTCTGGAATTTTAAAACCTCATCCTAACTACACCCAAAAATAATCTATCCAAGTTAATGACGAGTGGAGTGGGACCATTGGAGAGATCAAGGCTGCTGCAGCCCACCCATGTCTCCAAGTCTTTTGCCACCCGAACCCCCTACCCACTCTTTTGAACTCAATGACATACGGGCCCGCCCCCACATGTAAGGATGTAAGGAGGGAGGAGGAGCAGCCTTAAGACCATCTCCAACTATTTTCCCTTTATTTCATTCCCTTCCCCATTCCCTTCCTAATCCATATTCCCTTTATTTCCCACCATCTTCAACAGTTTCCCTTCGAAGGGAATGGTATAGGGAAAGGAGAGAGAATCCCTTCCTAGAGGGATTGGAGAGAGAAATCCCTTCGTGAAGGGATTACTGAAGGGAATCCGTTGGAGCGCTGAAGGATACGGGAATCCCTTCGTGAAGAGAACGGGAGCCGTAACGGGAGACGGTTGGAGATGGTGTAAGAACACCATCTCAGCTCACTCCACAGCCCACTGCACCTCATTTTCTCCTCCTTTTTCCTGCTGAGACACGAGGTGCCTCGCAGCAGCAGCAAGCTCTTGCTGCTGGCAGCTCATCTTCTCTCCATTCTTCCTCAAATCCACCCCACAAAATCAACATTTTCCTAGAGTGTCATATGCCGTTAGAAAGCTTGGAAAGTTGGCTATCTATTCCTGTCCATTTCAACTACATGCATGCAGGTTTGATCTGGTTCTTGGTCTCTTTTCCTCTGCTGCTCGGTTTTTGGGCAGCCGGAACTGATTTCAGTTTACTGTCTTGTTTTGCCATTTTGGGTCACATGCAAGCTTGAAGATGGGTAGCATCGATTCCCCAGCCTTCTGAGCTTCAAGGATATCCATCCCTTGACCTCCTTTCCTAGGTATTTGGTGAGTTCTTTGCACTTTTCTCGCCATCATCCCACTGTTTTAGACAGCAGTGCAGTAACTTGGTTTTTCTTCTTGTTTGGTGATGAACGTGTACTTGCAAGCCTAGAGAGGTGGTTCTAAGCAATCCTAGCAAGTTGGGAACGAGATAGGTGAAGGGAAACACTGGATGCTACGCTATCACAAAATTAAATTCTACCACAAAAACCTAGGACAACCTACAAATAATTGATCATAGATCGTTACCGTTCGATACGCAGTACAGCGGAAGAAGAGTCGATGAAACTGATTCAATTGATCTGCGTGTAATTGTACGGAAGTAGTCGATCGTCCAATGTCAACGTATTGTCGCTCCGTGATTGAGCTTCGCATCGCTCGCGTTGTCGCTGAGCTTCGCGTCATCACCGAGCAGTCCACCTTCAAACGGATGCCTAGGCCACATACTGACTCCGTTTTCGACGTTCTACTGCTCCACAGAAAGCTTAGAAGATAAGCTTTGTAACGCATCTAGTCCCACCACCAAATTCCTTCTAGATCATCAGGAATCATCGAAACAAGATTGCAAACACAATCTACTTGCAAACAGAATCTGCGTCACAGATCACGTCTCTTCTCTGTGATCACCTTCGATCAGCGCCACAAACACAGCGTATCTACGTAGTTCACACGTACAGGGAGAGGAATCCGTCTGCATATGGCGTGATAGCACCGGGGCGCGCGATCTTGGAGATGACGGCTAGAGTTCGATGGAGGAAGAAAACTTAACGATGGTCTATGTCTTTAGCCTCTACCGCCTCTCTTTATATAGCGCATTGTGGGCCCCTATGCTAGAGGCACAAAAAGGTCTATTAGGACTGTAATCCTATATGAATCAGTATTCGCAGGACTTTAATCCTACACGGATCAGTATCCGCAAAACCCATGTCATACATGGCCCATCATCACTGAGCTCACAGTGGCCTATAATTGCTATTGGACATAAAACCCAACACTAGGAGCAACTCCTCTGCAGCATGCTTGGAAGTGGAGTTGCTAGGAGTGCAAAGTGGTACTAATAATCCGCATTATCCGACATATGTATTCGAAAAAAGGACTATCCATATCCGCATTATTCGTATCTGAAAAAACAAAAAGGAATACAAAACAGATACGGATACTATCCGGATTTTTTTGTGGATATAGATATGAATATAATATGCCAAATGGAGGCAGATACGGATACGGATACGGATACTATCCGGATACAAATCAGAAATTAACCCACTAAACCTAGGCATGTACTACTCAGCCCATCACCCGTTTGCTCTTCGCTTGGCCCATGCTGCTTCCCAGCCCATCATCCGGGCTGTGGATTGTGGAATTTTATTTTTTTTATATTTAATTATTTTCAGAAATAAATAAATGATATTCAGTTTTAAAAAAATAAATAAATAGACTCCCGTCGTCAGCCCGTTGGGCGGGAAGTTTGAACCGCCCTCCGGTCGGGCGAGATATAAAAAATCCGCCCAACGGGAGGGCGACCTTTGCTCGCGCCGGCTCCCGCAGGAGGTGGAGCAAATTCCGCCCGACGGAAGGGCGAACTTTGGACGCGGGAAAAAATCCGCCCATTCAAAGGGCGAGATTTGAATGGGGGAAAAAATCCGCCCGTTGAAAGGGCAAGATATGATTGCGGGAAAAAATCCACTCGTCTAACGGGCGAGTTTTGAAGGGCGGTCAAATCCGCTTTGCCCAAGGCGAAATTTTGTTTTTAAGCACACACCCGGTGCGCCAAGACTGCTCCCATTTCACACAGGAGAGGGAGAGCGAGAGAGGAAGTGAGGAGAGAAAGAGAAGCGCAGAGCAGTTCTTCGATTTCGCAGGTATTTTTATTATGTAGTAAAAAATTTATTTGATAAAACTTGGTAGGATAGTCATATGAATTTAGTGTATGTTACATTGTGTGTAGAGCAGGGTAATAGACTAGGGTTTAGGCTAAAAATAGTCGTGTAATATTTAGGCTAGGATTAGGGTTTAGGCAAATAGCATAGTTATATTTATGCCTAGGTTAGGGTATTACACGGCTAAAAATAGGCGTCTAATATTTAGGCTAGGATTAGGGTTTTGGTTACAAATAGCACGGTAATATTTAGAGTTTAGATTTAAATAGTATAGTCAATAAATTGTACGATTCTGTGGTATGTTTCGAACATGGTAGGGTTAGGATTTAGATAAGGAATAGAAGAGTAATATGTAGTGTTTACATTGAAAATAGTATAGTACTTTACTAATTTATTAGATGTTGAAGAGTATTTTATTTGTAGAGATAATGAACAAGATGTTGGCGAATATTTTGGCTGTAGTAATATTGTTAAAAAATATATGTAGAAAAAGGAGATTGATGTATAATAATCAATGTGCAAAATTTGTTGGGCAGGGTATTTGACAGACAAGGTCAATTTTCAGATCCATTATGGGGAAGGAGAGATTGTGCAAGGTCCTTTTGGGGTAGATTTATCAATGTTCTAATCATGTACATTAGGGATATCAAGACCCACCGAAAGGTCATTTAGTGGGTTACAACAATGGTTATTACGGACGTTTCAACTCAACGAAGAAGAACATGTCATGAGAGTTCAGGCATTGGTGAGCCGTGCTGCTGAAGGTTTTTTTGGGGAGTTGATAGCTATATCGAGTACTCGAAATTGGAGACGCTACGTTGAGATTGCAATCGAACGGTGCCTTCCTCTAGTTCTCTTAGTCCAGGCCGAGTACAAGCAAGATTTCGGCAGAGGTGACGAATACGGTGAAGAGCCAGGGGAGACTAGTGGTGCTGGAGTGGAAGAGGAGGTGGAAGCTGTAGGGAACACGGAGGTGACAGAGGATGTGGGAGAAGCGTATGCGGAGACAGATATAGGGGAAGAAGGCAATGAAACAATTGAAGAGGCGACCGGGACGGCCTATGAAGGGGAACGAATCGAATCAATAGTTGCTGAAATGGCAGCTGAGGATGCAGAGCATGAGGAAGTCCCTGATGAAGATACGTCAGACGATGAGAGAAGTATTTCTGATCGACCGGTGCCTATAGAGTGGAATACTTACAACTTCCAAAATTTATCTGTACATGAAGGCACACACACACCATGGGATTACCACGAGAATGAGATAACTCAGGGAGCCATGTACCCGACTAAGGAAGCTGTATTGGATGCCGTGAAGTATTGGTCATTATCTCTGAGGAGGGAGTTCAGGGTAGTGAAGTCGAGTAAAAGCGTCTACGATGTGATGTGTGTTGTTCCTGGTTGCCCATGGCGTGTACATGCATTTAAAGGCAAGTGGGTGGATTACTGGGTGTGTTCAATTGTAACAGAGCACAACTGTCAGTTAGAAAATGCACAACAAAGGCACAGAAATCTGACATCAACATTTGTTGCAGTTGTAATGTACTCACAAATTGTTCAGAACTTAAGATATGAGACTCGATCCATTATACGGGCCATTGAGGAACAATTCCAGTACACCATCAAGTATCCCACTGCCTGGAGAGCTAAACAAAAGGCTTTAGAAATGCGGTTCGGGACATATGAAGCATCGTATGCAAATATGTCTCAACTTCTGCAGACGATTAGTTCAAGAAATTCTGGAACGTACTATGACATGAAGGAGTATCCTGCTTCCGGCGTCGACACCGGCAAGTGGGTTCTGCAACGAGTATTCTTTGCATTGGGTCTGTGCATAAGAGCCTTCACATATTGTCCACCTGTGCTCGTGTAGATGGAACCTTCCTCACCGGCAAGTATAAGGGCAAATATTGACAAAGAATTGCCGTGGATGGCAACAATCGATTTTACCATGGCATTTGCATTTGTGGAGGAGAGAATACAGATAGGTAGTCTTGGTTCCTAGGCGTGTCAAACATCTTTGTTGTCACAGGAGACCAAATGTGTGTGTCATTCATGATAGACATGCAGGCTTACTACGTGCGATTGATGAGATTACAAATGGCTCCGACAACCGAGGGGTGCCCAATGGAGTGATATGCAAAGCAGGTGGTGCATGAGGCATATGGGAGCAAATTTTTTTAGTCACTTTAAGAATAAACACTGCATGAACCTATTCAAGAGGTTGTGCAAGCAGAATCAGCAAAGAAAATTCAACAAATTATGGAAAACACTCGATGAGATGACCACAAAGCAGAGCTGTGAACTACAGACAAGGCAGAGCAGGGCGACACGAGCTTCGGCCGTGAAATGCTTCTCAGATTGGATTAAGGATGATCCAAAAGAGAAGTGGGCTCTCCTGTATGATACTGAAGGGGCTAAATACGGAATGATGACGACAAATCTGGCAGAGGTGTACAATTGGGTCATGCGGGGGATGAGGGCATTGCCTCTGGTTGCAATTGTGGAGGAAATTTTTCACGGTACATGCAAGTACTTCATGGATCGTTATCGTCTTGCGTCTCTTTGCTATGGTGACGATTAAACTTGCTATACTCATTCTGTTACAAAGTATATGGTCGAGAAGATAGGTAAGGCCGAAAGACATCGCGTGACGGCGATGGGGACAGATCATCTCAGGTACCACATAATCTGTAGGGATAGAGGGCGTCGTGGCGGTAAACGTGAGCGGGTTACGCAGGAGTGCATACTGCGTGATCATATATGCACATGCTCATGCCGCAAACCGAAGCTTCTTCACAAGCCATGCTCTCATGTACTTGCGGCAGCTTCAATGACAAATCACCCTACTTTTCCATTTGTGTCCGAATATTTCAGGAAGGAAACAATCCGAAATACATGGCATGGAGAGATATATGGGTATGCAATTTTCGGTACATTTACTGATCCACCTGGTCCGAACAGCCGTCACGTACCGGCTAGGGAATTGCTGAAGTGTGATCTTGGTCGTCGCCGACACCGTCGCATTCGGAACGACATGGATCAGTCGGAGGCTGGAAGCGTTGAGAAGAGATGCAGCAGGTGCAATGAGGACGGTCACACTTATGTGAACTGTGACAAGCCGAGTGCATTTGGGTCCTACGATTTGGATGCTGGGCCGTCCGGGTCGAGGGCGGATGGACGACGACCGTTCGGTTGAAAATGTATCTATGAAATCTTAATCGAACTACTAGATATGTGTAATTTAGATTTGTAATATTCGCGTCAATGTAATATTCTGACTTACTGGTGGTAATGTAATATGATGACTTATTTATGTTGATGTAATATGTTATGTTTGCTTCATATGTAGTGTTTGTTGATGACATTATCTTTTTGTACATACGTATTTTTTTTATTAATTAGTACTGTTTGAATCGAAATAAATAACCCATACTTGCTTATCTCGCAGGGTGACATGACGATGGCCGACGAGATGGGCCATCCGGAGCCGGCGCCACAGCAGCAGCAGCAGGGGGCCCTGCTTGACCCCTCCCTTGACCGTAGGCATCGGGCCTACCTCAGTGCAGTGGAGGGCAGGCTGCTAAGTGTATTTCGGACTAGGACACCTGTCGAGTTGCTCACTCTAGACGCACGTTGGGTTGAGAGGTACATCGTATAAGGCGAACCTTCCCTACTTTCGTTTTTTATAATTTAGCTTTACTTACGTACTCAATGCTTCATTTTTCTGCAGGCTGCACCTCTCTGGCCTCCTCCCGCTGTGTCGGATGCTCGAGGCTATGGCCTAGGCGTTCGTTGGAGACCCGCCCCCGGCAGATCGTCAGAGGCGTTTCGGTTTTGACAGGTCCCTCCTTGCAGCACTTGTCGACCGATGGAGGCCCGAGACACACACTTTTCACCTCCCATGCGGGGAGATGGCGCCGACTCTCCAGGACGTCTCGTTCATCAGGGCTTCCGTGCGCCGGTGCCGTCCGTGGCGGTGGGCGTCCTCACCGCTGGCGTGTCGACCTGCTAGGCCGGTTCGCCGGGGTAGTGCGTGCACCAGGCGCAAGAGTGTACCGGCCTTTCCCTCAGGCGGACACGTGGTCCGCCGAAGAGGTGGCTTCTGCAGTTCACGGTAAGAACTAACGAGCAGACTTGTCCATTCTTAAAATACCTGCTAACATTGTTACTTGCAAACATTGACAGGTGCAGCACATCCACCCTCAGGCCGATGAGGCTACTGTGTCTCGACACCTTGAGGCGTAGTTGCTTTGGCTGTTCGGCTGGGTGATGTTCACCAGTACGGACGGCCATTGCATCGATAAGCACCTCCTCGGGTATGCTAGGGAGATCGCCGACGCCCCTCCCTACGAGGTCCCCCAGTACAGTTGGGCTTCCGCTGTCCTTGCGGGGACGTACAGAGGTTTGTGCGACGCCGTCCTGAAGACGGATGCACAGCCGATCCTCGGTGGCTGCCCCCTTCTGCTACAACTGTGGTCGTATGAGCGGATCGCCATTGGGCGTCCACTCATGGATCACAGTCCTTACGAGGTGGCGTACTACCACGACACACCAGAGGATAGGCCCACCATGGGCTTTTTTTGGTTTCGCCGGAGGGTACATACTGTTAAATCATGATTTATGCATTATTTACGTAACATAGGACTAACTACAGTTGTTTTCTCCTTTTGCAGCCTACATGGGCCCACGTTCAGGCGCACAAGGACTACCCAGAGTACGTGAGGCAGTTGGACGAGGTACAGGAGGGAGATGTCGTTTGGACACCCTACAGTCAGGACCGAGTGCTTGCTCGCGCCCCTCACGGGTTGTCGTCGCTTTGCGACCGGGACGAGTTGTACTGGCTTACGACCCAACCGTTGCTCTTCGACATCTTCGTTGAGGAGTACTCACCGCAGCGGGTGATGCGGCAGTTCGGCCTCCACCAGGAGTTCCCTGTACCAGTTGTCCACACCGTCCCGCGTCAGGCTCACCAGTACGATCTTTTCCATTAAGCTCTAATTTCCATTTCGATCATCCGCCTTATAAGTGTCACACAATGTTTGCTGCAGATCCACTAGATGTGGCCACACCGCTGGCTATCTGTGGGCTCCTGTGATGGAGCCTTGGGTAGCACAAGGGAGGACGCCTAGATGAGCGGTCGAGGAGGACCGGCCGTCGACGCCACGTCGTATCCGGCGTCGTCTGATGGTACAGTCGTCTCTGAGGACGCGGGTGGGTCACACCCCTTCCACCGAGATCGCCCACGTCGCGTGAGCCACCGACACGTACCCGCTGCACCGCGCGCAGGCTGCCTACCAGGCGGTACAGATCTTTACCCCTGCTTTTCAATTTCTATTTTTATCAGCATACACCGCTTGATTGCTATGGGCCTATATCTGATCGACATTCTTCGTGAGTGCAACGCGTCGATGCACGCCGACGGCTATCGGCGCATGCAAAGACGGTATTCGAATGACCGGAGGAGAGATACTCGCGACCTTCCAGAGGCTCTACGAGAAGACAACGCGAGCTATACGCCTCACGTGCTGCAGCCTCCCGGACGCCCTACAGCCTGCACCAAGGGGTATGAACTTTATTGCCCTTCTCCACCCTACATTCATTAAAATTTATAATGTGACATTACCTTAATATGTAGGATTGTACGGAGCGACGACGCAGTTTGGCGAGGCTGGCACGTCGGCCCAGGGGCCACCACTGTCCTCCTTGAGGGTACCGTCAGGAGGCCTTCGGCCGTCCTCGCAGTGGCCGCCCCAGGGAGGGTGAAGGCAGCAGTTCGCCAAGGCCGGGACATCTTCCTCTGCTGCCGCGTCGTCTGTCTAGACCGTCGCGCCGTCCACACCCTACGGTGCTTCCAGGGCACCACCACCAGGGTCGCAGCCCGCACCACAGCCACCGCGCCCTCCTGTTACAGGTGCGACTCACTTTTGTGGTCGAGCACTTCAATTTCATATATTTATGATTTGTCGTTTAGTAACGTAGACATTGCATGGATTAGGTCCTATCTTCACAGAGTGGCACAGTCCGGTCGGTCAAGCGATGGGCGACGGGGCTTGGGCGACCTCGACGTGGACCATGCCGTCCGAAGACGACGAGGTTGGAGGCTCACAGTTGTCAGGGGCGCCTCCTGCACCGACACAGCCGTCACAGGCTGACTTGGCGACGCCTGCACCACAGCCTCGTCCTCACCGGGACGTTCACCCGCCGGACCGCTTCACCTTCCCTACCACATAGCTAGGGCGTGGCCGCAAGGCACAGCCAGAGGGATCAGTCCGCGGGGTCAAGCCCAAGCGGGAACGGCAGTAGTTTTTGTTCTTTGCATGTATCTTTGTACCTTCTGTTGTGTACATTCAGTAGTTGTATGAACATTTTCGCCATTTATCATTTTCAGCTTTATAGGTTTTCTGATTTATGCCATCTATCGCTCGTGATTTTTTTCCATATTTTCTGGACCTACTGAGTTGGGCCCCGCGAGGCTACGGAAACCATTAAATGGCCACAATTTAAGACTTTTCTGGCCGCGAGTGGCTGCTCCGAGTGTGTGCCGATGAGGCTGACCTACAATACCGCTTTTCAGCGTCCAGTCAAATCACCTACAGCATCAGCACTCGGGAGGGATGCGTACGCTTCTATGAACTCCTTCCATGCACCGAACAAACTTCCCTATGAAAACCTTCCTGCCTTCCCTCTGAAACTCACATATTACTCTAGCCCATACACATCTCCACATTTTCCCATGGCGAGTAGGGGAGCCTTTTCACGGCCTTATGTGCCTGATGCATGGTGGGACTCCTTTGGCCCTGGAGACCATGCTCGTCCTCCTTCGGAGGATATGCAGGTCATACAATATGGGGACTGGAGAGATGGCCCTCCTTTGCTACGGGATAGTCACTTTCCGTCAATTTTTGACTGGCCGACATGCGACTGTGGGAACCCCGCAGTTGTGCAATGGTTTGACCACGTGCACGAGGGGTTCACTGGTCGCAGGTTCTACCAATGCGCAGATTACAACGTAAGTTCCCTCCTATTTACGCTATGGTACCGTGCATACAACTTACTTATCACTTCTCTTATCTCCAGATACCAGACGTCACATGCGGTTGGACTCGATGGATGGATGAGCCACACCCGGCAGCAGCGTACACATACATAACATACCTGCACGCAAGAATCGATCGCCTGCAGGCTAGAGTGGATGCTAGAGGAGGGCTGGCGCAGTCAGAAGGCCGGCGGAGGTCCGCGCGGCCTTCCCGGCCTCCTAGGCAATCCATGCTGGCACGTCAATCGCACAACCAGCGAAGGCCGGACTAATACTATCGGCCGAATCGATCATGTCGGGACCATGCATGTCTATGCGGATGCCACTACCCAAGACACCCAACACCAAGTCCTCGTCGAAGAGCCATCATGCAAGAGACTTACCCGTGTACTACGACACGGAGTGGGAAGCGGCGCTTTCGGTGTCGACCACATGGTGTTCATGCCAATGCCACAATCCTTTTACCCGTCCGTGGTGACCACCCATGCAGGCCATCGCACCCTATATGTAATCCAGCTTTCCGAATAAAAAACCGCTAGGTTATGCTTTTGTTCTTTTCTTCTTTATCTTGTAGGCCATCTTATCACATCGCTGTCATTGCTTGCTGACTCGCCACGGGTTTCCCGTGACCTCCAACAATTTGTACATGCCTTGTCCATCTCTGTGCTTATTCAGCGAATGTTCTGTTTAGACGTGTTACGTGTAACCCGTGAGGGAATGGTGTCTAACTGCATACAGGCTATAATTATTGACTATAATTAGGGATGTATCCGTGAGGGCATCCGCTCAACGCCGTGAACCCAATTGAAAATATGAAACGCATTACATGGTAGTAATCCACGTAGACCGAAACTTGATGCAAATTACATGAAATAAACCCCTACTGTAGTAGGGACGCTAGGTCTAGTGCCATCCATGGAACGGTTCCACACGGGTATACACGTTGTAGGCCCGAGTAGCAAAGTCAACTCGCTCCTCAAGCCGGGAGATTCTTGCGTGAAGATGTTCGATGTAACTAAACGCGGCCATTAGAAAGGGGTCGTCCATCCATTTGGTGAAGCCGCAGTCATCCGTCTACATTTCGAAATGAGAAAAAGGTAAGATGAAAAATGTATTCAACCCTTGGCCGTTGTCGGGCTGGTTACTCACGGCAATCTGCACGCCTTGTGTAAAGCGTCGGCCATCCATCCTTCGACAACCCGGTCAAAAGTTTGTACAACTGTGTCCACTCCATGCGCTGGCGTGGCCATCCCTCAGAGAAGTTTGGGTCTCTTATCATTGTTGGCTCGTGTTATACCTAGCTCTCGTCCGAATAGGCAGGTCGTCGCTTGGTAGACGGGCTTGAGATCCAGGACCATTTGACGTCCACTAGGCTTGTCGGATCCAGCCGTTCGGTGTGGGTCGTGAAGCCATATGTGCAATATGGTATATCTATCTCTACTCACCTCCCTCCTATGAAGCCAATCCTAGTAGGGAGTTTACACACACAGAGTAAGAGTGAGAGTGAGGGTAGGAGTGAGATGGACGCCAACTCTGCCTCCCATTATATAGGCCGAGGAGTACTTAACGAATTGGATTAATAAGTTGTTCATTATGCTTACTGACATCGTTTACTAAATAAACACATGCTACCAGTGCCCTACATCTGCCTATATCAATGCGGCCCGTTCATTTCGTCGGTGCATTCACTGTTAACAAGGCATGCCAGCTGATCGCTTTCTACCGCCCGTTCACATCAATAATTGCGGGCATCTGGCGACCAACATGACTACCGACACGGTCACATCAATAATTGCGGGCATCTGGCGACCAATATTACCCGCGACCTTTGGTCACATCAATAATTGCGCGGCATCGCTGACCTCTGATACCGCGACACGGTCACATCAATAATTGCGCGGCATCGCTGACCTAGAGTACCGCCGACACGGTCACATCAATAATTGTGCGGCATTTGTTGACCTCTGATGCCGGTGACCGCGTCGATCCAATAATTGCGCTGCATCGCGACCAACAATCCGCCGACACCGCCCAATCGATCATCAAATGCAAAGACTAGCACTCGGGAGGATTCGTGCGGTTCCATGAACTTCGGTCCATGCACCAACAAACTTCGCTATATATTTCCCTCCTGCCTCCGAGTCCTCTGCGCTGCAACTTTCCTCTCAAACTCACATATTACTCCGGCCCTTACACTCCACAAATCTCATTGTAACGAGCAATGGCAGCCTCCGGCTCTGAGGACCGTCCGCGAAGCAAGTTTAACACCACCGTGCCAGAAGGGGACAATGTTCCAATGTGCTTCTGCGGTGACCTTTGCAAGTTTGTTCAATCCGACGAAGGTTTCTCATATACTTACGGAAGGAGGTTCTTCATGTGTGCGAACTACGAGTACGATCCACCCAAAGCTGCCTTTGGCAAACGTCCAAATGTACTTGCTCACCCTATCCTGCATGATTATATCTACCTACATGGCACATGTGATCTGTACTGACTTATGTTCTTCTGTTTAACATATAGTCTCCCCTACCTCTCTGCGATTTCTGGCAGTGGTTAGACACGAAGCAATCAGAGGAAGACAAGAAACACATCGAGCGTGAGGTCCGTTGGAAGAGGCAGTGGTTCAGGCAGCGCCAATATGAGGAGGAGCAGGAGGAGAAGCGAAAGCGTTCGTAGGAGGAGTACCGGAAGCGACAAGAGGACGCCGAACGTCAAGCTGCTGAGGCACGAGAGGCTGAAAGGGAGAGAAAGCGTGAGAGGACACGTCGTGCAAGGGAGGCTGGACCTGATGCTATCAGTAAGAGGAAATATCCCCGTTGTACTCAGTAGGAACATCCTTGTAATCCTGAGAATAAAAATTTCCTGAGAGTGCTCTTTCTTCAACGCGGCATGTGAGGATTTATGATTAAATCTCGCCCAACCGCATAATCGATTTATTGTTCTATCTATTTATTTAATTTTCTGAATAATTATTAATATAAAAAGTCTCTGAAACTTATTCATTATCTCCATATTATTATTTTTAAAGATTACATAAACCAAATAACGTGCCATATATCTTGATAATATATATACTTTTATATATAATATATATCATACATATGTTATATATTAACTATTATTATATATAACATATATAATATATTATATACATATTATATATGGCATATATAATATATTATATAGTTATATATGCAGTCTTTGCGCTACCAAACCGCGGTGGAGGGGTATTATTGTCTTTGGGTTACAACAATGGGCATTTTTATATTTGCAAATTTTTTTTTGGGTAAGCAAAAAAAAATTTCGGTTCGATACGTCGCACCTATTATGACTTACATTTTAAAAAGATGCCGGGATTCCATTTATTTAGTTTTATTTTTATGATACATCACTTATTTTATTCTAAAGTCACATAATTTATTTTTTCCTGAAAATTCCAAAAAATTGCAGAATCTCGCCCTATTGGCGGGCGGACTATACTTATCGCCCGTTGGGAGGGCGATTTTGGGCCGACCGCACCGCTCGGTTGGTGGGAGCAAAGCCCGCCCGTTGAGCGGGCGGTTCATTTATCTCGCCGTTCCATCGGGCGGACTTTGCTCCACCTCGGGCTTGGGCCGGCGAGGTCAAAGGTCGCCCTCCCGTTGGGCGATTTTTTATATCTCGCCCGACCGGAGGGCGGTTCAAACTTCTCGCCCAACGGGCTGGCGACAGGAGTCTATTTATTTATTTTTTTAAAACTGAATATCATTTATTTATTTCCGTAAAAAATTAAATATAAAAAAAATAAAATTCGTGGATTGTGCTGCTGATGTGCTGCCCACGTGAGCCTGCCTCCCACGGTCCCTCTACCCTATGCGGCTATCATGATATGGATGCACCTTTGCTACAGTGATTAGCCCGTGTGGACCCGCTAGCTGAAATTACCGTCACTTTCATGAGATCAGTTTATCCATGAAATTGTTGGATATTCGTATCCGACCCATTTGGGTAGATATTCGATTCGTATTCGATACACTGTTCGATTCGTATTCATATTCGGGAATATCCGAATTCATATCCGATCCGTTAAAAAAATAGGGATACGAATAAGGTTCTACTTCTTTCTTGTTGAGCCTTCCTTCAAGGAACGGGAGCAGCAAGGCCAACCTTGCTAGGTGAGGCCTTCATTATCTTCATCTCGTTTTCATATCCCTTAAAGAGCAGCACCTAAGGTCCCTCTTTCTTTGCACACATGTTGTTGCAGTTCTAGTGAAGTTTCTTCACCCGTTCAAGCCACTGCTTGCTGTCCCTAAATATTACTATCATTTGGAGCCACCGCAAATTATTTTTATAAGATCATAAGTTGCTCGAATGAAAATCTTGTCAACACGAAAAAGTTGTGTCTCGAAGTTCTCTACAACTTTTGTATAGAACCCAAGTCCACCTGAGCAAGTTTGGACCCTCAAAAGTCACCTCAAATCTTTTCTTTTAGCATTTCTGGAGGAGACGCGGTGTCGCATGCCATGTTTGGCATATGTTCAGTGTCTTTTGCCATATTTGGCATATGCATATGCCAGACCGGGCATATGATATACGAAATCTGGCATACGGGGGGTCCAATCTCACCCACAAGCCGTCCGCCTTCAAACGAACATATCTTTTGCATGCCAAATCCAAAATTAGTCAAACTTTTTGCATAATTTTCATAAACTGATGAACTATCTATTTATGCAGAAATATGTGATGTTTTTTTCCGGATTTTATTTGGATCTTATTAGTGTTCTTGTGACCTTACGATAGAACCTGACGTTCCGGAAGAATCCGAGCATGAGCAAGAAGCTCCACACCTCAACCTGCGGCAACAAGGCACTATATACTCTCCCTTTGAATCATATTGATCCTATGTTTTGCAAATGCATGAGTTTAAATTATGTTCTAGGAGTTGTTTGCATGCTGGTTTCAAGTATATGTTAATTGATGGACAGAAATTAGTTATCTCTTACTTAGTGATCAGTACTTGGTAGGCTTGATATCCTATTCCTTTGTTGTCTAAGTGGGTACTATTATTTATGTTTGGTCTACGAATGCTTAGCAATGTTTACAGTCAACGAGATAAAGCGATCGGTGGAACTAGTCCATTGGTTGTGCGACATCAATTATGAATGATCTACTATTTGATACAGATTATGGTGATGATGGATTACGTGTGAGATCTATATTAAACTCGAATGGATGATCTACTATTTGATACAGATTATGGTGATGATGGATTACGTGTGAGATCTATATTAAACTCGAATGGATGATAGAGAATGATGAGAGGATGGATTCCTGACACGTAACCCCATTTAAGTAATTAAGGACCAAACATTAGGTACCTTCCTCTCAAAAACTATACGTACAACCACACATGTTTTATAGGGACACGTGGCTAATTTCATGTGCATGCTTGTGTCATTGGGGCTATTGTTGTTTATTTGCTTGTGTTTTGTGTGGAGGACAGTCGTGAGCTACTTCCGTGAGGGTCCATGGACATCTGGATTGAGGGCTATGGGCAGCGTCCACAGCAACGGTTAACTCCTTCGAACCACAACACAGCACGTGTGTAACATCCTTATTTTCAAAAATAGAAATCATCGTGCATCATGCAATTACCTTTTAATGAATTTCACTAAAATTTAAAACCTTTTGAAAATAAGTATGTTACAATAACTTTTGAGCTTATAAATCACATAATTTGGTTTTCTCAGTAAAAGAAAAAGTTTTAAATGAGATTTTCAAATCTTCCAAAAGCATGGTATCATTGCATGTGATTTAAATGGTTTTAAAAATCTTTTGGATAAAGTGCATGTTCTATATTCCATTTCCTAAAATACTAATTTAAAAAGGATTTGCTTTTAAAATATTAATTGCAAAATATTTACTGAAAAGCCTATTATAGAAGTTGGTGAAATTTGTGAGTTCCAAATTAGATTTTTGAAACAATAACTTTAAAAACTTAATCCAAATAAAAACTTGCATTGTAAATTAAATAGTTAATATAATGAATTACTAATTTCCTATTTAATCTCTACCCATTAATTTTTTTTCCTCTCCATTTTCTCTCTCAATTTTTCTCTTTCTATGTCAAGTGGGGCCCACTCCTTTCTCAGTCTGCCACCTCACCCCTCCCCTGCCAGCTCACTACTTCACTCTCACGCCACCGTCTCCCTCTTTTCTCTCTCGAACTCTCCTCCCCCTCCCCACTCCTTCACTGCCCCCCCTCAATCCGCCGGTAGGCATGCTCTCCCGCCGAACCCCTCCGCCACTTCCTTCCTCACACCTCCTTCTCCTCGTTTTGCCAGGTCGCCGTCGCCGCCAACGCCGGAGAACGCTGCCTTGCCCCGAGCCGGCCATCCGTCTTGCTGCCGAGCCTCACCGCCGGGTAATCTTCCCCTCCCTGCTCTCTTCCCCTTCCCTAGGCCTCCTAGCCTCCTCCCCCGTCGCCGGTGCCACCTCGCCGCCGCCGTAATAGTCCGGCGGCGTGTCCCCTTCGCCGTCCCGCCCCGGCCACGTCGCCGCGCCTCCTTGGCCAACCCCACCCCTCACCGTCGCCACCTACACTCTCCCCGTGCTTCCCCTTTCTCGCATGACCCCGCCGCCTCCTCCATTTGCCGTCTGCGGCCGCCGTGCCGAGCGCCGCCATGAGCCATTGCCGCAGCGTCGCGGTCCACGCCGCCGTTGATCTTCCCGCGACCGACCCCACCCCGAGTCCGCCACACCCTCCATCTTTTCCCCACTTAGCCGCGCCGCCAAGACCACTGTTCGCCGGAATCGCCGCGCCGAAGCCGCCTCGCCGCTGCTTCTGTTCGTGTGGTGACCGCGGCCCCACCGTCGGCTTCCGACCACATTTGGAGCGCGATGTCGGCCGGTGTCCACCACGCCGACCGGCCAAGCCAAAGAAGCCGCCGCGCTGAGCCATCCTGGCGTCTTTGCGCCAGTTCCAGCCGACTGAGCCGCGCCAATGCCAAGCCGCCTCCCTTCGCCCGCTTCGCCACAGACGGACCAAGCCGTCCGGCCTCTCATGCACGCACACAGGCCAGCGAGCCACGTCGCCAAGACGCCACCACCATGCGTCGCGCTTCTGACAACAGCCACGCGTCCGCGCTGGCTTTGAAATTGCATCACGACGGCAGTTGCCAAGACGTCACCCATTGGCCGAGCCACCTTCGGCCCTTGACTCCTCCTCTCATTTTCTAGATTAATTTCAAATAGAAAATTTTGTATCTTTAAAAATATAAAACCAAAATCAGTAAAGTAAATTTCAAAAATTCATAGAAATGTGAGATTTAACTTAAAAATATTATTTGCATAATTTCCTAATATTAATATGAATTATAGGATTTTCTAAAATATAAAATAATACATTTTAATACTATGATGATTATTTATGTCTACCTAAAATGGAATTTAGGTTTTTGAAATGTTTTAATAAAATAAAAGCAATATTAATTTATTTATCTTAAGATTAATCAATTTTTTGTCTATATTTCTAAATTCAATAAGGAAACAATTTATCTAATCATTTTTAATCAAGTATGCCATTTTAAAATAAAATCAATTTCTAAAGATATTAAACTAATTAAAAAGCATTGTTTGGTCATATTTATGCATACACATTCATTTCTGCATGCGTAATTTTATTTCTTTGTTTTGAATGTATGTTGTTGCTATCGTTAGATCCGGTCAACTTCGCATAAGGAGCTGAGGACCAAGCCGGAAATCAACTGGACTCCAGTCACGGCAAGTCATTGCTGACGTTTTTCCCAAATACCTTTGATCATGTCGAAACCTAGATTTACAAATGTTTTATTAGAAGTTTGATAAATGTGCATAGCTATGTTAAGTAATTATTGTCATGTTAGTAGGAATTTAGTTAAGAACCTAATACACTTTAGTTACACCATTAATCCTGATTTTGATAACCTTAGGCTAAATAATCCATAATTACATGTCAACCCTTGATTAGCTGTTTAATCTTGCTTAGTCATGCTAATAGTCAATATTAAATGATTACCACACAATGAACACTTCACCCTGGTTTAATATCCGTTTTAATTCAAAGTATCTCTCTGTTTGCAAAAGTGCTTGTTTGATTAGCAGTAGCAGGGTGCTACTGTGGGAAAATTATTAGTGCCAGGTGGCGGGTATGTCACCTTGGGGTTTTTGAAAATATTTGTAAAACTTGATTGGGGTGGACGGATTGATTGGCCGGTGCAGTAAGCACGAGAATCGGGTCCAGTGTGGGAACCACCCAAGTCCCTAAGGACCGATACCTTGTGGTTGTCAAAACTAAGTACAACAGTGCGACCATGAGTGCCTGTATGGGCGGGACCTGGCTGAGTAGCTTTTAAACTCCTAGTTTGGACATCCCGTGTGGTATAGTAGGCGTGAAGCATCCGCTAACCTACCAGGCTTAAGAGGGCTTGACCAGCTGAGATACCGATCTTCATGGTGGAAACCTTAGAGGGGATGCCAAGCTAGGAGCGAGATTGTCAAAGGCCTTGTGGTGATTATTTCCCTTTGGGTGATTCCTAGGAAAAAAACACCTCTCATGGGTAAAACGTACGACCTCTGCAGAGCGTAAAACTTTCTAGAAAGCCGTGCCCACGGTCAAGGGCGAACGACGGTGGGTTGATCACAATGGTAGTTTTCTTTCCTCTCTTCCTCAATGGTTTTTAAGAAGAAAACCGGTAGGTGCCGTGTTTTGTTTTAGGAGCCTACGGTGGTTTAGCCGTAAGGAGATGACTTCGGTGGTTTAGCCAACGTGTGGTATTATGCATACGGTGGTTAGCCGTCGAGAGTTATTGGTCCTTCGGTGGATTAGCCGTAAGGAAAATGTTTTTGGTGAAAACCACGATTTGCATCGTGAGACAGCCTTTGGGACATGAGCCGGCTGGGGCTGGATGATTTAAATGTTTTGTTAATTAATTTGATCACTTCACTCCTTCCCTAGATTGCTTTAAAAACATTAGGCAAACTATTTCAAAATTTGCTTTCCGCAACTGAGCTCTACCTATCCTTTGTCTAGACCATACATATGCATATGTCAATTGACTTGCAAGTATTTTCACCAATACTCACCCTCGCGCTTTGCCGCGGGGCTGCGCATTTCGACGCGCAGGTATGGAGTACCCCTGCGACTCGGAAGATGGAGACCCCGAAGCCCACGCCTTCGCCGACGGAGTCCAGGACGAGGAGTTTACCGATGCCTAGGATTGCATTCCTCCAGCTTTGCCTGTGGGGATTGTTTTGGTTTTCCACTTCTGGAATTTCATTTGTAAATTTAAAGATTTTCGCTTTTGTAAGGCCTTCGAGCCAAACTTATGTAACCACGCCTTTAGACGCACTCTGATGTAAATTTATGTAAATAAATCGACATGGTTGTGATCCAAATTCTGTTGTCTGTGTGTGCTAGCTACTGATCCAGAGACTAGCACAGGTGGGACCTCACCTCCGCCAGGAGGGGGTCCCGACAGGGTGGGACTTAGGGTGACAGTTACCGGGTGACCCAATGGACTGGCATATACATCTAAGAAGTTTTGGCATGGCTTGCTGTGTCATATGGATAAAGTCGTATATATCTGCAGAGTGTTAAAATTGTTCGAACAACCGCGCTCTAGGTTAAGAACAAACCTTAAGTTGGTTAAACTGCCATTTGTTAGTACATGGTCCAATCAAGGCTGCGAGAGGCAGCAAAACTTTGAGCCTTACTTTGAGGCTCTTATCCACGGCGGCCAATGCGCCGGCGCAGGTGACTGGAAGTGCCATGCTCTCCCATCGCCTCCTTTCCTGGACGACCCTGGCTACAGATGCTACATCGACTCATACACGGTTGGTGCTGATTCAAACATATGTACATCCACCAACGTCGGAACCTACTTTTTTAACATGGCGAGGCGCAGATGGAGGATCGCTGGCGAGTGGCGGCTGCCGTTCAGTGGCCTGGCCGATTATGCCCCTGAGCATAAGCTGTGGTTTGGTCTCTCGTCTAGGGATAACGGCAGTGTCTTATGTGCATCTGATCTCACTGCTGCCTCCGCAGCAATACCACCTAGTCTCCACAGCGTCTTCTGGAATGAAGTCATGCCGCCCAAGGGGTGGCACCCCACGGCGTCGTATGCGAAGCACCTGGGCTCCGCGAGGTTTTGCATCGCCAGATTCTTAATTTCGGATGTTTTCCACGTGCATTTCTGAAAGGCCTGATGAACTGTTCGTGGTGTTCAGTGGTGTGGAGGTGGTGAGGGGTGCTGGAGGTCCCCTCCGCATGGTGAAGCACAGGTCCCAGTGTTACAAGCTCGATGACCAAGATATCTGCTGGGTGCTTTAAGTTCGGGTGAAGCCCCATCTACCCAATATGTTGCCTTATCTATTTTGGTTTCATGGGTTAACTAGCCTATAGTGCGTTGGATACTGGAGATGACTAGTTTTGTTGTGTGGATGTCATTCTTCCCAAATTGGCCTGGGTTGTTATTGTTCCTTGATACTGCTGTTTACATTTGTGTGGTGACAGCAACCATATCTATATGTAATATAGGAAAACCTATGAAAGTCAATCTCCAGTCATGTTTAGTTTTGATCTGGAATAAGTAAATGAAACAAGTGAGTTTGATGAGTTTTGCCCATGAAAATCTGGCCTTCTACCTGTTGAAACATTCAGCCTGTCTCCTGCACATTTGGAAAGTAGGAGTTGTGCATGAATAAATTAGCAGGTCTTTTTATAAGTAGTTGATTGCTTGCTGCTGCATGAGTAAATTTACTATTCTGTTTATTTCTAGTATTGAAATTGTGTGTGCTGTTAATGTAGGCTTGGCTGAAAATAGTGGTAATATTTGGGCAGCTTTGGTCACATGACCCATATAAACATAGCGGTAACCAGGGATCAAAAACCCGGTTTCGGTCCCGAAATCGCCTTCCCACCGGGCCGGGTAACCGGTAAAACCCGGTGGAAACCGGCAAAAACCTGGACGAATTTGAATTTGAAAGAACTGGGCCGGCCAGACGGGTTGCGAGCGGGTTTTACCGGGTTCCCGAGCGGGTTTACCGGTTTCCCGACGGGTTTTGGCGAGAAACCAATAGAAAAACAGGAAATTGGAAAAATTAAAAAGATGCAGGAAAGAATTTTCAAAAAATATGGAAAAATCATATATGCCTAGGATATATGTCATGGTAATTTGTATAAATGTAGAAAAAACTTTTGGCATGACCTATGCTAAAAATTGATGTTTGGAACACATGTACATACCACATATTATACATACATATATTGCAATATAAATATTTAGACATTAGACATACAAATATATATAGAAAAACCGGTATGGTTCATACATATATATGTTGCAATACAAATATTTAGACATTACACAATGTTTCCATCAAACACATATATTATACATGAACACATCATATTTCCATCCAAATATTTATACTTTTTGAGCAATATGACCATTTGCATTTTGCACGACTCACTGGAAAGCCTCGGCGGCGGGTCAGCCGGGGGATGGCCAGGATTTGGCGGGATGGCTGCGGGCGGCGAGGGGAACGTGGCTTGGATGTAAGAACACAGAAGAGGAGTGGAGGCAAGAAGGGGATCGGTGGGGGAGCAAATATCTCTCTCGGGGCAATTTCGTAATTTCACAGGGACGATGCATTAGGCTGCATTTGCAGCCGCAACAAATGCTGCAAAGCCCTTGGATCCGGCCCATTTGCAGCATTTTGGACCATTCATATTTTTTAAACACATAAAAAGTTTCACCACATCTTTGATTTGAAATTTAAGCATGAAAATGATGTAAATTTGAAATTTTGCTTTGTACAAGTTGTTCTAAAAAACTCCTAGTTTTTTTTACAATTTTTTTTTCTGAATTTTCACATTTTTAGAAATTTAAATTTGAAATTGCGAATTTGATGAGCAAAACCGATAGCTTCCGGTTTCACCCGACCCTTGGTCGTCGGAGAAACCACCGGTTTTTGCGGCTTTTCACCGGGTTTGCGATCCCTGGCGGTAACGCTATTGAGCCATCAGACGTGGGAGGTGCTCGGTTGCTGTACTGCTTTGCTCATGTCCGCCCAGGTGACCAGGATGCTTTAAAAATGGTGGGCCCAGCGCCACCATCTCATACCACCACACACGCCACCTCTGAGTCATTCCTTCTCTCTCCATCTTCTCCACATCACTGCCTCTAGTCTCACCAGTATAAACCCCATGGCTTTGATCCAACAACCCCTCGCTGGTAGAGGCGCCCTCAATCCTCGGCGCCGCTGCTCGCTGGCTATCGGCTGTCCCTTCTCTTCTCTCCCGTGCCCTCTCTCCCTGTCTCTCCTGCTATTCTACCCTATAGAATAGAATAGTAAATCTAATCCCCTGATCGGTTTATTCATTTGAGCTCGAACCAAACCCTGTTCTCAGTTAGTTATCACTAATTAATGGAAATAAAACAGGTTCCTATTTCCTGCACACCTCCTCATAATTAAATCCCCATACTTAGGATATGGTCTCAACCTCCCTGCTCCCTCACGATCCTCCTTCCCAAGCGGCAGAGCGGCAAGCGCCGCCGGCCATGCTAGCCGGCCCCGTAGACCCCTTTGCGCCAACCTCGGATCCGTGCCGACCATAGCCCTCGTTGATGACCTCCCGGGCCGTCGGCCGCCACGTTCGACACCGATCGCACCAATCCGCACCACCGGCGACCTCGGCCCATGGCGCTAGCATCCTCGGCCTATTCTCCACATTGCGCCACTGCCCCCGTGCGACATCGACTGTCTTGGCATGTGCCGCTGTCAACCTTAGCCTTGTCGTCTCGGTCCGGCCCTGATGTCTGTGACCGACCGCGCTGATGGCTACCATCTTGTCATCACCAACCGCGCTGTCGATGTAACAGCCAAAAATAGAAGAATTTTAAACTTCCTCAAAAATTCCAAAATTAACTCTCAAAATTCAAATCCAAATTTTAAAACTCCCTCAAAAATGGACAAGGCCTATCTAGCAAACCCAAATATGGGCCTTGACCAAGCCCAGCTTGGGCCCCAATCAAACCCATACCTATTCTCTCTCTCACCCACGCTCTCTCTCTCCACCCGACCCACTCTTCCTCTCTCTCCCCAGCGGAGCTGCCACGCGCAGCTTACTCCTTTGCCCTCTCCGTGTGCGAGCGTGTCGCCCGCCAGTGCTGGGCCCGCGACGCGTGGACAGGAACATGGCGCCGCCTCCCGTGTCTCTGCAGGTGAGCACCACCAGCTCACCGCCCCGGGAACCAATGCCACACCACGCCGTAGCGTACAAACGGCGCAACTCCTCCCAAAACCCCTCACTCCCACTCACCTGTGCCCTCTCGCCTGCTCACTCTCGAACTCACCCGGAAAAATGGTGTCCGTGCCGCCTCCGCTCGGTTCCGCACCCATTCCCCAAAACCACCCAACTCTGGCTCTCCAATTCGTCGCCAATAGCCTGAGCCAATGCTTGATATTTGGCACCAAGCTTCCCCAACTCCCTCCCTACAACGTCCCCAAAGGAATTAGGCCAAGGGCGCCGGGACTCGACAGCATTGGGGATTTCCTCACCGTCAGCCGAAGGCTCCCCTAATGGCCCCCTTTGCGATTTCTCCAAGTCCGGTAAGCAAAAACCCAATTCCTCGCAACCCGAGCAACACCGGAATAACTCTAACCTTTTCCCCAGCTCAATTTGTCCCGCGCCTCGCCGGACTACCCCAGCGTCGGCGACCTTTCCCGATATCGGCGCAAAGCACGACGCCAAGCCGCCTCGGATCCTTTTCCCCGGTACCCGTGCCACGGTAAAGATTCACTAACTCCTCCCCCCCCCCCAATATCTTGAGCCACCTCCCCTTTCGTCCGTAAATGCCCACTTCACCGACGCCATAGCACGCCTTGGCCGCCGCCGCTAAACCTCGCCGCGCCGCGGCCTCGGGCCGCCGCTAGTCCCGCCGAGGCAACCTACGGGTGCGCCGGACAACAGGGACCCCATTTTAGGTGGGCACCCGCGCCACAAAACCACCTCTCGCCGGCGACAAGCTCCGCCCTAGCTGCCCTTGGTTGCAGCACCGGCCGGCTTGTGGAGAAAGAAAGCCTCCACTAGGTGCCGCCGTCGTGAGGCTGGCATGTGGGCCCCTGGACCCGCGTGTCATCTTACGAAGGCATAAAGCACCGTTTTACGCTTTTAGTTAGAACCGCGCATGATTTCAGAAAGCCGGCATCGGCCTGGCTCCCGCATGGGCTGCACGCTGGGCCGGCCCATCACTGTGCACATAGGATTTTCAGCCCTTTTGCCATTTAGATAAATGACAGAAAAAGATATTGACTTATTAAAAATACTTAGACAACCCCAAAAATTCTAGAAAATTATGTTAAATACTAGATGGCATGCTGATTTTAACAAAAATATTTAGACAAACAGAAACATAAATTAATGCCTCTGCTTTATCAAAAATTCCTATTACAAGGACTTTCATTTAGGAAAGATAACCCTGAAATGATTTATAATTATTCAAAAAATGGATGACCTAATAAAAATCCTAGAGAATTATGGAAAACATAGAAAACCTCTCTGAACCTAGGAAAAATTACTATATAGCCCAAACAACTCCATCTTAAAAACCACACTCCCTAGAGAATCTACCGGGAGTTGATGAAGGAAATATAAAAGAAGGGATTAATCCTGCGTAACAATACCCTAGCCCTAACACTCTATGCATACCTCATGTTTCACCTCTTTGCTACTTATTTGGTTTTCCTTCTACGCGTAGAAGTAGACGGGCAAGCGGGAGAATACCAGGACGCTAACGAGGAGCTACCCCTAGACGCTCAGGGCGAATTAACCTCCCTAGTTCATGCTTCAATTCTCAGTTTTCTAAAATTATGTTGTTTAAATTATCAATGTACATCCTCTATGATTTTAAATGCCTATATTGTTAATCATGATGTATCATGCCCCGTTGTTGAATGTTTCCATATCAACATGATTGCCTTGTTAGTCATGATCCCTGCTAGTCCACTAAACAACTTGAATTTTAGACTTTGTAGTCTTAAGTAAAATTTGCTTAGACATGGTTAGGTCATAAACAGAATTTAGTCGGGTATGTCAATGCCCGCCTCGATGAGCCAAAACTCATCGGCTGACACATTCTTCTCTAAATAATTGAATTGATTGGTTGTGGATGAGTTGGTGCTGGGTGACAGCCTAGGAGGAGCACGGAGTAACACGCGTAGCGGCGGGGCGCTACCACCCACGTGGTGGTTCTGAAACAACGCGTGACCCAAGGTGGTCGCACGGTACTCGATATGGTAATATGGTGCTGGATGACGGTCCAGGAGGAGCGCGGAGTAACACTCGTAGCGGCGGGGCGCTGCCACCTATGGCGTAGTTCCGACACAACGCGTGGCCATCGCGTGGAGCGCGAGTATAAGGGACTCCGATAGTAAAGCTACGGAGCGGCCACCACCCGAGGAGCATGCGGCTGGGCGCAGTCACCGAGAGTGATCTAGACCGACAATGGCGCAGGGCGACAACCTGGTAGTGAAGGTCCGCAACGGGAACCGTCAATTCCCGAATAAGATGGTGGTGTGGTTTGTGGGTTTGGTTGGGGGAGAGTTGAGTGGGGTTAACTGTGTTATGTGGCAGAGTGCCTGGTAAATGAGTATGGATGACAGAGCCGGATAGCTCCGGGAAATGTGAAACCCTAAATTATCAACATATTATCCCGCATCTTTTTGGGATGCAGTTTTCTAAAATTGGCTAGGTATAGGTTTTTCTATATTTCTCTATTTCAAAACTAGCTTTAAGCAAATAAAAGAACCCTAACCTCCACCATAAAGCCTATGTTAACTCGCTAGTATTTGGATGACACTGACCCTCGTCTCTTATCTCTTTTTAGATAATGAGGGTTATGACGGTGATCCCTATGCATGTCTCCTCGACGAGGAGCAGGACCGCGACGATGGAACTCAGGAATAGGGTACCCTACAGCCGCTTGCAGTAGAAGCATAGCCGAGGGGAAAACGTTCTTGTTATTATGTTCTTCTGCTAGATACTTTTGGTAATGTAGATTTTTGGCCAAGAGTGGCCTAGTTGTAAACCATAATGCTGTTGGCACAATCCTTCTGTTGTAATATAATATAATCCGTTGCGCATGTATGAAATGAACCGGCTATGTAATGTGACGCACTAGCATACTGTCCAGGGACTAGTGCGGTGTTCACAGGTGGGCTTCATAGGTAAGCAAAAGTTGAGGCCCCAGGGTCGACCTCCTCCATAGTGGTGAAGGCGGCCCCTGGCCTCCCGCGCTAGCCATCCACACTATCACCTACCTCTCGCACCGCCCTGCCACGGCAATCCGGCCGTCCGTGCCGCCGTCCTACCGCGGTTGGCGCAGCGCCGCCCGCGCATGTCGGACCACCACTGACTGCCCCGTCGGCGCCTTCCACGATGCCTTGCCGGCGTCTCCCCCACGCCATCCCGCCGACGACCAACCTTGCGTCCTCGCTGGCTCTAGATCTGGCCGGCTGCACGGCGCGACCGATGTCTCGGTGTCCATGGCGGTGACCCTAGATCGAGGGCACGCCAGCCTTTCGTCCTCCACCATCAAGATGGCGGCGACGCCACGTTCCCATCAGAGCTACAAGGCGGGAAGTGACGACGTGAGCTCTAGGCAGTGTTCATGGTGGTACAGGCCCCGGTGGCGGCGCATGCTCTCGGATTGTGATGGTTTTTTCTTGTGAAAAGTGTAACCATTTTTCATTCTCATGGTTTTTCTGACAACTATGATGGTTACATGAGAGTAGAGGTGGGAATTGGGCCGGGCTGTGACGGCACGGCCCGGGCCCATCGTGCCTCGTGCCTAAGTAAATCGGGCCAGCTCGGCCCGGCCATCTCTCCATGCCGTGCCGGCCCAGCACGGAGGTCCAAAACTAAGGCCCGGCATGGCCTGAAAGCACGCTGGAACACCTCAAAAGATACTGCTGCATTATTATTTTTTTTAAATTTGTGTGTTACTCAAATAAAAAGTTTTCTACATAAAAAAGATGCGTCTCAAAATTTCTACAACTTTCATGTAGAATTCAAAATCATCCGAGCACTGGAACACCTAAAAAATGCAGATTACCGCGGCAGATAGCGTCGGCCCAATAACTGCAGCACAATAAATAATTTTGTATAAATTAATACGTTGCTCAAATGAAAAAGTCGTTTAAATGAAAAAGATGTGTCTCGAAATTTTCTACAACTTTCATGAAGAACATAAAGTCATCTGAGCATACTGACACAGCGAAAAATACATATTACTGACTCAGGCTGCAAATCGGGCCGTGCCAGCCTAAGCACGATACGAACGATCAGGCCGTGCCGGGCGGCCCATCGTGCCTAGATTCCAGGCACGGCCCAGCCCGATATTCGGGCCGTGCTGGCCCGGCCCATTAGAATTCGGGTCAGATCGTGCTTCGTGCCACCGATTTTGGGTCGTGCTCGTGCTGGCCCACTTAGGCCCGGCCCAATTCCCAGGAGAGTGTCAAATGGTTATATGTCGGATGTCAAATAGTTATATGTCCAATGGTGCATAGTTTTTTTGTGATTTTGAAGATCTTTTTTCTTCTTTTTTGAAAAGATTTTCAGATGGTTACATGGCCTGCATGGGCTGCATTCGACTGTTACATGTCATGCATCTAATGTTTATATGAAGTGATCAATAGTTACATGAACAGGATAAATGATTACATTTCTCACATTCAGTGGTTACATGACTGCGCCAAATGGTTATATGACACTCCTGATAGTTGCTTGATGATAATTTCAATAAAATATATAAATAATAATAATTTTACATCAAGTCTCGTCTTGTTTTGTTTTTAAAAAATGTAACTAAGAAAATGGTGAATACCATTTGTTAATTTGAGATCCCAATAAAAAATTACGGCAAAAAAGAATTAAAAATATGTTTGCATAACCAGTTGATGTGTTCCCAGGTACGAGTGGTTTTCTTCCCGTGAATGGTGGCATGCATGTAGTCAGAAAGTTAATTTTTGTTCATTCGATGGTTAAAGTCAATTCTTGTAATAGTTTTTTTTTGTCACGTGGAATCAAAATGAATCGAAGCCATTTATTGCTGCTTCCTTCCGGCTGAGGAGCAGTTACTCTACTCTAAGAGTAGCATAGTGCCAACGTGTGTATGTATAGACACACACTCTCACTTTCCCTCCTACTTCCCTTCTGAGCTCGCACAGTGAGAGCATCTCTAATGGCACTAGCTATAAGAAATGACCATGTCATCTATAGATAGCATGTAGACAACCTCTTCAATGAATTAGCTATAACATTGTCTATAATATTAAATATTGGCCCACATGTAATAGATAATAAGTGCCTTGAAATCAGTTATAGCCTGACTATAAGTTAGTAGTCAGTCTATATCTCTCTCCTGCTTTTCTCTCTTCCACCTAAGCAAAATGCTGAGTTGGCACCCTTATAGCTAGCTGAAATGGCACCATTGCAGATGCTCTGATAGTAATCTTGCTCTTCTGCTCTGTCGTGTGTGCTTCGAACGAAACGTACGCCGCGGCTGCATCAGGGTGCAATAGCCCTCGGGTCCAAGCGCTCTGTCAATCCCCTCCCCCCAAATCCCCCCTCTGTCTCTCCATCAGCAACGCAACCCTAGCTGTGGTGGTCATGAGGGTTGCCCCCTATTGGAACCGTCCACGCCGCCAGGAGAGCTGCCCGAAGTTGGATCCGCTGCTGCTCCCCCGTCATCGACGCCGCTGGGAGGACTGCCCGCTGTTGGAATAGTCACAGGAGAAAGAGATGAGAGCTGATTCTAAGAATTAATCTTACGGGTGTTTTCTGGTTTTAAGAACGAGTGATTGCCCTTCTCCGATCCTTACTGCTCAACCGGAGAGCGGACGGCTAATGTGTTCTACTTATTGAACAGGGTCTATGGTCGGTCCGTGACCCCTGGACACCGAAGGCGTCCTTGGGGTGATCTCGTAGTTTTTCTAGTAAATACTTGAAAATTTGATCCTTTCTTTTTTTCCTTCTTTCTATAGTGGAGATAGCCGCACGTAATGACAGATCTTGGCCATATTATGAAAAGCTTGCGGTAAGAAGGGGTTTCGTTCTAGTGCCCGGAAATAATATTCCTTATGTTGATGGGATGGCAGGATTAGTGCCCCTGTGAATCTGAATTATTCTGTAACTGAGGTATAGTCTAGCAATCTTCAGACATGTATTTCAATTCAGATTTGGCGTATTTCAATTCAGATTTTGCTAAATTCCGTACATCAATCAAAAGCTCTTGGAGCCGATTTATCTAATTTTTGTGCAATCAACTGCAGCAGCAGGAAAACAGTTATATGTTGTAAATTTTGTGTTGAATCAACAGCAGTGCTTGTTGTAATTGAATTCATGGATGCCAATTGAAATTATAGCAAAAGGAGCAGCAAAAATTTCTGAATTCTATGATCTTGTACTTTGCAGCTGGTACATTGCAATTCATGGGCAATTTTCAGATATTTTTACTCTGATCTTGAGTTACAGTTCTGAAGAATGTATTATTGGGTGTACTCTGTCCCAGTTCTGATTGCAGTGGCTTGGCAATTCTGGAGATTAGGCTAACTTTTGTTGTGACTATGGTTGTAGTTTGTCTAGTATTTTGGTCTTCTTTATAGATGTCATGCTGTCTCTGGTTAAAATGCTCTGAAATACCAGCTGTAAACTATGGTATTATGAAATCCGGAGGCATGCTTTTTTATATGTTTCTTTCCGGTTTTTAGTTATTTTTTGGAGAGTACATCTTGTAGCTTTTTTTAGTTATTTTTCAAAGAATAGAAAAGGGCAACTCCTATAGCATTTCTGAATTCTAATGCTTCCTGGACTTGGATGAGTTTGTACCTGTATATAGTCAAAAGGAGCAGCAATGTCTTGTATTAAATCGATAATTTCATTCTGAGTTGGAAAATAGCAAATTAACCTAATTCAATTAGAAATTGGATTTCAAATAAATTGATTTAATTAAAACCAAAAATCTAGGCCCTACCCTTTTTCCTCTCTCTTCTCCTCCCTCCATGACAAGTGGGCTCCACTTGCCATCCTTCCCTAATTTGGACACTTTCCCTTTAGCCCTTCCTATTTTGGACTTCCTAAAAGGGCTCTTTCCTTTTGTCCCATCCCATATCTACCCCTCTCCCCCCTTCCTATTTAATCCTACCTAGTTTTCTCCTCCACTTATCCATTCTCTCTCTCTCACTCCTGGCTCCCTCCTCTCGGACAGATTGAGGCCAAGCCTCTTCTTCCTCTCCCTCACTTCCTCTTCGATCTACTAGGTGAGCTCCTCCTCGGCCATGCCCTCCCGCCACCTTCCCCCTCTCACTCCCTTCTCGCCGTCGCCTGAGATCACCGGAGTCCGTCGCCAAAGCCCTTCCCTAGGCCTCTAGGAGTCCATATCCGTCGTCGGTGCCGCCCCTCCCTCACCGAAGATGGTCGGCACCATGCGCCCCGTCCCGGCCATATCGCTGCGCTGCCTCGGCCACACTTGCCCCGAGCCCGAGCCGTCTCCACACTCCCTATCCCTCTCCTCTGCTCGCCGACCCCGCCGCCTCACTCTCCTCGCCACCGGCGAGCGAATCCGCCGAGCTAATCCGCCGAGCGCCGCCGTCCTCCTCTTTTCCCCGCGCAGCGCTGACCTTCCCCTGGCCGGATGTGGACCACCTTTTGAAGGGGTGGCCAGCACCGCACTAGTCCCTGGACCAGTACACTAGTGCCACACGTTACAAAGCCGGATCATTTCATACATCAAGATGTCTTTATTACAACAAAACAACCATCAGGCTGATTTAGTGGTCAAACGGCCATAGCCTTTATTACATTCCAAGTCCAAAAGTCAACATCAGAGTTTGCGGAAGAGTATCCAAAATCACACCAGCGGCTTTGCAACAGCAAGCGACTGGTGGAACGCCCTAAGCCTTACTACCCTCCTAATCTTGATCCTGATACTATGGATCGCCGTCTTCATGACATTCATAAGCATCTTGAGCTCCATCGTCTCCTTCGACTAGAAAAGGGGGATTATATACGAGGTCAGTGTCATCCAAACACTGGCGAGTTAACGTCCAACCATATGCATTTAGTGATATAGGTTCCAAAGGAAAGGTTGGAGTTTGTTTGTTTGCAGAAGCCAATTTTTTATAAATCAGCACCTATGACTTAGCGGTTTTAACAAAGTTCTACTTTCAATGTGTTACTTCAGAGTTTAAGTTCCACACCATAATCCATCCCATCCCATGGCAGTTTCCATGCTCTCTGCCAAACATCAACGTCCTTCCGCCATCATATTCCGGGTTGGCGACCCGTTGTGAACCACAACTCTATTGGATTTGCCGATCCGATAAGTGTGACTAAATCACCCTCGGCGAGGTGGCGTCTAAGCCGGACCTTCTTAGAGTGGGCGTCGGCGATTTCGTCGGCAATGTATTTTATGGGCGTCACGAGATCACAACTACGATGATAGCACAGAGGGCGAATTTATCTGAGTTCGGGCCCTCGGGCGGGTAATACCCTACTCCGTGCTCGTGGATTGTATTGGGGTGGATTCGATGATGATTACAAGATGAGAGATTGGATGTTGAACTAGGGGCCCGTGCCTTTTTATATAGTGTAGGGGTCGGGTTCTGAATAAAACACCGGTACGTGTTTGGAAGATATAGATATAACCGATCTGGCTACGCCTATACCCATGTACTGTGAATAGGAAACGAATTCGTTTCCTTGTAGGTTATCTTCAGCCCGCCGCCTTCCAAGCCTGCCTTCTGAAAGGCCCAATTGACTCGGCCCAAGGAGGCTCTACGTCCTATAGTGTATCCTCGGACACCCAGGGCCCATGTTTTCCACAGTAGCCCCCGAGTGCTTCGGGATTGGGTTGTATTGATTCGGGGTTCAGCTTGCAGTCCTTCAGATTTTACCCGAGTGACGTCACTCTTCGCCTAGCTGATGAAGTCTACTTGCCGAATAACCTGCTGATCAAACAACACAGTTGGAAAGAACTCGAGAAAATTCCCAAGCCATTAAATATGCCCGGTACCCAGCCCGACAGGTCGGTATGCTGGGTAATGGTCCCACGGGGAGACATACCAGAGAAAAAGTGGATGTCACTGAGTAAGCAATGCCACCCAGCGTTATCCTCCCTGTTACAACTTATGACATTCAAGCCTGACTTGCAGAGCTCAACATTCGGTCCAACATGGAACATGCCACAACCTGCGTAGGGTGTTCAGGCGCCTTGACCTGACTAATGCAGATTCAAGCTAGTGATTCCCAGAGGAATATGCCCGCCTCCAAGTTAAGGTCCTCCTAGTGGTGTTTGTCTTGACGACAAACGATCCGGAGATGTGCCACTGAGACCCAACTGAAGAGGTAACTCTTTGACGTCTAATCCGATTATAAAATCAGACCAGCCGTTGACCACAAGAGGTACGCTAAGAGCTGAATTAATTATCCGGAGAGCCCCCAGCCATCAAAAAATCAATAACTGGCATACGGCCCAACCAACACGCAGGCAACATAAGATTTATGGCCCACAAGGAGCGTGCCCTCTGGAACCTAAGTCCGGGCCCGAATATTGCAACAGTGAAGGCAAAGCTTCATGCCTTCCCGCCAAGCCGGCGGCGTCGCTGCGGTTCCTCAACAAACGCGTGCTCACCTGCTGCCGCCACGGGTCATCCCGGCATCACTTTGCCGGAAGCTCAAGCGTCGCTTTGAATGCAGCGCCGGGCTCCCAGAGACTTTTTCATCGAGACTGCTTCCTGACGTCATTATTCCCCGAAACCGGTTCGACTTCTCCGATCTCGGCTATAAAGGGAGACCGGCGTCCCAGCCGTTCCTCACCCAGCTTTTTCCTAAACTTCTCCACCTCCTCCTGCTCGAATGGCCGATGAAGAGTTGGCGGAGCTCTGGGCGGATTACGACCTTGTGCTCGCCGAGATGGCTGAGGACGAGGCCCGCGCCTGCGACGTCGCCTCCGTTGCAGTCCTGGTGGAGGTCGTCCAGGCCCTTGCTGAGGTGACCGATGTGATCGTGGAAGCTCTGGTCCGCTCCCGCGCCCGCGACGCCGCCATCGCCGAAGCTCTGCTTGATGCCGCCCCGGGCCTTACCGAGGTGACGGATCGATCATCGGTAGCGAGCCTCGCTGCCGCCATATCTCAGAACGGCTCGCAGGCCATTAACAAATAAAGTTGTTTATTCTGAACGTGTAATGCTTCTTTTTCTCTCTCTTTTATTTTACTATGTCTTAATGCAAGTTAATCGCTTTTTTACGACCCGAGTAGTACGCTTCACCCAGGCGAGCTAGGTCCCTAAGCACTCTGTCCAGCGCATCAAGTTCCTTAGCATTAGGAGTTGGCACGGAGCTCTATCTCCGATAACGCGACCCGGAAGCATGAATGTAGCTAGAAAGCAGGAGTTTCATTACTCAGGACGACTATCGCTTGGGTTCATTGTTAGCTCGAACCGAAAAAAGTCAATTAAGTTTTTAGGAACAAATGCAGTGGTGGAGACTTCCCCTAATTAGGTAAGACCCCTCAACTTACTAGCTAATCAGGATCTGATTAGGGAGTAAGTCAAACTTATATAGGAGATTAGGTGCGCGATTGCGCACCTAATTAGGTGTAGCCCCCGACTTACTACTTTAATTGAAACCCAAATAAGTAGCAAGTCAGAAACTGAATTGTGCAAGCATAGAAGACAAAGTGAGGGAAAACTTATCTTTATTTATTTGTAATCATGGTTTACAATAGCCGTCAGGTATAGAACCGACGCAATTGCTCGATATTTCATGAGTTATCCAGGAGAGCGCCATCTTCTCGCCTTAATTGGTAAGCCCCCGGGCGTGTCATAGAATCGACGATGTACGGTCCCTCCCATTGTGGAGAAAGCTTGTGGCCACTAGATTGATTAACTCGAAGGACCAAATCTCCAACCGAGAAAGTACGATCTCGCACATTGCGATCGTGATAACGACGCAGACCCTGGAGGTACTTAGCTGACCGAATCGTGGCAACGTCCTGAGCTTCTTCCAGTCGGTCTAGATCGTCAATCCGACTGGCTTCTGACTCGTTTTCATTGAACCTCTGGACTTAGGGCGATCCGATTTGCAGCTCTGTTGGAAGAACCGCCTCAGACCCTTACACGAGGAAAAAGGGTGACTGCCCCGTAGCTCGACTGGGGCTTGTTCGAAGCCCTCAGAGTACGGCAGGCAATTCCTTCATCCATTTTGCCGCATAGGGTTTGAGCCGATCGAAGATGCGCGCCCTGACGCCTCGTAGAAGCATGCCATTCACGCGTTCGACCTGCCCATTGCTTCGTGGGTCGCCACCGAAGCAAAGCAAATCTTTATGCCCACATCTTCGCACCAACTTTGAAACTCGTCACTCTTGAACTGAGAGCCGTTGTCCGTAATGATCCGAGATGGTACACCAAACCGGCCGATGATCTCCTGGAAGAACTCGGTGGCTTTAGCCCCCGTAATCTTGGTCACAGGCCTGGTTTCAATTCATTTGGTGAACTTGTCAATGGCAACGAAGATGTGTTCAAAACCACCTGGGGCATTCTTGAAAGGTCCGACAATGTCGAGCCCCCACACTGCAAACGGCCAGGTGATGGGGATCGTCTGGAGTTCTTGTGCCGGCACATGGATCTGCCGGGTAAAGAACTGACAACCCTCGCATTTGCGGACGATCTCCTTTGAGTCAGAGACCGCGGTTAGCCAATAGAACCCTTGTCGGAAGGCTTTTCCCACCAATATAGCGGAAACAGCGTGATGACCGCACATGCCCGAGTGGATTTCGTGCAACAGGGCGCGTCCATCAAAGTCGGGTATGCACTTTTGAAGTATGCCGGAGACGCTTCGTCGGTACAAGATTCCTTCATGCACCACATAGTTGCGACTCTGTCGTTGGATTTGCTCGGCAGCCCCCGATCATCGGGAAGCTTTTCTTCTTGTAGGTACTCCAGGTAAGGCTTCGTCCAATCCAAGTCGAGGGCGAGCACCTCTACCTCGGATTGCTGCTCGTCAGGTTGGGGTAGTTGCTCCTGCGGAGTGATGGAAGGGGCGTGGAGCTCCTGAACGAAGATCCCAGCCGGAATTGGCGCCCGACTAGAGCCCAGGTTTGCGAGTTCATCCGACGCCTCATTGTCTCGCCGCAGGACATGTATGAGCTCCAACCCATCGAACTTATCCTCCAACTTCCTGACCTCCTGACAATAGGCGGTCATGTTATCGTTGACACAGGACCAGTCCTTCTACACTTGGGTCACCACAAGCTGGGAGTCTCCGCGAACCACCAATCGTCGGATACCGAAGCGTCTGGCGATCTGGAGACCGTGGATGGCGCCTCGTGCTCGGCTGCATTGTTTGAGGCTGGAAAGTGGATCTGGAGGACATACTTGAGTCGCTCACCTCCAGGTGATATGAGAACGATGCCAGCCCCCGCGCCCTGCCGTCGGAGAGATCCGTCGAAGTACATGTTTCAGTACTCGACTTCTTCAGTGGCAGGGGGAGTCTGCATCTCCGTCCACTCGACGATGAAGTCGGCGAGTGTTTGTGACTTAATGGTGCTGCGTGGCTTGAACGAGAGCTCGAAAGCCCTAAGTTCCACCGACCATTTTGCAATCCTCCCAGTGGCTTCCCGATTATGGAGAATTTCTCCAATAGGGAAGGAGGTAACCACCGAAATTGGATGTTCTTGAAAGTAGTGCTTCAGCTTCCGAGAGACGATCAAGACCGCATCTGAGAGCTTCGCGACTGTGGATAACGTACCTTGGTCTCGCCCAATACTTATTGATGAAGTAAACCGGGCGTTGAGCCTTGTATGCGCGTCCTTCTTCTTCCCGTTCTACTACCACCGCAGCACTCACTACATGAGTGGTAGCTGCTATGTATAGCAGAAGTGGTTCTTGTGGCAGAGGGGATGCCAAAACAGGTGGCGAGGTGAGGAACAACTTGAGATCCTCAAAGGCCTTCTATGCTTCAGGTGTCCAGATGAACTTGTCGTGCTGCTTTTTCAACAACTTGAAGAAGGCCGATCCACGCTCACCGAGTCGTGAGATGAACCGACCAAGTGCGACCATCCACCCACTGAGACGCTGGACATCCCTTATACATGTTGGGGGTGCCATCTCCATGATAGCTTTGATCTTTTTCGGGTTAGCCTCGATTCCACGGTGAGAAACCACGAATCCGAGAAGCTTCCCCGAAGGGACCCTGAAGACACATTTCTCCGGGTTCAACTTCATGTGATATGCCGACAAGCTCTCGAATGTCTCTGATAGGTCAGTGACTAAGTCAGAGGTTATCCGAGACTTAACGAGGACATCATCGACGTTTGCCTCCACGTTGCGCCCAAGCTGGTTGTGGAAGCATCGCTGAATGCAGCGTTGGTATGCACCGGCGTTCTTCAGTCCGAAGGGCATTGTGACGTAACAGAAGGCCCCGAACAGGGTGATGAACGAAGTCTTGATACAGTCTTCCTCCTTTAAACTAATCTGGTGATAGCCTAAGTATGCATCCAGGAAGCTCAGGAGCTCGCAATCGGCAGTGGAATCAACCACCTGGTCGATGCGAGGGAGTCCAAATGGGTCCTTGGGGCACGCTTTATTTAAATCGGTATAGTCGACACACATGCGCCAAGTTCCATTCTTCTTCTGCACAAGTACCGGATTTGCCAGCCAGTCGGGGTGGAGTACCTCCCTTATAAAGCCAGCGGCTAAAAGCTTGGTGATCTCCGCCTTGATGGCCTCCTTCCGATCTTGCGCAAATCGGCGCAGCCGTTGCTTAACCGGCTACGCCTTGTCGTGTACTTTTAAGGTGTGCTCGATCACCTCCCTCGGGGCGCCCGGCATATCAGATGGTTTCCAGGGGAAGATGCCCTGGTTTTCTTGGAGGAAAGTGACAAGCGTGTCCTCCAATTTCGGGTCAAGCCCTGTCCCGATCAGAGCCGTTTTAGTTGAGTCGGACGGGTCGAGCGAAATACATTTGACATCCTCGTCAGGCTTGATGCCTGACTTAGACGGCTTTTTGTTTGGTAGATCGCCCTCGTCGCGAAGGATGGCGGCCGTCTGCCGGATCTTGTCCAACTCAGCTGCCACCTTTATGGACTGAGCGAAGTCGCAGTTTTCCCTATCGAGGAGACGGGAGAACTTGACGTCCCCACGGACCGTGATTACGCCCCACGGACCTGGCATCTTCATAACCAGGTAGGTATAGTGTGGGACGGCCATGAATTTGGCCAAGCCCGGCCTTCCCAAGATCGCATGATATGCGGTCTCAAAATCGGCCACCTCAAAACTAAGGTTTTCCGTCCGGTAATTTTCCCAAGTCCCAAAGGTGACAGGGAGAGTGATTTTCCCGATTGGCACCGATGAGGTTCCCGAAATTATACCATGAAACGGTGCTTCCGTCTGTTGGAGCGCCGTCTTTGGAATCTGCATCTCGTCCAGAGTTTTAACGAAAAGGATATTCAATCCACTCCCGCCATCAACCAGGACTTTGCGCAGTCGGACGCCCCGCACCACAGGATCCAGGATGAGTGGATATCTTCCTGGGCACGGGACGTGATCTGGGTGATCTGAGCGATCAAATACGATCGGAATTTCAGACCATCGGAGATACCCAAGGGTCACCGGGATAGCTACATTGATTTCCCGATCGGTAAGCTTTTGCTTACGCTTGGACTCATATGCATCCGATCCCCCGAATATGTAGTTGAGCTCTCGCTCAGTTTCTTGGTAAGCGTCGCCCTCGGGAGGGTCGCGCTTGTCATCTTGCTTGGCATCTCTCAGAGTCTCGCTGTTGTGATCCTCAGCGAACTTCTTTAAGATGTTGCAATTCTTGGCCGCATGCTTCCCGTTTGGATGGAAAGGACACGGCGCCTCCATGACTTTATTGTAATCGGCGGGTCGAGGCGGCCTTAGCCGACCCTGCTCCGCGGCCGCTACCATCTCGTCACCCTTGCGCTTCTTGTCTTTCTTGGAGGATGACTCGGGCTTGTCCTTCTTGCCTTCATGTCTGCTTGGGTGATCCTCTTGACTCTCGGTTAGGGCATCCGAGGCGGTAGCATATCGATCCGCCAAGGCGAACATCTCCTTGACGGTGGTCGGAGGCTTCCGGGACATCTACTTGATTAAGTCGGGGTCGCGAACTCCTTTTTGGAAGGCTGCGACGACGACCGCCTCTGAGATCTCCCGGATTGTGTTCTTCTTCTTGGTGAAACGCCGAATTAAATCCCTTAACGACTCATCTTTTTTCTGATGAATCTGATAAAGGTCCCACTGGGTTCCGGGCTTTCGTAAGTGCCTTGGAAATTGGCAACGAACTGGTCGCAAAGTTCTCCCCAGGAATCGATCGAATTCTCTGGAAGGCCTGCGAGCCAGTTCTGAGCCGGAGGGGTTAACATGACGGGCAAATAGTTTGCCATCACGTCGTACCCTCCACCCGCGGCCTTGATCCCCAGAGAATAAATCTGCAACCAAGCCTCGGGGTCCCGTTCTCCATCAAATTTCACAATGCCTTTAGGGTTGAACCCTTGAGCGGTTTACTGACGGAGTCGGGGTGAATAAGCTTGATCCGTCAATCAACCCATCCGCGGGGGAAGGAGATCGCTGGGGGAGATTTCGACATGGTGGAGTACGGCGCCGATCTTCGTCTCGCTCCCTGCACTGGGCTTCGATGTCGAGGCGAAGGTCGCGGCTTGCACTCCGGCGAGCGTCTTGCCCACGACTCGCGTGTCGATCGCTACGGGTACTACTTGTTGCGGTCGGCTTCGGCGAGTTGGCGGTTGATCCCGAGTGCCTTGAATGTACCGCTCTTTGTCACCATGGCTTTGACTTGTTTCATGATCGGCATTGCGGGGTTGTTCTCTCCAAGTAAAGGACCAACATTGTCAAGGAGGGTCTTGCAGGCAAGGAAGTTCTGCTGTGGCGTACGGAAGACCGAGTGATCTCCCATACAGATTTGAAGCAGTTCCTCCCAAACTTCCCGTGCACGACCACGTAGTTGGTTGCGCAAGTCTTCTCCGCCTTCGCGGTTTGGTTCAGCTCCAGCCTCCCCCGTGGGGCGCCGGGCCGACCCAGAGGCTTGGCCATCCAGCACGTAGACACCGCGGAAGTCGGGGATCCCATTGACACTCTCTTCCGACTCGGATTCCCAGAAGGAAAGGCTCAACTGATCCCGATTCATTGGCTCGTCGATGGGAGATTATAACTCCCACCCCTCGTGCAGGATCTCTGGTCAAAAGAGGATCCGACTGAGTTTCGGCAGAACGAATCTGCTGGAATCTTTCAGCTGAATTGACCAGACCGAACGGCATAACCACTCGGGGAATTAACCGGGTAGGAGTTGTCCCTGAGTTTTGGCTTAGAAAGCTCGTCCCGATGTGTACATGCCGTGTTCCGCCCCTTGACCTAGACTGGAAAAACCGGCACATTATCTGATGGAAAACAGCGGCCGAGTTTCCAAATCCAAATGGGGCGAACCACGACAGAGGGATCGTGACCCCTGACTAGATCTGAGAGCGATCCAGGCCAGGAGTCAGATCGCGGCTCGATCCTTCGTTAGCACAAGGTGCTGGTAAGGAGAGGAGTGGTAGATCCCGACCAAAACCGAAGGGAAGCCCCGCGGAAGGCCAGTCGAGATCGTCATCATCAGATCGGATCTCCTCCGGATCAGAATCCAAGGAAGAGATCCCAAAGTGGTGAGGCTCGGCCGGAGTCGCGTACCATCTCCCCCGATAATGTGTGGACCGAATAAAGTTCGGCTCACATAACCGAAGCTCTCCAAAGTCCCCGGCAATGAAGCCGAGATCTCCGAAGATGAAGCCTTGGCCGGGAGCGTAGGTGAGACGAATCCGCCAATGGAAGCCATCGATTTTGATGTAGTTGATCGTGACGCTAGCCCCTACCTGGCGCGCCAACTGTTGACGATTTGCGTCGGCAATGTATTTTATGGGGCGATGCGAGAGATCACAACTACAATGGTAGCACAGGGAGCCGAATTTATACAGGTTCGGGCCCTCGGGGCGAGGTAATACCCTACTCCTGTGCTCGTGGATTGTATTGGGGTGGATTCTGATGATGATTACAAGATGAGAGATTGGATGTTGAACTAGGGGCCCCGTACCCCCTTTATATAGTGTAGGGGGTCGGGTTACAGATAAAAACCCTGGTCTGTATTTGGAAGATATAGATATAACCGATCTGGCTACGCCCATACCCATGTACTGCGAATAGGAAACGAATTTGTTTCCTTGTAGGTTATCTTCAGCCGCGCCGCCTTCCAAGCCTGCCTTCTGGAAGGCCCAATTGACTCGGCCCAAGGAGGCGGTACGTCCTGTAGTGTATCCTCAGACACCTAGGGCCCATGTTTTCCACATGGGGTTTCCCGTCCAAGGGCTGGTTTCGCAAACCACCTCATGTGACCCCCAACTCCTACTACCGCGTGATGGCCACGCGTTGTGTTGGAACCACCCCCTCAGGCTAGTGGCAGCGATCTTCCGCTACGCGTATGTCTCTGCGCTCCTGCTAGGGCGAGCCCGCACTCCACCCTATCACTGGGTCCACCCTGCCCAAAATAACTTCCTTCTTCCTCTCTCATAGCCTCTGCTACACCACTGTATCGGACCTCGTCCGTACAGAACCATAACCATATCCACAACCAAACACCACACACTGGCATGCCGGGCCCATTATCCAGTTATCCATGTCATTGTATAATCATGTCCGGTGAATATCGGTTCACCGTTCCGAGGCGACTAAGGCTAAAAATAATTAATGGACCTGAGCAATTGTCTAAGCAAGATTTTAACCAGACTTAGAAGTCTAACAAGTTTTAAATCATAGACTGAAGAGTCTAATAACTGTTTTGTTCCTAAACCAGGTTAATTCAAGAATTTGACCGTCAAGGCGGTCAGCATGTGATTCAACTGACAATGATCATCAACACAATCATTATGGGTATTGACAGTTCAATAGAGCAGGCATGATATATCATGTATTTAACAAAGTAGGTACTCATAATTTAAAAAGCATGCAATTGATTAAAAGGAAATAATTTAATTAAAAACTGGGATCAATATGAATTAATGAATGTTAACTCGCACTAGGGAAACTGAGATTTTTCCTAGTAAAAGTAAACACCCTTAAGGTTTAAGATGTTAACTCGCACTAAGGAAGGTATAGACTCTCCCTAGTAAAAGCAACATTCTTAAAGGAAGGTTGTTAACTCGGCTTGATCCTCTTGGAAATTGTCCCAGGGTTCCTCGGGGTCTTCGCTCTGCTCAACAGCTCTTTCTAGCTCTATTCGATGAATAACCAGCAATGAACAACCAAAATGCGAAAAATTATGATGCATGAATGCAGTTTGCCCTATATATTCGTAGTGACACGGAGAACTTAATACGGTATGTGAAATCTACTGGACGAAGAGTGCTATGAAATGCTCATGAATGCTGAGTAAAAATTAGAAAATTTAAACATATGAACATTTATAAAGGGGTATGTGTATGTATACAAATATATTTACAATTCTACCCATACTTAATAAAATATTTAATTTTAAAGCTAATTTGTTTGAAGGATTTCCTTCATAAATAAAGGTGTAAGAATTTAATGGTTAGGGTGTTGGCTGTTTTAAAATGGGTCTTTGGACCAGCGAAGGTTTTTGAGATTAATTTAGTAAAGTAGGTTGCTATTTAGTAATATGTGTTAATAGATAAATTAGGACTAAAAGTGGGTTAAAATTGTCTAACTTAACAGGTTAATAATCTGATAATTTTCTTAGGTCCAGAGAGGTTTTTCATATTTATTAGGATTTTATCAGATTTTTCCTAAATGATTTACCATTTTTAGTAATTCAGAAACAGTTCCTGGGATTTCTTATACATGGAAAAATTACCTTAGAATGACTTTTAGAAATATTCTAGTGGGAAATAAAGTTATCTGATTAATATTATATTTTTGTAAAATCCACTGGATGATCTAGTATTTATCATAAATTTTCTAGAAATTTTGGAGTTGTGTAAATATTCTAATTAATCCGGTTCGCTTTCAGTGTTTAAATTTATTCGATAAAACTAGGAAAATCAACTCAAGACAATAACGGCCTACCATCACAAAGCCTGACCATGAGTCCACAGGCGGCGTATTTTCGAAAATACGCCTCAAGAACACTCTGTCGCCACGAGCATAGGCGCAAATCACTAAACCTGACAGGTGGGACTAAGGGCCCACCTGTCATAGACTCATTAAACTTAACGGCGCAAGATTTGAATTTAAACATACTGACGGTCCCGCATGTCAGTGACTCATTAGCTTGAAACGCGCGAGGGAGCACGAATCTTGGTGCAAATCTAACGGCGGCCAGGTCGTCTTCTACCTCGCGTTCGCGCGCGCCCGGCCACCGCGCTCCCCCGACCCACGCCGGCGCTACGGTCCACCATTTCGCCCGATCTTGGGCGTGTTGGATCCAGGGTGGCCACGCGCATCACCACGAGCTCATATCGCGGCTAGTAACCGACCGTGTCGGCGGCGCGACGAGTACAGGAGGCGGCGCAGTCGACTTACATGCGGACTAGGGGTTCTACAAGGCCACTAGGGAAGCTAGCGCGTGCATGGGGTATGTGAGGGGATGAGGATGCTCACCGAGGAGACAGGAAGGAGCGGGCGACAACGGAGCTGGCTGTCCACACGCAAGCCGAAACAGGGGCGGCGGCGTGACCCTGGGACACAGCAACTTTGGTGAAGCACCGGCGAACCTGAGGAGAGTAATGTGAGCGGAGAGGTTCAAGGAGCACCGAGGCGCGAAGGATTGAAATACAGCTCACCGAGATGGACGCAATCGAAAAGGGGGCGATATGGCATGCTCTCGGGTTGCCGGCGGCAAGGGCGAGACCGGAGGGCGCTCCGGTCGATTCAGTCGGGCTAGAGCAATGTGGGGGGAGCGGGAGAGAGTTCGGCGTGAGCGAGAGGGAGTGGGGGTAAATGAGGAGGGCGGACGACGTGAGGCAAAGCATGCAGCAAAAACAGACAGCAGCACGCGGTCCGGTGCATGAGATGGAGTCTTGACCGAGGCAAGGCAGCCACGGGGCAACGACGGTAGCTTGGTCTTGCCACGGGTTGGTCTGGCCCAGAGAAACGGAGCCAGCGCTGCCATGGCGCGGGAGAGAGAGAGAGAGAGAACTAGAGAAGGGAGTGAGAGAGAGGCTGACAGGGTGGGCCCACAGGAATAGTGTTGGTGTGGACTGGTCCAAGGGTAGTGGTGTAATTAGGAAAATTCAGAAAAAGGCTAGAGTGATCAACCCAACATTTGAAATTTCAAATTGGGGACCAAAAATGGATTTTTGTGATTCTGAAATATTTAAATTTTGGAAAGATCTAAGTGAATGTTAGGTCTTTTGAGATAATTAATTAGAATGATTATTTGGGAATTTAATCATCATAATTATTAATTTGAAAATGAATTAATAATTTGATATTTGAATCTATCATGATCTAAATCACCTTGATTTTGGAGAAGTTAGCCTAAATTAGTATGAAGGTCTGGATTATCAAAGACATATTATTTAATTTATTTATGAATTTAGATTTGCACACCATCCAAAGCCCCAAAATTCCACTCGAAATAATAATATTACAAAAGTTTTCAAAATTTCCGTATTTGGGCTATTACACCGGACGACCCTACCCTGACCTCCCCATTCCTTCCCTCCCTCTTTCCCCCTGTCAGCCCCCTCCCTCTCTCAGCCGTGTGCCACTAGGCCGAGCCGCACAGATGCGATGATGAATAGTCAAGTCAGCAGCGTCTTCTTGTACAGTAGTGCTAAGCCGGCCGATTAATCGGATTTCTAATTTTTACAAATAGTAAAACTTGTTATTTTATATATTTAAAAATATAAATCCAATTCCAGTGCAACAAATTTTAGAAAATTCATAAAAATGCACTCTTCCATTTAAAAATATCATTTGCATAAGTGCATGCATATTATTATATGGTTTTCTATAATTTCCTAGATATAAGATAATGCATTAAATATCATGCTAATTATTTATGTCTATTTAAAATAAAATTTAGATATTTAAAATGCTTTAATAAAATGAAAAAATGTTAACTCATCTATATTATATTTAGGTTTATTTTCCACATTGTTTATTCAATAGAAAATGATTTATCTAATTACTTTTAATAGTTTATGCCATTTTAAAAATAAAATCGATTTTCAAAAATATTAAATGAAAGGCAAGCATTACTTTATCATACTCATGCATACTCATTCATTTATTTTCGCATGGATATTTTCATGCAATGTGTTGAATGTGTGTTGTTTGCTATCGCTAGACCCGGTCAAGTTTGCGTCGGTAGTCAAAGACCAAGCCAGACAGCATCTCAACTTCGATCACGGCAAGTCATTGTTGACACTATCGCTAAATTATCAGTTGACCATATTGATTCCTAGTTTTAACAAATGTTTTTCTAGAATTGTAAAATTGCATTGCTATGTCAGTAGTAAAATGCTATATTGGTAGGGTGTAGCTAAAAGCCTAATCCACTTTAATTAATATCGTATAATCATGATCCTTGGTAGCCCTAGAATATTAATTGCTTAATTAGTTGCCAACTCCTTTCGTTAGCTGTTTTATCATGCCTAGCTGTGCTGTTAGTACTTATTAATTTGTTTCCTCTGATTCACATTGAAATCCCTGTTTACCAATATTCATTTCATGATAGTAGTGGGTGCTACTATTGGGAAAACTGTTAAGCAGGTAGCGGGTATGCTACCAGGGTTTCGAAAAGCAAAATGTTTTGAAAAATTTATTGGGGTGGATGGTTGTTTGGCTGGTGCAGTAAGCATGAGATTTGGGCCTAGTGTGGAAACCACCCCAGTCTCTAAGGACCGCGACCTTATGGTTGACAAAACAAAGTACAACGGTGTGACCATGAGTGCTTGTATGGGCGGACCCTAGCTGTGTACTTTTCGAACTCTTGGTTTGGACATCCTATGTGATGGAGTAGGTGCGGAGAAACCGTTGACCCTACTGGCTCAAGAGAGGGCTTCAGCCAACTGGAGTAACCAATACTGCGGTGAAAACCTTAGAGGGGATGTCAGCCAAGAGCAAGACTGTTAAAGGCCTTGTCGTGATGACCTCCGATAGGAGAGAATCATGTCTCATGGGTAAAGCGTGCAACCTCTGCAGAGTGTAAAACTATCTAGATAGCCATGCCCATAGTCAAGGCGGACGGCGGTGGCGCTGCCACAATGGTATTTTTCTCCCCCCTCTATTTCTAAATGGTTTTTAAGAGAAAACCGACAAGTGTCGTGTTTGTTTTGGGAGCCAGCGGCAGGAAGCCGTGAGGAAATGGTTTTCGATAAAACCACGGTCAGTGCCATGAGATAGCCAGATTTGGGCAGAAACCGGTGGGTGCCGGAGTTTGGAAAAGATTACTAAAGTGTTTTGATTTGAACTCCTCTCTTTCCAACTGCTTTCTAAACTCTTAGGCGAACTTTTGCAAAACTGGCTTTTTGCAAATTAACCCCTACCCTTCCCTTGACTAGCCTTCATGTGCATTGTCAATTGACTTGCGAATATTTGCACCAATACTCACCCTCGCGTTTTACTGCGAGACTGCGCATTCCAACGCGCAGGTTTGGAGTCCCAGTGTGACCCAGAAGACGGTGATCCCGGAGTCTACGTCTTCGCCGACGAAGTCCAGGACGAGGACTATCCCAACGCCTAGGATTGCACTCCTCCAGCTCTGCCTGTGGGGTTGTTTTGGTTTATCTCTTTTGGAGTTGTTGTTTGCAAAATAAGACTTCCGCTACTATATGGTCTTCGCGCCAGACTTGTACCTTAACTCTGAGTAATATGTAAATTAATCGTTATGGTTGTGATCCAAGTTCTGGAATCTGTGTACTAGTTACTTGATCCAGGGACTAGTACAGGTAAAGCACAGAAGGGACCCGACTCCACTTGGCGGGTCCCGACACGCAGCGCGTCCGCAGGCGTCGCAACGATGCGACCGGCCAGAGCGACGTAGCGCACGACCATAGCTTCCCATGCAACACAGAGGGAGAGGGTGAGCTCGCAGTCGCAGCCAAAGGGAGAGGGAGAGCTTTGGGAGAGAGATAGGGACAACGCTGGTCAACCGCTCGATGAAATGCTTACAAGAGCAGAGAGAGAAAGAGACTATCGTGTGGGTCCCACCTTGGTCAAAAAGGTCAAAACTCGACTTAAGCTGTCACTTAGGGTCTAAACTAGTTTATAAATTTTTAGTGTGATTTTTCTTATATATTCATATATATGTATATATATATATATACATTTATATATATATATGAGACTTAGAGTAATATCTAAAATCACTAAAGTTCAACTTAAGATAGAATGTTCAATTTATTTGGAATTCTTAGCCATGACCTAAGATAAAGTTTTAAATAACTTATACAAGCTAATTAGCTAAATTCTTCCTATATAAATACAAGTATCCCCAATATTTCATTTTAATTTTATTCAAAAATGGCCTTAGGGGAAATATCACTTCATGTACCAAGCATTATAAAGTATTTCTCAAAAGTACACAATTTTGGGCTGTTACACATGCTATTATGTGTTGTTGTGGAATGTGGACGTGGTTCGGCATGTGAATAAGGGTGTTGGAGTAGCTTAGGCTACATGGTGTGGAGAAGGGGGCTATTGGTTCACAGATGGTGTGTTGAGGAGCACGGGGCAACACGCATAGCTGCCAAGCACTACCACTTTCCTGCAGGAGGTGGTTCTGACACATCGTGTGTATGTCACATAGAGGAACGATAGAGGAAGAAGGAAGTGGTTATGGTTAAGTGTGGACTGATCGGATCCGAGGTGACTCCTAGAGCGAACCGGACGGGCTTGTAGTGAGGCACGCAGCAGGAAGTCGCTGACCAATTGCCTGCGGGAATTGGTTCCTAGCATCATAATGTATTGCCATCGTGCAGTAGTGCGGACGTGGGGCCCATTGGCTTGCTAGATAGCATATGGCAAACCTTAGTCCGAGGGAAAGATAGGATCATGTTGTCATCTGCGGGATGATCTAGGTCATATATCACCAGGAGCCGTGACTCTGGGGTGGGCATTGGCAACCCAACTAGGGAAAACCGGGCACTTCATGGGAGTATGATCCACAACAGGTTTGCCTCAACCTAGAAGATGATGGCAGGTGTATGGTGAAAGTTTAGTTTGGGAATGATATGTGGTATGAGAATGAGAACTAAACTTTGAATCATTGATTAGTAGAACTTTGGGATAAAATTGCTAAGTCATAGGTTTTGGTTTATAAACTTGCTTTTTGAAAATAAACAAACCCTCAACCTTTTCTTTGGAACCTCTATCACTAAATGCATTAGGGTGGGTGTTAATTTGCTAGTGCGGTTTGATTGTGCACTGATCTCACACACACTCACTATTTTAGATGAAGGCGTCGAGCAAGACTCTTATGAGTGTCATGAAGATGGAGAACAAGGGTATACTGACTATCAAGCGAGGTGTAGGGCATTGCTCTAGTCACGTGTATAGGCATAGCCAATGGAGTTTTCTTTTACTCCTTTTTTTTGACTTCGCACTCTGATTTATGTTTTTAAGACTATTGGGCCAATGTGTTGGATTTGTAATACTTATTAGCCTTTGGACTTAATTCAGGTTGTTAATTTATTTAAATCCCCCGCATGTATGAAATGATCCGGCTATGTAAATGGTGTGCAGTAGTGTACACTGATTTAGGGACTAGTACAAATCATGTGGTGAGAAAGGACAACCCCTACAATAATAGAATATGTTATTAGAGTAGGGATTTTAGGTTTAATTAATTTTTAAATTACAATGTTTGAATTTGAGAGAAAATGGACCTAAAGTTTGAATGGTAGTTACGTTTTACAAGTGAATTTTCAATTGAATGACAAATTGTCCAATTAGATATAAAGGAAATGATTTGAATTCTTGAAATTGTAAATTCATGGTCTATTAAGAATTGGATAGACTTTGGATATGAATACATGTATGTATAAAAATATATACAACATATGAATGAAGGATCTTATACAAGTATAAAAATGTTATTTAAATAAAAAGGAATTTAAAAGAAAAATTATAACTATATGCATGCTTATTCTCTAATAGTCTAAAAATAGGGCTGTTACACATACATGTTGGCCTAGGGTCATGAAAGTGCTACTCTCATAGTGTTTGGCCACACAAAAAGGAAAAGAGAATCCCCGTACAAGAAAAGGAGAAAGATTCAGTATGAAAAAAAAAAGAGAAAAAGGTGCTGAAAAAAAGAGTGTGAAGATCAAACCTTGGTTGAGAGCACATCCTACCTTTTGCCAAGTTTATCCGAGGCGCTAGGCACTAGGTGGGCGAAGAAGGGCTGCCTAGGCGGTCAAGCTGATTTGTACGCGGACAACATTTTGGATAGTACTGTGTGACTATTTCGATGAATTATATTAATATTTTATAATGTAGAAATGCATTTATATGCTATATTTGAGATGTTAGAGGATAAATTTATTATATATTTTCAAAGAAAATCTTCTATGAAATCATGTCATCAATCATTAATCGCCATTTAAAACCACCTTTATCACTGCCTAGGGCCACCTAGAGCCGCCTAGGGTTGTCTAGGATTACCTAGGCAGGCCGGCCACCTAGGTCACCATCCAAGCCAAAAGCGGGGTGAGAGGCCACCCCCTAGCGCCTAGGCGGGTCTAGGCGCCGTCTAGGGGAATACTGGCTTTTGTTTACATTTAGATTGTATTAATTTACAATTTTGAGCAATTTTGTGCCCTATCCACTTGTGTTAGCAATTAACTAGCATCTCTCCATAACTTGTGGAATAGAGCTTTTCGATGCCTCACTTATATTCATTTGTCAGCTCATTCCATGATTGCATCAAGTTCTAATATCCTTGTTGCATGTCTGGCCTTTGTTATTGCCTTACATCTTTGTTATTGGCAACTAGGCTCTAGTTTGGGTCATTACTTATCATTATAATATCTAGAATTTTTAGATTGTTTAGGACATACACTTTACCTTCCAAGCACCACATATACATATGCTACAAAAATATATATCTCGGTTGTGAGTTTGCTTAGCCCCACCTGTGTGTTGTCCACACCACTAAAGTGTAGGCTACTCCACAATTTCAGCAAGGGTGAGTAAGATCTTTGGTGGTAAGTGAGAGGGTGGCAATGAGTGATTCCACATATATCCCACATATTGTTTTCATGTGAAACTAACCATGGCAGGTTATGGATACGTGGAACTTCCATTATATGGAAGCAATGATCCAAAAGAATACCAAGTGGGAAGGACAAATGGATCGTGAGATTTTAATCCTGTCCAAAAGGTAAATAAGTGAGGTAAATAAGTGCTTCGAGCCACTTTGGAGTTTAAAGACTATGCGAAATAATGGTGGAAGCAACATCCCGAGAAGAATAATGTCAGTACATGGTATAATTTGAATAACTACATGACAAATGCACCATTGCTGGCCCACGATCCATTGGAGAAGAGATGCATCACAACCCATGTGAGGATGAGAGTCACACAACCATAAAGAATGAGTGACAAAACAAGTAAGTTGTGTGATTCTACCAAATGTGCAATTGAGTGCATCCAAGTTGAGCTAGAGATAGAAAGTAGATGATAGCAAATGTGAGCATATTTTTGAAACTAACGAGATAATCTCTACTTTTAGTATTATTTCTCTTGGCGTGCAGGTTGATGTAAATGCTATGCAACCAGTATCAATTGACAAGAAAGATGAGGAGATAGCCATCATTGCAGCAACACTTGTTGTCTTTCTTGAAGAAACATTGTCAGTAGCACCTACATCATCTGAGGAGAACAGTAAAGGTAACAAAAATGGTGATGAGTTGAAAATAGGAGTTTAATTCTGAGAACTCCCTTGTGCAATTAGCAATTACACATTCTAATTTGAATTTGCTTAGCAATTACACATTCTAATTTGAATTTGCTAAAATTTCATGTGTAAAATCACTAACTAGAACCAACACGTCCTCATAAATTCAATCTGATTGGTGAATATGGAGTAGATGGCGAGTTCCTTGTTTATCGATTATGCGTTACTTGTAATATGCCTGCTGATTTGAGGTTGCATGATTTTGGCAAACTATGTTTTCCTCATATTGATAATAATATGGATACAAATGTTGAAGCTTGATGTTTGGATATATTTAAAGGCAAAATATGTGGTGCAAACCACCCTTACCGTGAAAACTCCGTGAAAACCACCCGTAAAAGTTTTGAAAAATTCTCAAAAAATTACCATATATAGGGGAGGTGAGCTTCTACAATCCTGCAAAATTTGAAGATGAAACTCAATCGCATTTGAAAGATATGAAAAAGACAAACAGCAAAATGAATAGTGCTAAACAGTGAAAAATTACTATTTAGGCTGAATTTGTCTTTTTCATATCTTTCAAATGCGATTGAGTTTCATCTTCAAATTTTGTAGGATTTTAGAAGCTCACCTCCCCTACATATGGTAATTGTTTGATAATTTTTCAAAACTTTTACGGGTGGTTTTCACGGAGTTTTTACGGAAAGGGTGGTTTGCACCACATATTTTGCCATATTTAAATGCCTGCTTTTTTATTCTATCATGTGCAATCACAAATATGTAATCAGAGTAGCCCAGTTGAAGTATTGAACCCTCTATGTATTAATTTTATTCGGTGCTTACAAAAGTCGAGGACAACTTTTTCTGAAGAGGGAAAATGATGTGAATAAATGGATTGCAACTTTACATGCTATGGATGTTCTTACACAAAATGTCATGTACCAAACAACGATGATAACAAAATAATTGATGCATACATGTACCATGCATATTCATTGTTCTCTTTTGTTAGTGCAATTTTAGGTTATAAAAAGTGAGGACAACTTTTCTTGAAGAAGAGCAGGATGATGCAAGCATGCCAAGCACACATGATGGACATGGTCAAGCTTGCTCTAATCGACGATGAATACAATGAAAATTTGAAGTTAGCCAATTTCTTTTGTGCACGCTACACGCTGCCTCTCGAGTGTCATGGAGACACCTTTTCCGTTCTTGGGAGTTAGAAGAACATCTCATCTATTTCTCGCATGGTCTAGTAGATGGGATTATAAACATGTGGTTAGGCATGCAAGATCGATGTTGGTTGCTGTCCAAACAGTGGTTGGTACCGAAATTGCTTGATACGGGTTGTTGTTCTATACAGTGGTTAGCGTTGCATGGCACCATGTTTATCTCCCCTCAAATCCTACGCCAAGAAGATCGGCCTCTCCTCCCGATATCAGGTAGGGACGTCACCGTGCCATGGAGGGGACACTACAAGAAGAACCCCTTTTGCCAACACATACCTCCCAACGTTTTAACCATGTGTTGAGAGTTAATCTTATAACCACACATGCTTTGCGTAGTAAACTCTATTCATAATATTTAGTAGTATTTTAGAACTAATCTCTTAATAAAATAAAAATAATAATATAACTAAAATATCTCAACAATCAAGTTAATTATCTATGGTTAATTGGTCTCGTGCCAAACCTTTTATCTCCCGCGAGTTTTATCTCCGCTCCCGCCGTGCTCTGCCAAATCGCCGCCGCCGCCTCATCCATCGCCGGTGCTCCCCTTCTCCATCCCACGCCGGCGCTTCCCCTCCTCCATCCCACGCCGGCGCCGCCTCCTCCACCGCCGGCGCCCGCCCTCCTCCATCACGTGCCGGCACCCGTCCTCCTCCACCGCCGGCACCCGTCCTAGCTCCTCCACCGCCGGCGCAGCTCCAGCCCTCTTCCACCTCCAACGCCGGCCGCTGTACTCTGCCAAATCGCCGCCGCTGCCTCATCCATCACCGACGCTCCCCTTCTCCATCCCACGCCGGCGCTTCCCCTCCTCCATCCAACGCCGGCGCCCCCTCCTCCACCGCCGGCGCCCGCCCTCCTCCATCACACGCCGGCACCCGTCCTCCTCCACCGCCGGCGCAGCTCCAGCCCTCTTCCTCCTCCACCGCTGGCACCCATCCTCCTCCACCGCCGACGCAGCTCCAGCCCTCTTCCACCTCCAACACCGGCCGTCCCTTCTTGGTCCCACGCCAGCACACCCCCTCCTCCCATCCACGCCAGCGCACGCCCCTCCTCTATCCACGCCAGCGTGCGCCACCACCTCCTACGCCGGTGTTATTCCCCCAAAGAGTTGATCTGCTCTATACTTGTATTTCCAATTTCTTGTGAGTTTGTTTACTTGCTGAATCATGCTCTTGAGATACTATGCAATCAAATGCAACCTTTGGCATCCCCGGTTGCTTGGCTCATATATGTTTCCCTCTTTTTCAGATTTGACACACAAGAAAAATCCCCAAAAATCGGTTGTTTGAGCAGTTGAACAGGACGGCAGTAGTGAAGGAGCTCCCGTGGTGCTGTGCGTGAATTATCCTGCGACCTTTGCTATTACATCCAGCCCCTTTTGGAAGATTTGAGAGATATCTTTGTGAATGGAATGTCCACATTTGATGCATCTAGGCATGAAACATTTAATTTGCGAGCAGCAGTGCTATGGACTATAAATGACTTACCAGCCTTTGGAATGCTAGCTTCATACATGGTGCATGGAGAATTTGCATGTCCACCTTGTGGTTCAAATGCATGGTCCAAACGTTTGAAGCATGGAAAGAAATCATGTTTTATGGGTCATCGTTGCTATTTGTCACCCAATCATGAATATCGCTTTGATAGATATTCTTTTGATGGAACAAAGGAGAATGGTTCGTAACCTATAACTTATTATGGGCGCCACTTTGAGTGAAATAAATGGTATCGATGATTTTAAGAAGTCAAAACATACAAGGCACAAAGCGATCTGTTCAAGTTACCTTATTAGGACACTAATCTCCTTCGACATAATCTTGATGTCATGCATATAGAGAAGAATGTGTGTGATAATATTTATGGTACACTTCTCAATTTAGATGGTAAGTCAAAGGATAATCTCCATGCTCGTTTAGATTTACAAGATATGAACATTAGGGAGGAGCTTCACCCACAGTACAGAGCTTCAAACAAGGTTTACTTACCACCCGCAAGCTTTACAATGTCTAAAAGTGAAAAACAGTTATTTTGCAAAGTTTTGAAAGATATGAAAGTTCCTGATGGCTATTCTGGGAATATATCAAAATCTGTGAATTGGGTTGATGGGAAAATTCATGGCCTGAAAACACATGATTGTCATGTCCTAATGCAACAGCTCATGCCTATTGCTTTGAGGGGCATTCTTCCGGACGATGTGATGGCGGTAATTTTTGAGTTATCCTCTTATTTCCGAGAAATATGTTCAAAAGTTCTTGCTATTGATGAGCTTGATTGCTTGGAAAAATAGTATTAAAACTACGCTTTGTAAAATGGAGAAGATATTCCCTCCTGGATTTTTTACGGTTATGGTTCATTTAGTCATCCATTTAGCAACTGAATGTAAGATTGTTGGACCAGTTTGTTATCGATGGATGTACTTTATTGAAAGGTACAAATCTCAACTTAATACAAATTTAAATATTTGGAGTATTTCATATATTTACTTAGTAATTTTATGTATTTCCCTTTGTTGTAGGTATCTGGGTAAATTGAAGTCATACGTTTGGAATAAAGCTTGTCCAGAAGGATCAATTGCAGAATCATATTTGGCAGATGAGTGTATGACATTTTGTTCAAGATACATCGAAGGTTTCCCCCCTAAGCATAACAAACCATCAAGGAATGATGACCAACCTGATCAATTTGCATCTTCTTTATATGCACATGAATCCACTTTATTTAATGTAATAGGAAAACCATTGGGAACCCATCTGCTTACACTTTAACTGATATGGAAAAATTACAAGCTCATAGATATTTGTATGTAGAAAACATGCTGCTGATTTGAAAAGGAAAAATCGCAACCGACGGCTAACTCCAAAGGCCATTGAACTTATGCAGCATGCAAAATTTTCCGATTGGTTCAGAGATCATGTAAGCACAACAATTTAATAATTTCATTTTTTCAAATTTAGCTTATGTTTTATTTTTTTTGAAGCAGATCATGCAGTTGGAGCATCAAACAGGTCGTGGAAACATTGGTGAGGATATTAGATGGCTAGCTCGTGGTCCACTTGACGTAGCAAAAAGGCATAGAGCTTTTAATATCCGCGGATTCAGATTTAGAGCCAAGCGTTATGACAAGGTGACTCAAAACAAAGGAGTAGTTGTTATTGCAAAAGATCGAGTTACACTTCGCAAGTGATTCTAATCCTGTCCTTGGAGATGCCTCGTACTATGGAAGGATAAAAGACATAATTGAACTAGACTATTATGGAAAGTTTTCGGTTGTGTTGTTTAAATGTGAATGGGTTGATGGTATCTGAAGAAAAGGAATGAAAACAGATAAGTATGGATGTACGCTTGAATTTCTCACACCAATGTCACACCGGTGAAAAGGCCGAGCATGAACCTTTTGTATTGGCTACTCAAGTTGACCAAGTGTTCTACGTGGGCGACCATATTAATCCAGGTGGTCGGTTGTGCTAAAGATGAAACTAAGAGATAATTTTGAAATGGGTGAAGAATGGAATGATGTGGAAACCGAACCTTATCATGTTGGTCATCTAAGGAACTTTTGATAATGCACATGACAACAAACATGGGTTAGAAGAGATATAGAGGAATAATCAGAGATCCGAGTAAAGAGCCCTTAATGAAACTTAGTACCAAGTGTTACAGATACTTGCAGATTTCGCATTAGTGAAGGTAACCTGTGCTCAACCATAGCATTTCAATTTTTAGTTACTTTTCCTCTCTGCTCTATCCGTCATATAGCATTTCAATTTTTAGTTTTTTCCAAGCGTACTGATGCAGAGCAAGCATATAACAGTTCGGAAAGTATAATGCATTTGGTCCAAAGACTTCTCAAGTATGAACTTAAATGCTTGCCGTTGGCTCCTCAAGTTCCTTAGTTGGTGCAGGCACTAAGTCGATATTTAAGGTACATATACTCGAGCATGTTCAATCATATTCCCTGATTCATGTACTCCTGCTAACTTAGTCTACCCTTTTATCTATTTTGTGCATTCTGGATTCAGGGAAATGCATCACAAGGGAGCATAAGTTTGCGTCATTGAGTTAGCCAGTTGGATGAGCAAATTTTTAGGTTTTCTCTGGTTACATGCAATCAGAGGACTGGTTATATCCAAGAGGTAAAATAAAACGTGTGCAATGCCAAGACGAGTATATGACAGAGGAACATATTGGACAAGAGAGTTTTCCCCAACAACAGGCAACACCATGTGCAAATCAAACAACATCTACTAATATAGACAAAGGCTTCATGGATAGCGATGATGACATCGACTGTAATGTTCAAGGTTAGTAATTACAAAGTTTTTTAAAATGTATGATAATAAAATATGATTCTTTGCTATTTGATATTTGTTTTTTGTCTGCCACTTAACATCTGAAAGCCGAAAATGGAGAAAAAGGAAGACGTGGAAAAACAAAGCTTAAGGATGTTTGGAATCTTCCAAAAGGGACTCAAATTGTGGTTGCAATGAGTTGAATCAGGCGATTGGCTTAGAAGCTGGACTTTTAGGAAAATTTCTTGGTATGGTTGCTAGGAATGGATGCCTATGCAGCCTGAGTTATAGTGATTGGAGAAAACTTATTGGACATAAAGAAAGAAATAGCAACGAGGAGAAAAACAAAAAGGATATACTAGATCAAGTGAAGGTAATTAAACCTGTAGTTGCTCTACGTTTTTGTATAACTTTTTGTCCATAGCTAATTATTTTTGTTTGATATCCAAATGAGATTCCTTTATAATTCTCGCATGGAGAAGTTTATCTTGAAAAGTATTGGAGAAAAATGGAGACAAAGACAAGTCAAACTTGAAATCACTCTATTTTGATGAACATAAGAGCAAGGAGTTTAATTACAACAATGTTCCAGTTAGGCGTGGTTGCGAGGCCGGTGGAATGCTTTGGTAAATAATTGGATGAGTAAGAAAGCACAGTATATGGACACTATCGGATTTTTCATTCATGTGTTGCTTTAAATGATTGTCCTTCCTACAAATTGTAAAAATTTAAATTGGACTTGTAATGACATGACAGGAGATAAGTGAGCAAAATAGAAAGAATTGTGCTAATAAAAGGTCAAAGCATACAGCAGGATCCAAGAGTTTTGCAAGAAATAGGGAAGAGTTGGTACAAAATTTATATTTATGCTTTATGTCATTTATTTTTTTCCTTTCATATGTCGTATATGGGTTATCTGCTTCATAATAATGCATTATATATTCCATAGAGATTAAAAGATCCTGAAAAGAAGAACCCACATAGGGCTGTTTTGTATATCCATACACACCAACCCAAAAGCGATAAGGATATGAATGGCCATGTGGTATATATTCTACTCTTAATCATTACTTTCTTATGTTACCATATTGTATAAAGCTTTAATTTACTTTGGTCATATCTTTAGGGTGACTTGAAGACACTCCTAGAAGAGCAGCCAAATTTAGCAGATACGACTTGCGGAAATACCTCATGGAAAAGAGATGCATTGAATCAGATATTAGGAGATGACAAGCCTAGACATTTACATGGATTGGGATTAGTTCCAAATACTAAACAAGTGCTTGATCTCTCAACCTCGAGCCGTTTCAAGAAAATGAAACTTAATTCAATGGAGCAAGCACAGGGTGAAGAATTACTATCTTTTAGGCTTGAGATGCAGGAAGTAAAAGATAAGATCGCTGACTTGGAAAGGAAACAAAAAAATCAGGTAATTTTATAAAACTTGTTTATTAACCATTGAATGTTATAATTTTTGTAATTTGTATAGAATTGGCATTGGCACCTCGAGATGATCCTTACGCTAATGGACAAAATTCAAAAAGGAAAGTACGTATCTCAATGACACAAATAAGTTATTGTAAAGTTTATTACAATATCATATGCTAAATAAATATGGTGTAACTCTCCTTTTTTTTGTTCTTCTGTCCATAGAGAGTATATGGTGGCCATTGTTCCAGTCAAACATTTGGGGTCGTTGATCAGAAAAATGATATCCAGAATGGCAATTTTGAACCACTAAAAAAGCGATCTGCTGTAGATAAGGTTTGCTATTCATTTGTTGTTTGAAACTCACTTGATAATTTGTACACCAAGGAAAGAAATATTATAGTGCGTACAAGGTTAGCGAATGATGATTATATTTTGAAAATAGATTGAGCCTTGTTAACGATGTCTCAACTTTCACTACAGAAGACAGAAACATTTCTCCCCTATTATAAACTAGCATGGCTATACTGCTTTTTGTCATTTTGTTGCTCAACTACACATGTTTTGTTATTTCACCATATATAGATGATTTGGAAGAAGTAGCAGAAGAGCAACGGCGGTCGAAAAAAGTATTTTGTTCTAATTACATATCACTTCTGTATTACAAAAGTTTCATTCACATATATATAAGCATTACTTTCTTTTTATGTAACGTTCATCGTTGTTGGATGGTAGGCTATAGAGAGTCATGATCATGATTACACCAAGACAAGTCTAAACAAGCATACTACTGCAACCAAGGTGAGTGCCATCGACATCTATCATCTATGAATGCTTAACATTCTATAAGATTTGCTTTACCAAATCAACAAACACATCAGGTTGTTGTCAAGGAAGCAACTTCATATTGCTCAAATCATCAAGTGGATCATGGCGGTGTAAGATTTTTGTTCACCAATTATGTTTCTGTTGGTTACATATTCTGTCAATAATCAGTCCTATGGTATCTTAATGTTCATGTTTAATTGCTTGACCCCTTATTAATTAATAGATTTATGTTCAGAACAAAAAGATATCCATAGGACCTACTACTGAAGTAGTTGCTAAAATACAATGCTTATGCTTTACAATTGTCCCTTTGCAATTATGTTTCTATAAGAAAATTTAATGGTAGACTTATGCTCCACACTTATATTTTGTAGAATCAACAACGCAATGGAATGAATTGTTTGAAGTCCAAAGCATTAGTGGTACGCAAGTCTTTGTTTATGCATCTATCCAATTAATCCTTGTTTATATGATAAATGATTCTTAACAAATTTTATATCAGATTGCTAATTATGTGAACATGTATGTATATGTGTCAACTAGACTGGCACTACAGTATACCTGAAGAGTTCCAAAAAAGGAAGTAAGAAGGTGGCCATTGCTACTATTCAGAGTTGCGATCCAAAAGCTACACATAATGGCGTTCAGCTAGGAAATGAATTTTGGTTGGTCAATGTCATTGTTGCAATAGATAAATATGAAGAATTGATACGACCCATCAAAGACTACAAATTGTTGGCTCATGCGGTTGGATCAAGCACTGCATGGCCCTCAACTCTTGTATGATGCTCCTTTTAATTATATTACTTTGATAGTGCATTTTTTCGTAATGCTTCATTAACTATAATAAATTTTCTATGCTAGATTGAGAAGATAAATGGATGATCTTTATATGACATCTTTGAATGCAAAGAGAGGAGTTGAGACCACACTAAGGACATCTGAATACAAAGAGAGGAGTTGATCAGACTTGCAAATGATTATTCATTGAAATGTTTTATTATTTATTTTAAGTTATTGATGTATCGAATACAATATTATTTTGGATGGTATCGTGTGTGTAGTGTGACAACTTCAATTTATTATATATATATATATATATGAGGGTTTGAACTTAATTACCCCTTTCTGTTATTTAAAATATTATGAAATAAATAAATTATTAAAATATTATTATTAATCCTTGTGGCGATAGTTCCTTACAACGCATTATTCTCCTATTATCAACACATTTACAAGTGTGGCGGTAGATCTCCACAACGCATTATTTTCCTATTACCAACACATTTACAAGTGTAGCGGTAGATCCCCGCAACGCATTATTTTCCTGTTATCAACACATTTACAAGTGTGGCAATAGATCCTCACAACACATTATTCTTCCATTACCAACGCATTTACAAGTATGGCGATAGATCTTCGCAACACATTATTCTCCCATTACCAATGTATTTACAAGTGTGGCGATAGATCCTCACAACGCATTATTCTCCTATTACCAACGCATTTACAAGCATGGCGATAGATCCTCGCAACGGCCCCAGTGGCCACGCATCTTAAATGCGTTGGTACAGACCCTCACAACGCTTATACGGGCTTTTAACAACGCATCAATGCGTTGGTAAAGGGGGGGGATCTCCTAGTAGTGGGAGACCGTACTGCCACCGAGTTGGTGAGGGGAGGACACCAGATCCGATCACCATGGAGTAGGGGTGCCGCCATCGCGCCATGGAAGGAAAGATGCCAGATCCGGTCGTCGTGGGGTGAGGGGCACTGCCATTGCTATGGGACACTAGGGAACACGAGACGCTGTCGCTGAGGTAGGCGGTGGAGGATGGCGACGTGGTCCTGCTGTGCAGGTAGTGGACGGGGAGGGGAAGGCTGCGACCAGCTAGGGTTTGGAGTGGAGTAGTGGAGCGGACTACATATAGAGACGAGGGAGTGCATGAATGGAGAGGAGACTGCAGAGTGGCTAGGGCAGTGGGCCATGCGTAGGCCGAGTGCGCCACTGGCCCCTGGTCCAGTAGGTATTAGGTAGCAGTGTAGTAGCTAGTGAGAAATATGAATGGCCCACGTGTGAGCACTTTCAGGCACCCAATGGGTATGAAATTAAGTACCCGTGGGTCCGATATGAGACCTAGACCCAGACTCATCGGGTTAGGTACCCGGACCCATGGGTATTTTTGCCATCCCTATACGTGAAACATTAACATCAATTGACATATATGCTAGTCTAAGAATCATAATTGTCTCACATAATGATATTAGAACAGGATCATTTAGAATAACATCATAATAAAAACAAGATGTCTCACAAACCATATTATACTTGACGATCAATGCAAATGATAATCATTCATAGAACTGATACCACATTATACAAAAGTACATAAACATAGGTGTGATATAATTATTTCCATGATTGCCTTTAGGGCATATCACAAACAAGTAAAAACACACTAGCATAGATACTCTTGAACGTCTAGAAACACTTGGTCATCTCCACCACAAATTTTGAAAGGTGGCACACAAGCTTGAGGTTGCCCTCAAGCTCGATGGTCTGTTTATAAACAATCCACAATGAAATGCAATGTGAGTATATAAATAATCAATTAGTTTTTGTTATAGATGGTGATGAAATATTATATTGAGGCTTACTTTTCAAAGAAAGGATAAGGGTTTATTTGCATAATGGCAATTGTTTTTAGAATTTTAACCTAGGAGTTAAGAGCATTTTTTGGAAGAGTGGTTGAAAAACAAAGTCATCTAAAATTTATTTATTTTTAGCCTTCTTGGCCAAACCAAGTTCTTTTTACGATAATTCGTGCCAACATTCTTTTGAAAATCTTTTTCTAAAAAGAGGGAAAAACTACCGTTGTGAATTCTCCCTTTGCACGCCTTGCCCGTGGGCATGACTATTTCAATAGTTTTAACTCTCTGAAGTGTGTACACTTTATCTATAAGAAATATCTCGTTTGCTTTGTCACATCGCTTCCTTTAATGTACGACCGTAGAGCTTTTACATAGCCTTGACTTGGCTTACATTTACATTGCTAAGGTTTTGCCATTGTAGGTAGCAACCTTTTTAAAGCCCCTTCTTGCGCCAATAGAAATCTCATGGAATTAGCTCCACTTCGAAGTGACATAACTAGACTGTGACGCCACCTTGGGGGAAGGGTGATGTCGTCGTAGCTCATGCTCCATGGGGGAAGGCATTATAAATTTGAGCCCTTTGCTACCGTTGTTGTGGCTGCTACAGCCAGATCTGCCTAATCTTCACAACCCACCTACTTGAGATGACCTTGTCATTGCTGGATCGACTACTTAGCCCTGCGCTTCACATGGCCTATGCAAGCCCCTTGCTTTTGTCGCCATTGCTGCCACACAGCTCCTCTACATGTCACCACAGCACGTACTACCGCTGCTTAAGGTCAATGCTACGCGCCTGTGCAAGGAAAGAAGGCATAGGGGCTACGCCACTAGGATGGAGGGAGGAGATAGGCGTCAATGTCAGGAGGGAGAGAGAGCAGGATAGCAGCTAGCGTGGAAGGAGAGGATGGCACTGGCATGCCTGCATATAAGGGACTGAAAGTGTATCTAGGCACTTAAATGATTTTGGTGATTAATGACAAACACATATAATGACAACTATTTGTAAATGACAAATTTGTGTAAATGCTTGGCTAAGTAATTGCCCAGTGACAAACCTCTAATATAATTGTGTTTCTATGAGACTAACATGTTTATTGCCAAGTTGAATATTAGTCTCATCTATTTAGAGGAAATCATATATGTCAAGTGGACAATCTATCTATCCTAGCAAAGTAAGTCTCACATATAAAAATGGGATGGGTAAGCAAAGATGAGGTATACAATCTTGGTAACCTTCTATATATATATATATATTATTGCATTCCTCTTGTGCAAGTGCATAGTGAGCTTCAAGTAACATATTGATTATATATGCACATTGGTTGATATCATATCTATTTGTGCATATATATCCACTTGAGTTCAATATGTGTCTTGCTTCTAGTATACATGTCTTAACTAGAGTTAAACTTCACATTGCTATGACCTGACTTGGTGCATGCATGCTTTGTTTGTATATCTTCGTATGCACATCACTTAGTGGAGTTTAATCTAGATTGTTCCATAACTTCACTCTAGCTTGAATATTATTTGCACATGTATAATTCTTGTATATTCTGTCATGTGCTCCGTTTTAGTGAAGATTGTGGTACTTGTCATGGTTTAGTTGATTTATTATATTGGCAATTATCTTCCTAGTGCATCTAGCTCCATTACATATTTATCATGATGCACTTAGTAGAGATCTTTTCCATGTCAAGTGTTTCCATTTAATATTGTGCTTATTTATATGAAACACTTGTTATACTTAATTGCTCACAAACATCCACATATTTATATCTATTCAGCTTTTGGACTAATATCTTTCATGAGTGGTTTAGAAAGATTTAGGTCTCGTGAGTATGTGTGATGACCAAGGTATGTTAAAGGATGACGGTTAAGCCGAGGTCAACAAGACGACGGTGTCACCAAGAGCTGAGAACTAAGTCAAGATCGACTTGGCGTGGAGATCGTCAGGGAGGATGATTGAGTCAAGATCGATGGGACGAGAGTCTCATGAGGTGAATCGAGTCAAGTTGGATAAAGCGAAGGCTTCATCAATCTTTTGGTGAAGGTCATCATACATAATGAAGAAAAAGACGACAAGTGATTATCCTAAACTTGTATTATTTTTGATTTAATTTGAGTCTAAGAATTGTCGTACTATTAAGAGGGATGCGATGGAAAATGACTTCTAGATGTGTCAAGTGCTCAAATGATCCATCCTAGTGAAACCTAGAGAGAGTGTGGTGTTGGTAGTATCGAAAAGTGAGAGTTATAGGTCTCCCTTGCCTTCCCTGTGAATTTTGTATTTATCCTTTAGGATTTGAGAAGCGAGACCTTGTTGATTGTGTAGCTCTTATTCTTAGCTTTCCGTAGAGTCCAAGATCACCCAAAACGGAGTCCGGAGTCAAAAGTTATGCCCGTTTTCGTCGGGTGTGCGTTGTTTTTTTTTAGACCGTCGAATTGTCGAGTTTCACTCGGAGTATCCGAATGACTCAGACTATCCGAAGATCTGTTCGGACTATCCGAGCTGGGTCTCTCTATCTCCGTTACATGTGCTACTCGGACTATCCGAATATTTACTCGGACTATCCGAACATACACAGAACTGTTTGTAACGGTCAGATCCGTGAAGGCTCTATTTAAACCCCTCTCTCTCTTCACTTGAAAAGAACCGTTGTACTACCATTTCTTGAGCTATCCATGAGTTCTTGAGCCCCTTAGAACCCCTCTACTCTTATATCTTTGTAATCCCCTTTGGAGAAGGGTTTGGAAGAGTTGGAAGGAGGGTTTGAGAGAGAATTGGGAGAAAGATTGGGAGGTGATTCCTTTGTGGAATTAGTGTGTTCTTGAGCCCTAGTGACCCCTCAACTCTTCGATCTAGGTGATCCCTTTGGGAAGAAGGGTTGGGAAGAGTTGGGAGGAAGTGTGAGTATGAATTGAGCAAGAATTGACCTTCGAGCACTTGTAGTCATCTCCAAGTTCATTCTTCGTGGGCATTTGTTACTCTTGGAGGTTGAGAACTCCTAGACGGCTAGGAGTTGGTCACGAGCCACCGAACTTTGTGTGGTGCGCCGTGTCAAGTTTGTAAAGGCTCGATTTCGCCTGCGCAAGGGAAGAAATCAAAGGAGTGAAGCCGGTGAGTGCATTGTGCAACACCGATGAGGGAAGGGTTGAAAAAGACTCCGGCTCAAGTATGACCGAGCCGCCTCAACGGAAACGTAGGATCCCCTCAAGGATCCGAACTTCGGGAACAAACATCTTCGCGTCTCCATCTTCATTTCGGTTTTATCCCTTTCACTCTCAAGTTGGATTTACTTGCTTACTTTACAATTGAATTGATTATCTTGTCTTGTGTGATACTACTACACCTATATTTGCTTGTGAACTATCTTTGGTTCAGGTGGTATCCTTGAATCTGTGAGATTTGAATTGAATTTGAAGTCACTCTGTATCATTCGGACTATCCGAATAGACTTCGGACTATCCGAAGTACTCGGACAGTCCGAGGTGAACTCGGACAGTCCGAACCCTTTGTTTCCGCTGTGTTTAATTTAGTGTTTAAATTTTGAAATCGCCTATTCACCCCTCTAGGCGACATCCTGGTCCTTTCAGGGACAAAGGAGGGGCAGTTGCTGTAGGCTAGGGGTTGGGTACTAGGTAAAGATCGGAGGGATGGGAGTGAGAGTGAGGACGAGCGGAGTGCTCTCTAGGGTAGTAGGGTTAAAGTGTGGTGGATTGTAGGGTGACTCGAAAGGGAGTGGGCCGGTGGCAGGTCTGAGTAGGTGCACGAAGGTTGGCCTGGTTATCTACACAAGCCTACGTGTTGAAATTGTTTTTCTATTTTTAAATTATTTGAGATACCCACCATGTATCCATATAAGTTCAAATTGACATCAATGGCTATACCCAATCTTTTTTGGTACCCAAACCAAAAACCTATTGATATGTGGATTTAAGATGATACCTAGACCCGCTATTATCGGGTTGGGGACAGCCGTACGTAGACTAGAGGTGGTCAAATGGGTCTGGCCCAGTAGGATGAACTGGGTTGGTCTGCACTGTTTACCAGGCTAGGCCGCCCTGGTTCGGTCCAACGAACCAAATTTAGGCCGAGATCCCAGCCCATTGGGTTGGCTTGGTTCGATTTGGGCACACCACTATAGCACAAATATATAATTAAATATATATTTATACGTCTATTTTCTTATAATATATAATTTATTTCTTCAATTTATAATCCATATTTATGAAATATAATAATTTTTATAATTTTTTGCTAAAATAGGTCGGCTTGGGCCAATACCCCGGCCTGTACCCTGTAGTCCCGGTTCCCGGTTCGCAATGAACCGGTGGCCACCTCTAACGCTGATCGTGGTCTGCAATCCCAAGCCCTACGGCTCCCATATTGTCAAAATCCTAAACCCTAATCGCTGTCACCCTCATCTCATGGCGCCGCCGCCGCCGCCGCAGCAGCAGCTGGTGCTTGCGGCATCCTCCGCCGATGCTGGCGTGGCTGCGTGGGACATACGCACGGGCGCGGAGGTCATCCGCCACCGCCCCTGCGCCTCCTGCCCTCGCGCCGTCGCTGCCGTCGCCGACCGCTTCCTCGCTGCTGCCCAACCCCCTGCCGGCAACTCCGGCCCCATTCACTACTATCACTGGGACAAGGAAAGCCTCAGGCACAAACCGCAAACCACGTCCTTGAATCTCGAATTGTAACCCTGAAGTTGTGTTCTTGGTTTCAAACTGCAGCCTCAGGTGGCCGTCAAGAGCTTCCCCGCCGAACCAATCCGCGCGCTCATCGCTGATCCGGAGGGAAGTTACCTCATTGCTGGTGGGGTTTCCGGCGACATCTTCTTTTGGGAGGTGAGGGAACTGTGGTCTATTGACGCTGTAATGAAATAATTACATTTTGTTTCCCGTAGAAACTATTGCCGTTCTTGGTTTCTAGGCTAGGCGCATTGTTTTCGGGTGATGTGAAATGCTTTCTTCGTGCTGAGTAAGGTTAGCGAGGGGAAGGTTGTAGTTGGGATTTTTTTTAGCTTATTATGTATTTTGTGATGAATTAAATTGGATTTCTTTGCAGTGATGTCCAATGTTTTGTGGGAGCGTGAACTGCCTACTGCTGTATTTTAGTCCACTGCAGGAACATTTGTGGAAGTAAATCAAGTTGTCGTTATTTAGGCAGTTTTTTTCTTTTATTGAAATTTGAACAAGAGGTTATGTCCTCAAAAAAATATCTTATAAAAATGTTTTCTAGTAACTTATTGATTTCATTGCAGCCATTCCTGGCTTTTCTAGTGATCTTTTTATGGATTCTTGTGTTCTTCCACGTTTTATGGTGAACATTGCACCTTTTAGATGCTAAAGTTTGACATTTATAGTAATTTAGCATTTTCTTACTGTGTTTCAGGTGGAAGGTGGCTGTTTTGTGTTAATATGATTTAGCATAAACTACCTGTGCCACTTTTATCACTGCCATATGGTAAAGAGTTTACATGTTTGGTACTAGAATGCTAAATGCTCAAGCTGAGACCTTGGAAGCTCTGCTAATAAAATATAGGGCATTGCATATATGCCACTGCAAACTTTCATGTTTAGTAAAACTATTAATCAACCCACACGTCTTCACAAGCTCCATATTTTAAATAAGAGTGAATTACACCATATATAGATAATTAAAGTTGTCCCACATTTTCATTTAGGTCTAAATTTCATAAAAATGGAGATTCATGTACATAAAGTTGCCTAAGTGGGTCATCTAGGTCCAATTTGGGATTATTTTCGTCACCTCAGTTCTTGTCTGTCACTACCACGGTTTTCATCGATTCGTCACCTCTAAGAACTAAAACAGTTTAATTCTGAATTTTCAAATTATATTCCAAATTTTTATAAAATTTTAGATGTATGGGTCGATATACAATTGGAACTTACTAGAATCTATGTGTACTCTCATTATTGTTTATTGAAGTTTTTTCCTCTTTTGTACTTGTTATTGTGTGTTACGGAAATCCAAAATTGGGATTTTAATTGTATCTTGTCCTCTATATGTTGGTATGTTATGTGCCTGTTGGATTCTGTGTAGAAATTTAGCATTTTGGTAATTGTGATATTTATCTGATCCATTCAGCAACTTTATGGTTACCTCCTTGTTTATTTTGGTGGTTTTGTGTGTAGGTAGCTAGCGGAGAGCTGCTTGTCCAATGGCATGCACACTATCGTGCTGTAAGGTGCCTTGCTCTATATGATTTTTTGCTTGTCTCAGGATCTGAAGATGGGAGCATCAAAGTTTGGGATCTTCTCACGTATGTATGTTGATTATGGTAAAATTGAATGAACTATTTTGGATTTTTGATATATGTTTGATTGGGTGTAGTGGTGTTGACTGTAGGATGCTTGATGAGCAGTCAAGGTTGGAGGCAAAGACACCCTATTTATATAGCTTCAATCAGCACGCATTGCCTGTAACTGATGTTGCTTGTTTCCATGGAGCAATAGCTGTATCATCTTCAGAGGATCGTACCTGTAAAGTATGTGTTCTGTTTGTACTTTGTCTTTTGAGTTGTATGTTGTGCAGAAGTGCACTCATCTGCATCTTCCAGTCATTGTACTTGCCAGCATCCTTGTTTGTAGTCTTTAGCTTTAACATTTTGGGCTAATTAAGCTACTCAGTTCTCATATTTGTTCCGTTTTCCCCAGATTTGGAGTCTATATGAGGGTAGGATGCTAAGAAGCATTTCATTTCCTGCTATTATTGATTCTGTTGCACTAGATCCAAGAAGTCATGTTTTCTATGCTGGCGGTAGAGATGGAAAGATATATGTTACTGCTATGGGTGTTGATGTCACTTTTCATGGCAGTGAAGAATCATCTATTCTTGGGGCTTTGGATGACCACAGGTTTTTGTACTGCCCTAGTTTTTCTTGAGATACCTCATACCTGTCTTTTATGCTGGATGTAAACTGCTTTAAAATGTAGATTAGAAATCCTCATGCCTTGCATGAGTAGACTTGCTATATATATTCATCGTGTACTGTTAGGCTTTAACTAGGGCTGCAGAAATCCAACTAGCTGTGCCAATTTTTTTTTAAAAAAATAGCATAGCATAATTTTTTTTTCTGTTGAATGGGCGTTACTGATTGTGAGTTTATATTAAGTCTGTTGTTACTGAAGTGCAATTCATATGACCAATATGCAATTGTGCTTGCCCCAGAAAACATCTGTCTTAGAATTCCAACTAACATACTACGAATTGGGCATAAAATGCAATCCAAATAACTGGAGTATAAGGACATACTACGAATTGGGCTAGGTGATATACTGCATGGTTCTAGGGTAGAGGATAGCTGAATGTTATATAAATGCCAATGGTGTTTTGACATCACAGAAGTACAAGGACTTTCCTTGTTTGTCCCATAATTATCATGTTTATTTGTTTGGGAAGCAATTGTATTTGTAAAAAGCTATTTGTATGAAGGTCACATTACGTAACTTGTTACTAGGGGGTTTAAAAGCCTTTGGTCTCGAAATCTCTGCATCTTGTAACATCTCTCTTGTATATATGTGCTATGTTCATTTGTTGGAATAAACTTCCATTAGTTGAACATTTTCATGATGGCCAATGTATTTGCACATACAAAGCATGAATGGGCATGACATGGTTGTCAATTGCATGTTTCCATAAGAAAATCACACAATAATTGTGATAAACTTCTAAAGCCTTTTATTTGTTTGGATATATCCTTTTGTCATTGTTATATCCTGCAGGTTCTATAGGTCCTTATATTTGTTTCATTTTTATGAGTAATACTTCAGATATGTACTGTTTGGGCTTATATATATTTCAATTGCACACAATACTTCAGATACTTGTTTGGATTTGCTCTTTACTAAAGATATGTGCTGTGGTTAGCAATAAGTTAAATGTTTACCTTTTCTAGAGAAAGGTGTTAACAACTTGTTCTGTTTAGTATGAGTCACTTAAATGTAAGTATTTATTTTTTTTGTGGCAAGTCATCTTACATTGATTCTGGTAATAAGTAATTGATTCAGCAAGTCAGTAACCATCTGGTAATATGTAATTGATTCAGCAAGGCAGTAACCAGCTTAGTATCGAGCACAGATGGACTTCTATTGGTCTCTGGATCAGAGGATGGTAATGTTCGGGTTTGGGATACCAGAAGTCAGCAAGTAACAAGAAAATTCAAACACTCCCAAGGTTCATAATCTATTTCACATTTTTTTCCTTTTGTGATGTGTAAGGTAGTGCAAAAGCTTGAACTTAGTTTATCTGTATGTGCATTTCTTTTATGGACTATTGAGTTGATAATTATTTCAGGACATGCTTAATTGACTATAAACTAGAAACAGTTTTCCTGGAAATACCAAATGAGATGATATTAAATGTTGTCACCTTCCATAGATTGACAGGGGTTTCATGTGTTGGCTTTCTGGCATTAGTTGTTGGATCAACTCCATTCGAACCATCTGAAGACACTAACGCAGTAGGGGTATGCATTTATATGCACCCACACACAGTTTGTGCCTGCACATATTAATGTCCAAGGATAATTTACCTGGAATAGCATCGATCTATCAACCCCTCCTACAGTTCTACTTCAAATAGGATATTACATATGCATATATATTTTATAAGCTTGAACAACTGCTTTTTAGGATTACTTTACTATAATCGAGGGAAAATAACTGTAGCTCTTTAGGAAGTGTTGCCTATAATTTAGAAAATGTGTTGTGAACTGCTGAGGCTTCTATTGACAGGTGAACTGAAACTTTGCTTCAGTACTCCCCAGAAATAAAACTCGAGCAAATCTTAAATCAAAGGTACTTCTAGTCAGCATGAATACAGTACTCCCCTGAAACTTTTTTTCAGTTTTCCACTATGGTTTTCGAAAAACTGAGCGAAATCCTCGAAAAACCGAGCGCTTAGAAAACCGATTGAAATCCTTGAAAAACCAAGCATCCACTCTTCTATCCGTTGGCATGTTCCAAATTTCGAATGTCGGCCAGCTTTTCACGGTTTTTGAAACCTTGGTCATAGTGTACGGTGGCCTCATGAACACGACAAGACACTCTATGGCTGTGCAACCAGCCAACCAGACAGTTGCCTAGTTTAATAGAGCATGTTGTGGCAGTGGCAAATTATACCAACTTTGTCCTCTAACCGTAGTAGGGATGACATAAATTGGCAAGTATCGATATGCTAGATAACAATTGTGTCTGTGATCGATATCCTAGCCATGGCCCATGCGAGAAATCTCAAAAGGAGGAAGATAGCAAGAGCTCAGGAACCTCCTATTTTTCGATTGATTGGAGCAACATGAACCATTGAGTTTGAGTTATTGGATCATGACCTGATTGGAGCGCATCTCGCAGGAAGATAACCTTTTCTAAAGGGTCTTCTGAGATTGGACAATATAAAGGTAAGGAAGCTCCCTGAAAGCACCAAAAAGGGTCACAACCATTTTCATGACAAAGAATGACATCAATTCCCGATAACACCCTTGACAAGTTAACTGATGGTGCAGTACTGAAGCAAATCCATTGAAGCCTGAGCTTTGCACCTCAAGACACATGATCCACATATAAGTTTTCATTTTATCCTCGGTGTAAATTAATTTTTTCGGAATGCAGAAGTTTAAACTGGTCAGAATCGATTGTTCTAAAGAACTAGACCGAGTTATACTACAATGTTTTGTTGTATTTCTTTTTTTTGTTCTGCATTTAATTTCTGAATCATGTTTTAGAAAAGTACAGGATTCTGAGATTTTGGTAACATCCTTATCTAACAGGTCCAGTTACTAATGTCGTCATAGTAACACCAAAAAGAGTAAATCTGCCACCCCTGAAACCATTGCGCAAAGTTTGCCCTGCAAATGGAGAAGTTGAACCATGTGCTGTAATTTTGCCCCGCCCTGAAAACGATGTTCACGTTGCTGGAAATCTCAGTTCCAACCATCTAGAGCGCTGCTTGGATGAACTTCAGGTCAACTGATTTTGTATTGCCTTCGAAATTTGATGCAACACATTTTTTCTACCTTTCGATGTTTCTTTGTTGTATCTTATCATTTTGCTTTGATCCGACAGCATGGCAGTTCTTCCAAAATTTTTCATTCTGGGGGGACCACTCCATATGGTGCACCAGACCACCAAGGGGCCGAATGGAGAAGTAAATACTTAGAATTACAGGACCTCTTTGTGCACGAGGTTCTTGGCCAGATGTCATCTTCCAAGGAAACATGATACCATGCAATTGGATACTACAGGTCATTACTGTCAGTTCGGTGAGAAGTAACCTGTTATTTCATTAGTCAAGAATGAAAAAGGGCTATATATACCTTCATCGATATCCATCTTGTGAGAACCTTGTGAGCTGAAAAGATGTTAGCTAGTTTACTTGATTTCTAACCCTCCTATGCTAGTAGTTTCATGTAGCCCGTGAAATTCTGCAGTAGTGAGCCATCCGCCTCTTGGTTTCTTTTTCCCCAGAAGAGCAATGCACCTTTTGTTGTTTGCCACCTTTTGTATATGCTCTCGTGCAACTTTTTTTTACCATGGATATTTATGTGTGGCAGAACATTATATCAGAAAAAGAAAGAACTAAAAATGGAGCAATGGTGGGTGAAATAAATTGGAATATCTTAAAATGTAGTTTGACTTGAGTAAACAGAGATGATGAAAGTTTTGCAGCAGGTTAGTACAATATATATATTCCAATTATGAAGTACAGTCAATATTAGCCTAGTTCTTGGGTCTAGTCTTGGCCTTTTAGTTGAGTAATAAGGGGTATGTTCGTCTCAGCTTATTTGTCTTATTCTTATTTGTTTATTTGACTTATCTCGTAACTTTGATAATTTTCCGAGGTGGTCTCGAGAGCCGGATGCCCTTGGTGTTTAAAGTTTAGGGAGCTTTTAGACACATCAATGAGATAAAAAAACGGATTTAAAAAATAATAAAATAAGTCATGTCTTATCTGACTTATTTTGTATCTTATTTGACTTTTTTATGACTTTTTGAATCTGTTTTTTTTATTTCGTAGGCGTGTGTAAAAGCTTCTTAACCCTAAACACTAAGAGCATTTGGCTTTCGAGGTCATCTCAGAAAATTCTCGAAATTACAAGATAAGTCAAATAAGCAAATAAGAATAAGACAAATAAGCTGGGGAGAACAGGCCCTAAGTTCTTGTCCAGGCCGAAGCTGCTGCCGTTAAGGCAGCAATTGGTGCCGAGGCGGAGGCCGACGGCGATGTTGAGGAGCTCGAGCCAGAACCTGAGCCCGCCTCCTCCACCGGCAGCAGCAGCGGGAGCGAGGGCCCAGGCGGGTGCTTCCTGATCTTTGATGCCGACGGTCCTGTGAAGCTTCGTCGCTTAGGTTAGGCTAGGATAGTTTAGTTGATGGGAGAGGGTATCAACTCCCTCCCGTGAGCTAGATATCCAAATCCATCCTACTGGGGAAGACTTGGATATCTTGCATCACTAGTCCCGTAGAACGTAGGACTTTGTTCCTTTACATGGAAAACAGATCTTGTTTACTCCGTCTTTGTAAGCAGTACATGAATCAAGAAATGAAATGATCTTCTCTCAATCCCTGCTTTTATAGACTGTTTAGCCTGCATCGCGCGTGCTCGATGCTTAGCTTTAGGAATCATGACTTGCGAAAAATGCAGGCTTCGGTTTTCTAAAACTTAGGCGGAGAATGATCAGGCACAAGCTTGTTCCCGAGCAACACTTCGCGAAACGGCCTTATTTTCCTTCGGCAACGCCTCCGAGGTATACGAGCAACACTTCGAGGCGTCTCTCTCGAGCAATGCCTCGAGGTACTTTATCCATCCCAAGCAACACTTCGGGGCATCTCGTCCATCTCGAGCAATACTTCGGGACATCTTGTCCATCCTGAGCAACACTTCGGGACATCTCGTCCATCCCGAGCAATACTTCGGGGCATCTCATCCATCCCGAGCAATACTTCAAGGTATCTCATCCATCCTGAGCAACACTTCGAGGCGTCTCTCTCAAGCAACGCCTCGATGTACTTCATCTCGAGCAACACTTCGGGGCATCTCGTCCATCCCTACCAACACTTCGGGACATCTCCATCCCGAGTAATACTTCAGGGTATCTCATCCATCTTGAGCAACACTTTGGGGCCTCTCTCGAGCAATGCCTCGATATACTTCATCCATCTCGAGCAAAACTTCGGGGCGTCTCGTCCATCCCAAGCAACACTTTGGAGCATCTCATCCATCTTGAGCAACACTACGGGGCATCTCATCCCAGGCATCGGTTGCTTGGAGAATAGTGCCGTTTGGGTTTGGGAAAAAAATCCGCCCGTTAGGATCTAACAGGCACTCTCTTGAGTACTTTGATAATTGTGCTCGTCGAGACGTGACAGATAACCTCCTAAGCGCCTCGATAACTGCGCCCGCCCGTGTCAATCTCTGGTGCACTGAGAGACGGACCAATGGGACCCCTCTCACAGTAGGGGCCGCCGCGCGCTGGGTACGGTTATTCTTTTTATAAATTCATGCCACGGGGAAAACATTCCCCTAGCCTTCCAACTCCACTACCGGCTCGCCCTTATCCTCTTCCGTCTTCCGCCGCTATTGCCCTTGTGGTGCCCTTCCAAATTTCACATTCGACCTAATAGAGATATTACCTGCCGTCCAAAATGGTTGGAAACCAACATAAGAGCTGCCCGAGCAGGTTGCCGAGAAAGCCACACATGTTAGTCTTCAACCCGAGCAACAATTACCTCGTACGGGCAATCTCTATTAGATCGAAGGTAAACCGGGTGCCCGGATATGTGCTCGGTGATGCTCCCAAGAGCAGCTACCATCACGCACAAATCTTTGCAATGATTGATAGCACAACACATGTATCATTGGACATAATTTACATCCAGCCGGATGACAAGGAATGCTGGCCAGACATTAAGTTTAACAAAATTAGAGTGTTATTGTAGCGGAAACACAAGTTTGTTCATCAAAATAGCAGAAAATTCATAATAATTAAACCAAAAGGCCAGCGCGTTATGCCCCCATAACCTCGTGTGCAACCGACTGAAAATTAGAACTCTGCACCCTGCCTGCTAGCGTCCTCTTGCTCGGCTTGATAGTAGTACTCAAGCTCGGGTCGTCTTCACCTGAAATTGCAGCACATTGGTTGAGTATAGATGGTACTCAGCACTAAGAGGTAATGTATATCCTTAATCATGAATATTATGTGCTCAAAGGAAAGGCTAGAAGTTTATTTCCAGCGTAAAGAGCATTTGCAAGACATAGACATAGATAGGTTGTAAATTGCATTTTGAGTAAAACATTTCGAAAAGTAATAACTTGTAATATCCATCATAATTCATCATCATAAAATCCATTATCATAAATCCATGGGGCTCTAACCGCCCTTGGTCTTCATCCGATTATATCCAAATCATGCTCGGGCTCCATCTGCCCTTGGTCTCTATCCGATCATACACCACGAGCAACCCTGTGCTCGAAAAGACATCTCCTATTCTAGAATTTCTCGGGACTGGAGGGGCTAGAGAACATACTTCTCGCCCTTTTCATCGCCTAAGGGGCGGCAGACATCCATGGGGGAGTCAGATCCCTCCATGGTATGCCCTTCCAGATCATTGACCCGGGCGACCTCGGAGTCAGACCAGTACTCTTCATGGTCATCCAAGTCGTCGAAGCGAAAGTCTTGATTATCTTGAGAGTTCGCCATCTCATGGACCTTCGCTGTAGAGATTCTAAGCGATCCCCATGAACGGCGCTAACTGTCGGCGATTAGGACTCTGTTTTCCGGCCGAGCTTACTTATCGAATAAGGGATCGATCAGGGCCCCATCCTGCAACTACGGGGACATACTGAAAGGCGAACCCGATCAAGCAACCGAAAGGAGGCAAAGATTTTTACCCTGGTTCGGGCCCCTCGGAGCGAGGTAATAGCCCTACGTCCAGCAGTCTAGATATATGGATGTATGAAGGATATGTTACAGTGGTGCCCAAGCAAGCCTGGGTGATGGACACTCAGGTTTGCTAAGAGCGAGAGAGAAGAGGAAGCACTCTCACCTCTCTCGTGGGCGACTATCTACGTGAGAAGCCTTTCTAAGGGTGAGTGTGAGCGAGTGTGTTGCGGTGTGATCTCTTCTTTTTTTCTTGTGTCTGCGTCTTGCTCTCTTCTGCCCGCTTGCCCTTCTGCGTGTACGAGGCCATCTATTTATACATGTACAGAGCTATCAACTTTCTGAGCGTAAAGCCTATAATCCTGCGATCCATATGCTGCTCTGTGGTCTAGACGCTGCTTCCTTGACTTAAGACCGCACGGAGAGCGTCACGTGCCCATCCCTCAGAATGACATAGAGAGGCGTGGCACATGACAGCAAAATAGTAAAACGTGATGAGAGCAGGTGGCTGCTGACTTTACCAGCCTCGTGATGGGTTGCAGCAATGCGAGGTACGTCAGCACGATAGGCACATCGGACGACGAAGACGGGCCTATCTGAGCCGCCACAAGATCCACTTTGATGGTGCTGAGTAGGAAAGGCTCGATCATCTGCGTCGTGGCGTGGCGGTCTTTCCGGAGACCTCGGCGGCGAGCCGTCGTCGCTCTCGAAAGCAACACTTCGAGGTGCATGGGTCATCCGCCCCGAGCAACTCTTTTGGGGTATTAACATAATTACAGGGCAGGCTAATCTCAGATAATTACAAAAATGCCATTAATCCCGTCATTTAATTATAGGGTTAATTGGATATATGCCACTGCCCAAATTGGATATTCGAGAAATACCACCGTTCCTTTCGTATATGTATATTTTCCATAATGAAACTGAGAAAATAAAAAAAATACCCCTCCCCACACCATGTGGCACCTTTTGGTGTATACGTATATAGTATTTTGCACATAGGACCATTTTACCCTCATCTTCTATATCCATTCTTCCTCTCTCCATCTCTCTCGCAGAGGAGCTAGCGCGCCTTCCACAACGCCGTCGAGCTTGGCGCTTCTCACGCTTCTCTCGTCTCTGTCCCCTATCTCCCATGAAGCTTTCTTCTCCCATCCTGCTCATCGTTCTAGATCCGCCCTTCTCCAATGAGCTTGGGGAGAGGGGAGAAGGTGTACAACTCAGGAAGGAGGAGGAGGTGGTGGCATTGCAGCTCGGGGAGGGGCAGGACTGTAGGAGGCCTGTAGGGACGGCGTGGCCAAAGGGAGGATGGATGAAGTGCCGGAGGCGAGCTCCAGCTCAGGCTCACCAAAGAAAGAAGGTGGAGGAGAGGGGAAAGAGGAGAGAGGAAGAAGATGGGGGCAAAATGGTTCGATTTCATCAAAAGGTGACATGTGGCGTGCGGAGTTACTTTTTTATTTTCTTAATTTTATAATGGAAAATATACCGATACAAAGAAACATTGACATTTCTTGAATATCCAACTTTGTTGTGGCATCTATCCAATTAATTTTTATTGTACATGTAGGCTCCATCTTAGAGGTCATTGCAACATTTAAGCACCGTGAGAGGATGTGTCAGAGGTAGCCTGTGGGTCCTAACATTCGTGCACTATACTCGCTCTAACGCATTTCCTAGGAACGGTGCTGTTTTTTTATACAGTTGATGCCCTGCTTGGTGTCTGGTTAGGTTGTGGATGAACAGCTGCAAAGTTGGACCCCTTGTTTGGCCTTACTGGTTTAGATGTGGCTGAACAACTATGAAGTTGGACTTCGAGAGATTTGAGAAGTGGTTTTGAGATTGTAGAGAAACTGTTTTGAGAAGAACATCAAGCTGTAAGCTGGAAAGAATACATGGCACCCAGCAAAACAGCTGTTCTATTCACAAATGCTCTGTATGGATCGATCTTATTGTTATTTTCTGCCAATGCCAAAGCGTCCAAGCATTCTACCAAAGGGAAAAGAGAAGAAGGAAAAAAAAAAACCACACTCCCAATTTCCATGGATCACCTCGGCTGGATGCCTCCCCTCACCCTCAGCCTCTCCCTGGCGAACTCGCCGGAGAATGGCGCTCGCCGGTGCCGTGGCCCCGCCGCGTCGTGGTCGTGCGCCTGGGCCGGCGCAGGTTTCGCCGGAGCCTCCTCTTGAAGCGTGGGCCCATCGGCATCGTCCTCCTGGGAAGGCTCCTCCACCGTGCTGCTCCAGCCGTACTCCATCATGTGCTGCTGGTAGCACTTCATTGCCACCACTAGCATGAACACTGCATAAATTAGCATCAAACACGCATTGTTAGTATTCTTGCCACCTCTATTTTTTTTATGAAATATTAAGTAAGCACCGGAGTCCCAGCCTCTTCGATTCGTAGGACTATAAAAACACACGAATATGGAAAAACATATATTTGATTGAGATATTTAGGCATATTGGATCCCGTGGGATTGAAATGCATATGAATTGTTCAAGTATGTCATTTGATTGCACCTCGAGAAAATTGTATCTAATTGAACATGACATACTACGGTGAATGGAGAGAGGAGAGAAAGTTGCATTCCAATTCTCAAAGGAATACAAAGAAGATGTTAGACCTTATGTATTAGGAAATGCAATCTTGCAAGTAGCTGCAGTTTTAGACATGTTTGCGACCATCGGATCTTACTCCAAGATTTGTGTGTTGACCCAATCCCCCTTCTCATGCTCTTTTTTTTTTCAAAAAAGCTCTTGGATTTTTTTTTAAATGCAAGCGAGTCCTTTTTCCTCCTCCTACCTGCCCTCAAGCCGGACCCAGCTGATTCCCCCCTCTCTTGCGCCGCTAACAGCGATGATAACCCTCCCTGCGGGTAACCATCACCTCGCCCACTCGAGTCGCCCGGGCATGAGGCGGCTTGGCACAAGACTAGGGCTTGATGATACAACTGAAAAGGGCACCTTGATGGTTGCTTACGGTGAGGGAGGAGGGAAAGGTCACCGTCGGTGGTGCGTGTGGGGACGTGGGCGTGGCAAGTCAGGGCAGTGGTGGTGGTTTGCAAAAATGCATGTAAGAGAGAGTGAGTGCAGCGCATGAATCCTGGAGCAAAATCCGATGGCTGCGAATATGCCTGAAACCTTAGATAGGGGATAGGGGCGGCAAATCTGCTTCCTTAGATGGAAACTAGCGTAGAACTTGTTGACTCGGAGTCGGTGTCTTCTCGTATAACAACAACGAATCTTAACCGTTGGTTCACGATCGAGTCATGACCCGAGTGATGCGTTGGTACGTAGGAACGTGAATTTTTTTTTTAGAAAGAACGTGAATTTTTTTTTTTTGAAAGAACGTGATGTGATGTTGCTACAAGAGATCGCTCACCCGCCCAGACACGAGCAACCGTGGAGGAGACGTTCCAGACGAGGGTGAAGACGGCTGCCACGACGGCCTTCTTGTGGGAGCAAGACTCCCATGCGTCCCTGAACCTCTCCAGCCAGAATTTGCCTGCAACGGTGCGCAAAACAACTTAAAGCAGCAACAATAATAAATAAATAAATTCTGAGCACATGTCTCTAGCTACTTTTCATTTTTTATTTGATTCTTGATTTTTTTTTTTTTGTGGTTGAGAAAGGACTCAAAAGCATTATGTTTGTCCTGTTCTTCGTGGTCAGGGCTGACATCAGGTTCAACTGATTGATGTTTGCTTACGGCTTTGCTCGTCGGATTCCTGGTGTCTCACTTTTTTCTGTGGCGTTGCTTGATTCATCAGAGTGGAACAGAACACCATGATTATTGAGAACAAATAAAGTAAGGTCTAAGTAAGTGTCCTAATCGATGTCATGGAAAGAAGAGACGGTGGGAACCAAGCATAAAGCTAGCCATGCTGTTTATTATTTTTCTCAACTTTCTTTTCATCTAGAAAGCAAAGGAAACTTAGGTGTCATTGTTAGTCCGCAGCATCACCTATGACAGGAATCAACTCTATGTACTTGGCTACATATATATGTTTGATCATCTGCTATATAATCACATGAAATTTCCAATTCGATGTGATCAAATTAACAGCATGAAAAGGGGACTTGACAAAGGAAGAGACATGTACGCACATTAAAGTTTGGACAGTGACAAGCTATCTACCACCATCACCAAATGATTAATTCTTCCATTTCATTATGCCTTTAATTCATACAGATTTGCTAGGCTCAACATAATGCGATCATTAAAGAAGCGACAGATATGGTAGCACAACAAACATCATTGAGACCATCTAATGATGTTGTGTGATTGTTGATGAGAAATGAATTCAATGAGTGTGTAACGAGCCTATTATTTAATTTTTAGTGCTGCAACTGCTACTGTTGGTGGTTGGTGAGCAAAGAGATGACCCACATACAGAGGAAGCAGATTGGAAGGGGGATTGGATCCAGGGATGGGAAATGCATATTTGGAGGTGAGTGCCAACACTACACATGCAAAATGGCAAAGACAAGGAAGGTTCAGTACTGACAGTACATGCCTAGGTGAAAGAATCCCAAGCGACCATAGCCAGCTCCCTGCACATCACCGATGTAGTAACCCCGGTAGAAAATCAAACCGGTTCCAAAATTCCTGATTTGAATGAATTTTTTGTTTAAAAATTACTCTTTTTTCTCAAAAAAATTAGTTGATGAAATTCGATATTTTTTGACAGATTATCACTAATAAATTTTATAAATTCAAATTTTTTGTTTGGAATTATTGACCAGTTATCGGCTTTATCGACCCTACGTCCGAGCTCCTCTTTTTTCAGAACAGGTTATCAGATACCTGTTAGGACCCACTATCAACTATAGGTGTTCTTCTTAGACTGTTGAGAAAGGTCCTCACGGAGATATGTTTGTTGTGTAAACAATCATCTCATTACAATGGACAATGAAAATATGCCATACTCTCAACTGGCTACCTCAGTGATGTGACTGCTAGATATAAGCTATCACTAAAGACTAGGCTTACTATAGTACTCCGTACGTTTATGTTTAATCCGGAGAGCCAAAGCTATGGTCCAAGCGGGAGAAGTCGAAGAGTAGTTAAGGAGGGGCAGACGAAACCTATTATAAGAACCATATTAATGCACTACTCTCAATGAACCTAGCATCGAGTCAATACTTTCCAGCCGTTACCAGGATGCATACAGCCATCGCATTAGCCCTTGCCCTTTCCTCCGCTTATCTTCTTATCTTATCTACTTATCTTCGAATCGAAAAGTTAAACGGTTTGATTTTTACAGACTATTTTTTCTTATCTTGAAACCATATCTCAAAACTCTCAGAAATAAGTCAAATGAAACTCACCGAACTTTTTAACTACTTCAAAAAGCTCTCGAAGTTCAGCTTATAAGTAAATAAGAAGAAAAGTAAATAAGATAATACGAAGAGAAGGGCTGGCCTGCTATCATTTGGTTCGGATACTACTTTGTACTCCATCGGCTACCAAAGGCGCTTAGTAAATTCTTTTGTCAAACGTAATTTCATATTTACTACATACTTTAAATAAATTTTACCAATGATTTTACAATCCACAAATGATAATTAATAAAGAGCAATTTCACTAAATTAATCCTTGATGACACTAGTGATAAGACTGCCGTTAGCCGTTGGTAAGATTCTTTTACTTTCTACCTTGATAACAAAAGAAGGAAGAAACAAGGGGTGGGTCACTTGAGACAGCACCTATCAATCTCACATCCTTTGAGCATGCATCAATGACAATCAAGCCCATGTTGACCACTCGACAGCTCTCACGTGCAAAAGGCAGGAGGAATCGCCGTGCATGCTCGCAAAAGTTGCCTCTGGGCTAATTTACATTTCCTCCAAGGCCAAAAGTTACCGGCTTACTCGCTACTTTCTACCATCAGTCACAAAACCTAGGTCTAACTTCGCCCTTAATTTATTAGCTGATGTGTGCTTTGTTCCTAACAGAAGTCACTGGTTTACCTTCTACCATCAGTAACAAAACCCTAGGTCTAACTATATTCTCATTTCTTAGTTTATCAGCTAATTAATCTAGGTTGAAGAGTGCAGACTAGTGCTCCTTGGAAATGGTAAACTGTAAGTAAAGGTCAAATGTATAATCTCTTGTGCAAATAGTATACGTGGATTTCTTCCTAGGGTGTAAATACATTTCAATGGGATAACAAATAAATATGTCACCTTGGTCAGCTATGTACTGTTTTCTTCCCTAGTTCTACTTGAATTTCATTCTTTTTGAACACCCAACTTGAATTTTATGGCAGCTCAGAAAGCTATTTAAATCACACAGTGGATTGTGCATCTTGGACTAGCTTTGGAACCACCTCATTTGGCCCTAGTGCAGACTGCAGAGCATAGCCCAGAGGAAGCTAGTCCATTAGGGAATCAGAACTATTTAATCTACTGACTATTGTATAGTGCAGTGCTACTGGACTATATGTACCATCCCAAATACCCAATGTCCCTGACTTTAATAAAATTCTTCTGTCCTTCTCCACATTTTACCTTGCTCATTAATTTACATAGTGCACATGATCCAGGGGGGTGCGGGGGACCAGTAAAAATAGTGTACCAACGTTGCAGAGGACAAAACTTGGATCCAACAACCAGAGTATTTTTAAGGAAAAAAACAGATATTTTTGTGAACATAATGCACACAAAAAGTGTGTGCAAAATCCCGTCTATGAGTTGCTGATAGATGGGTCCTACTGATGGTAGAAATTCAGTGGAGCCCATCCATCAGTGACTGTGACAAGTTGTTCTTGCATGTGTTCTTTGTGTGCATAACACTTCTGTTACAGAGTAACAAATAGAGAAGTTTACAGATGAAACGGGAGATTTCACTTACCGTATCTTGCGAGCTGCGTAGAGTAAGAGGAGCACACCTTTGGAATGATGAAGACCCCAAAGAACACTGCAAAGAAGCTCAGATCACAGGCACCAAAAGTCAGTGGCTACCAGGATTGCTACTTTTCATCTCCCTGCACCTTATCTCTACAAGTAACAGTTCTTGATGCCTGTGGTCCTAACAAATATGGCTAAAGCTAAGTCTCTGCATCAGTGACTGTTAGATAATTTTCTATTTCTATTTTAAAAAAATGCAAGGCATCTATTGCCCTTCAACTTTTGCCTATGGTTACCAATGAGATCACCACCTTCATGTGTCTTTCTTTCTTGGTGAAATGGAGTAGAACAGAGGAGGAGATGCAGGAGGGTGATACATGTATGGTTTGTTCCAGTGGTACTTACCAAGTTTGGCCAGGGTCCAGAGGGTGACAAAGCTGCCGCACCGGGCCATCGCGAACAGCAGCAGTGCCAGCTGCAGAGCACATGTGTGTCACCGTTAGTACAAATCTAGAGACTTCTCCATGTCCAGGCATGGATGTCGTGCCAGTGACTGCCTGACTGGTGTGCTGTTTTTTGCCTAACATCTACAGGGAGAAGCAGACAGTGTCTTCTTTTCACCTTCATGGTCGTTGCCGGCTCGCCGGAGAAGAGAGACCTCAGGTTCAGGAGCACCTCGTTGGCGTAAGGCAGCACAAGCCTCAGCAGCCAGATGGCCTCCTCCTCACCTAATAGGTACCTCTCAGTACCATCCCTCTCATCATCACAGTGCACATTTTCACTCCTGCGTTATTGCATTGTTAAATGGAAATAATAATTCACTTTGTGTGCCTTGTGTGAGTATGCAGCTATGTAGGCCATTTGGAGAGATTTTTTTATTACCTGTTGAGTAGGGACTTGCAGAGGAACCTTAGCCCAAGGTAGACCAGGCCTAGATATGAAGCTGCTGTGATTGTGCTGTGCAATTTAGAGAATTTGGAGTTTGGCTGTTATAGTCTTTATTGCTTTTGTAATTTCAGAGTAGCACTGCAGTAAATAATGAATAATTTACTTACTTGAAGTTTAGGTCCTTGGCGTAAGAGGAGGAGATCAGCAAGAAAGTCCCTAATCCAAACACAAGTGCAGACTTTGACACATCTCTCCACATCACCAGATCCACTGGAGAAACCAGACAAAAAAAAGGGTAAAATCATCCATCCCAATTTCTTGAACATAAAAGAAATAAAGGCACAAAATTGGTAAATTTAAAGGCCAAAAATAATAACCAATATTCTGCATTCTCCCATTGCATCTACTAGGTGCTGATGGCCTGCCCTGAATCTCCTCATACTCTTCGTCCACTTCAGGACAAAAATTCTCAATGCATCAGAAAAGTAAAGAAGAAGATCAAGACCATGAACACAGCAGGAACAACCGATGGCACTCACTAGGAGGAGTATTGACAGGTTCTTGCTTTGGAATCCGGCGACCGATTGCTGGCAATGCTTTCTTCTCTGAACAAATAAAGAAAAAAATAAAATTTAAGTAACATATTTCCTGTAGCCCAAGAAATGCTAAAATTTCTTTCGAGTTTATTCAAAGTTACCTGGAGATGGTTTTGCTGGTTCTGTATTCGCCATGCGGTGAATTACTACTGGAGCGTGCTTCTTCTCCGCTGCATTCAGGAGGACTAGAGGAGTCCGTGAAAAAGACAACTTCACCTGAATTAGCATATGTTTTGTATCCACGGAGGAGGAATTCACCTGGAGGAGGGGTCATGGGCTCTGGGTTTATTGCCCGGAGATCGACCACCGCAACTAGTTTCTTATCTAGATTATGCAGGACGAGAAAATTCTTGTCTTGATGGTAACACAAAAGTACAAAGTTGAAGTGAACCAAGAACAAAATGCTATTCTACCTGTAGGAGGCGTCACTTCCTCTTGATTGGCCGCTCTCTCATGTTCCACCGGCGTTGCCACAGGCTTCGCCCCTCCTATTTTTCCAAAGAATCAAAGCGATTACATGACAAGAACAACTACTCGAAAAAAATGAGAAAAATTTGCCGAATTTTCTCACTCTTTGTCGGTGGATCAAGAACTTGGTCGTCCACTGCAACATGACATCAAATCAAGATCACAATTACAAATTGGTTCATCAAGAATTGAAATAGACTCATCAAGAAATGAATCAGAAAGCAATGGTGAAATAACTATTTCTTGCCTTGAGCTGTTGAATTTACAGTTTGCTCCTCATCAATGGCCATGTGATCTTGATCCAGCACCTCCTTGTCCTCCACATCCTCTGCTTCCAGCTCTTCTTCGAATTCCCCCTCCTCATCTTCGTCCTCGTCCTCTGTTTCCTCCTCAAAGTTCTTGGATTCCACTAATGGCGCCTTCTCCACCTCCACCACCACCACCCCCTTCACCTCGCCGCAGGCAGCGGCCACCTTCTTCTCCGGAGTGGACACCCTCGCCACCGCCCGCCTGGCCACCGCGGCCGTCGCAGCGTCCGACCGCGACTTGCGGAGCTCCCCGATCGCCGTGACCGGCTCCGACGCCTTCCAATTCCTCCTCTTCTTGGCCGCCGCCGTGCCCGCGCCGCCGCCCTCGCTCTGGTTCCGGCGCAGGCGGCGGTACACCCGCAGGCCCTCCTCGTCGGCGTCGTCCGCTCCGGCGCTGAAGACCTTGACGCCGCCCTTGACCTCGTCCATCTTCATCCGCGTCTCCCACACCGACGCCCCCGCCGTCGCATTGCTCCTCGGCACCGAAAGGCGCCTTCTTGTACTAGGCGTGCCTCCCTGCTGCATTCTTCAGATTGCTCAGCTCAGTCTGTTTGTTCTCTGAATTTTGTTGCTTGCGTTTGGAGGCTCTCCTCTGCGCTGCCCTGCCGCCTCCACTGCTCTGTTCTTCTGGTGGAGCTGTCCCCTTCCAAATTCCTTGCTCTCTGCTCTTCTTGGTTCCTCACTGCCTTGCGTTACACTCAAGCTCTGTACTCTCTCTCTCTCTTTAACTGTCTCTCTCTCTCTAACTGTGATGGCTACTTTGGTAGAGTGAGAGGGACAGGATTTGCAGGGTGAGCAGATGTGAATCTAATGTTCTTTCACTTCATTTTTGTGGATGGGTGGGGTTGGAGGGAGGTTAGCTTTTGGCTGGGTGGGTGAGCTCCTCCAGCTCTGCTCTGGTCTGGTGAACGGTGATGCCAGTGCAGCGGCCAGCGGCTGGGGGCAAGTGTCGCTCGCTTGGGATCTTGGCTGCCTGCCTCTCGGAGGTTGCAGCCTTGGTTGGTGAGGAGAGAGAAGGAAGAAGAGGAGATCAGTCGCACACATGAGAGAGAGAGAGAGGTGGAAAAGGGCAGTGCGGTGGTGGGCGAATCAGTAGCATTTGTTTCCGTGCGCACTCCATTGCTGTTTCGCCCTGCCCTGTGACACCGTGACTGGACTGGACTGATCTCGTGCCTGCATCAAATGAGTTCACCCGGTGAGGCTCCTGCAGCCTGCAACCATGGAGGAGGTGTGGATGCTTGGCGGCCACCGTTCTCTAAAAGCGGGTAGCATACGAAAATTGTCATTTCCTCTCGTGTGATCTTTGGTAGGACTATTTTCATAGGTTTTGTTGTTCTGAGAATCTATGAGTACGCAATTTTTTTCAATAAATTATACTGTAAGTTTTTAAAGTTATCCCACTTAGATTCAAAACTCATTAAACCGGATATTTCAATACATGAAGTTATATCACTGTTTCAATTTGGTCCAAAAACAGTATACATATAATAGTTTGTTTATATGGAACGCCACATCACCGACACATGACCCTATATGTTGTATCTCCTGCATCTCTCACTTCAGCCTTCGTCCGTCTACCTCTCCCTCTCTCTCTCTCTCTTCCCTTTCTCCCTCTGCAGGCTAGGCTGCGAGCCACCTGCAGTTTGTGGGGTGGCCATCAAGGTGCAGGGGAGTCATGGGGGCTGCTATAGCCGACGCAACCAAATCCCTCTGACGCGAGGCTGGGTCGCACGGGCACAACTGGTGACATGAATTGGACGACCACGACACGAGGGACCTAGCGCAAATGCAGGGCACAGATGGCGCGGAGGGCAGTGACTAGACGGCGAGCTATATGGGACCACTGGTGTCGTGAATCAGGCGTGCACGACGCTGGGGGCCTAGTGCGGATCCGAGGCACCGATGACACGAAGGGTGGTGGCTGGATAATGCGACGATGGTGTGTCGGCTGTACTAGGGAGGTGGCGAGCCTCATGGGGATGGCAAATGCCATGAATTGGGTAGCTACGGTTCAGGGGGGGCAGTGGCCGGACAGCAACGACAAGGGCAAGGGGATTTGACAGCATGGTGGCGGTGCGCTGGTCTGATGGAGGAGGTGGTAAGCCGACGCGGCCTAGAGGCAGCTGGAGTCGGCGACGTCGAGACGGATCAAGACGGCGTCGAGCGGCGGGGTGGTTTGTCGTCGACAAGAACGGTGTTGGAGACACAACGTCTAGGTAGTGGTGCCTCTGAGGCGCAACAGTAGCGACGTATTGAACCAAGGCACCACCAGGCTAGAGAGAGGAGGGAAGAAGGGGAAGAGGAGGTGCATGATGATGTGTTGAGGCCGGTCGGCGAACCAACGCTGGCGCATCCACCCCTCCTCCCTTCTTTTGCTTGCTTCGGTGGGAAAGAGAGATGGAAGAGAGGCAGACGGAAAGGGAGAGATGCAAGAGAGAGAGAGGAGAGAAGAGGGAGAGAGGGCCACATGTACATGGTAGAGAGATGCAAGAGAGAGAGGAGAGAAGGGGGAGAGAGGGCCACATGTACGTGGTAGTTCATGTCAACAAACCATCCTCTGTATATTATTTTTGGATCTAATCGAAGCAATAACACAACTCCGCGTACTCAAATATTCGATTTCATGAGTTTTGGATCTAAGCGAAAACTTGGGACAACTTTAAGGACTTACAGTGCAATTTACTCTTTTTTTATATCCACCGGGGTTGGAGCCAAAATTTGGGCTAAGCAGGGTGAGCTGCTCCAGCGTAGCATAGATAGTACAACATAGGAACACATGTAATGTTGGAGCTAGAGCTACTTTAGCTTGTAGCTTGTCAGTAGCTTGGGCTTGGCTTGTGAACAAAACAAGCCTAAGCAAGCTTCATTTCTGGCTTGTGATCCAAACGAGGTTGGGCTTATTTAGGATCATTTGCACAAAAAAAAACCTTAAGAAAATATTATTTACCATTAGCCTCCAATAATCTATCACAAACTCACATGCTCAATAGCCATCTAATCCATAGTCTGGTTGATAGCCCAAAGCCCTAAAACCATAGATTTCACTCCCCTCCCTAGCTCCTTGACACCTTCCTTAGTCCTGCTAGCGCACCTGCCAGGGGACGCTCAACTCCTCTCCCATGACCCCTCAACAGCTCTCTCCATGATGTTGCTAGCGGGCTCCTACTCCTCCCTCCCCACAACCTGGAGGACTACTCTTACTGGTGGCATGCATCACCCCCACAACCAACAACCTTGTCAAAAACTCCTCCTCTAGGCGATGTCTCCTTGTGATCGACGGCCTAGTCCGCCATAAGCTCTAATGTCACTAGAACAAATGGTGGAGAAGGTGATGAAGTGTGCAGGTTACGAAGGGTGACAACAGCGCATATGCGAGCATCGAGTGCACCAACCAGTGACCCCTTCTCTTGAATTCTCTACTGTCAGCGCAGGTGGTGACCGTCCTCTTGGCCTCATAGATGCGTCCCACGACCCTCTCCTCTTTGCAATCTCAACAATGATGGTGTGGTTAGTGTTCTCCTCTTGGTGTCATTCCTGCAACTACCAGCCTCCTCTTCACCCCTCCTATTCTCGCAGCATGCGCGCCCTTGTGAACACTCGTGAGCTTTCCACAAGTAGGGATGGCAACCGAGGCTGTACCTCCAGGTCCATCAGTCATAGACTCGGACCTGGGATTCGAAATCTTTACACGGGCATGGGTCCAAAGTTGTTCTCGGGTACAAGTTTGGACCCATACCCAGACCCTAATAGGTACCCATCGGGTCCAACATCTCAACATTGTACAGAAATAGATTGAGATCGAGAGAGAGGTGAGGTTACGTGTCAGGGATGGGCCGCGGCACATAGGGCCCGCCGGGAAACCGCCGTAAAGGGGGCGCCGTGTAGGGGCCTCATGCTAAAGCCATAGGGAGGTTGTCGCTCCTGATTCATGGAGGGGGGAGGGAGGTCACGCAATAGAAGAGAGGCCGAGGAGGCTGCCGCCATGCTGAAGTTATTGGGAGGTCGTGCCGCTGCGGATCTGGGGAGGGGGAGGGGAGGCCGTGTGGTGGAGGAGAGACCGGAGGAGGCCACACCGCTATGGATCCGGGGAGGGGAAAGGAGGCCACACGGTGGAGGAGAGTCTACGCCACACGGCCGCCTGGCCACACTAGGGAGGGAAGCATGCCGACTGCTAGGGGAGGTCGAGTAGTAGAGGGCCAAAGGGAGGAGTGAAGGTGGCAACTGAGTGGGGATCTAGGAGAGAGTGAGAGGGGGGAGGGGAAAGATTATGGTTAGGGAATAGGGGTGGGTAGGGTACTTGGGTGGGCTAGAATAGGCTAGTCGGTGGCTAGGTAATGAGCCGAATGGCTAGATTGGGATTTGGGGTGGGTGTTTTTTTCTATGTTTTTAGTTATTTCGGGTACCCATCGGGTATCCACGATACAAAATAGGACCTGAATCTGGAATTTAATACCCATGGGTCTAGGTTGAGACCCAAACCCAGACCCGTCGGGTCGGGTACCGGTAGGTACCATGAGTATTTTTACCATCCCTATCCACAAACCAAGTCTGGTCTCTAGCTCAGTCGCCCCACCATGCCAGCGGAGCTAAGCTTGGCTCAGTTCGTTCAAGCTTTGACTCGTTTCCACCCTCAACACATGTTTATCTAATAAAAAAAAATGAAAATTTCATACACATTAACTAAAACTGTTTATTACTATAAAACAACATTAAAAGTTCGTTAGAACTGTCCTTCGCCACATTTTTTCTTTTCACAAGCAATAGATTAGCTATAGGTCATCACCCCTTGACAATGACATGGCACATTGCTGCATATGGTTGCGAGTGTAGATCAACTCAAGCTATTGTACACTGAAAAAAAAGGAGAAAGATTAATAACAGCAAATTAGTCCCTAAACTTGTTTCACTTACACCCACAGTAAAAAAAAACTCTAAATTTACATTTATTCACCTATGTACAAGCAGCTACAAAGTAAGGTTATGATCATGCACCGTTTTATCGATTCAAGGGAATGCAAAGGATGAATGAACATGTTGGCAGCGAGGGAAATATCCATCAAAACTGCTTTTCAAGACCACATAGCTGATAAGTTCACAAAAAACTCGCACAGCCAGAGGTTCTTATCCTTTTCCCACCACAGAAGGGTGTAGAAGAGGGTGGACACAGCAAAAAGAAGGCCCCGGCTCAGATTCGGCCATCTTCCTTGCTGCTGCCGGCCTCCGGGCCTTCACCAGGGTGGTGGAGGGGTGGATCTCGACTGGGGGATGTGTATAGGTAGGTTTAGGTGTAGAATAGGGTTAGGTTTTACGGAGTTTCGTCCGGTGATGGCAGCGTTTCGTACGGGCTTTGGGACCTTGCTGCTCCTTCTTTTGCTAGGAGCGTCGTCCTCATCGATGGGAGTAAAGGTGTTGTATGCAGACCTCGACGGCAGATCCATGACGGCTTCAGGTGCTGTCATCAGATCTTTTCATGAGAGGATGACATATCCCTCCGAGTGTGCTTAGCTTCGCTATGTCGTGGAGGTAGGGAGCTTTTGGAGCTTTCGGTTTGGGGAGACAGGATCTAGGAAGGCTCCATCGCTGGCTCGATCTCATCTTCCTCGTGTGTAGCTGCAACGAAGTTTCATGCTTCAACGATTTTTCTTGATGCCGATCTGCTCTTCATCACCTACTAAGGATATGGCTAGAGGAGATGGGCTTGGCGGCGCCGCCGTCTCGGGCAGTTTTCATCTTCGGTGCTGGCATGAGGAAATGGCCAAGCTTATTCTGGCGTTTAGCTCTTAGAACCTGCAAGAGTATGTTTGTAATTTTTTTGTTTAGCAAAGGCCTTGATATAAGTTGGAAGGTGCTTCTGGATCGAAATAGCTTCCTTTCTCAAAAAAAAAAAGAGCACGTAGCTGACAACAGATTTTTGAGTAATCTATTTATGCCATTCAAGTTTTGTCTACATCCTATATATCAATGATGAAAGAAAACCTCAGTAATGAAGTTGAATAATGAAGACAAAACCATGCCTATGTTTGGGCATGGGATTAGGTTGAAACATTTTGCTAAAATTAATAAGTTGGACTTCGAGAGCTTTGAAAATCACCTTCGAGAAGCCAGCCGGCTTTATTCGACTTATTTTTTAGCAGTGTTTTAAACAGCCCACTATTGCTCTGCCATAGTATCGCTATAGAATTTTCAGACGTGAAATACTATGCGAAGGACTAAAATTCTATGAATAGAGCTATGATCGCTGTAGCCACTAAACTGGCTTCTATTTCTGCTAATTTCATAGTCGCTATGCCACCGCTGTGATACTTTTTGTCAATTTTCTTTAAGAAAGCAAACATCAGTTGTGATATTCGTTATGCTCTGCTTCATTTTGCATCATCTAAATCAAAAAATGATACTATTGATACAAAATTATTAAATGCATTTAGTGGAGTGTTTACCTAACGATGGTGAAGAAGAATATATTGCAGTCAACTTATTCTTGGCATTAATTATGGTCTTCTGAATATATGTTAGATTATAAATACTTATAAAGTATCTTTTTTTTGTCATTTAGTTGGATGAGATCTACACTAATATGTATTATGTAAATATTTCACGTTTCATATTTTTCAATATTAAAATGCTACATATATAGGATAGCTTCCGCTCGGTAACCACAATTTATTAAGAAATATATAAAAAATACAAAGCATTTAAATTTTTAGAAACGGCCATAGATCTGGTATTTTCAAAAATACATTTTGAAACTTTATCGCACCTGAGCTTACTCCAAGCTTTTAGCGAACTGACGATGTTAACAAAGACAACAAATTCGTCTATACATCTTTTACCGAGGATCTGTGAAACTGATTAAAGAAGAGAAAGGGAGCATCGATCATGGTATGTCTACTTTACCTTTTTTTTATTTACTTTGTTCTTTAGAGCTGATCTTATTTGTTGATAGGTTAAACTTTAAAAGCTTTCTGAAATATCTCGGAGAATTTAGCCTGCTTTGCCTGACTTACTTTTGGAGAGCTTTGAGACATACCTTTGAAATAAAAAAAGGACTTAAAATTTCAAAACGTTTGAACTATCAATATTGACGATAAGCAAATAAAAAGATAAAACACGTAATATTGATGAAGCAGCAAAGCCTTCTTGGATATGGCAGACGGGGTTCTTCCAGCCTGTTGCGCAGTGGGTCTGCCCCAGGGGTTCTCCAGGGGCCGGGGTGCAGCAGCAAGGAGGCCCATGCGTGTCCACTGGCCCTTTCTAGGACCCTTTTTGGGATCATGGATTATCTACACCACAAATTCCAAAGGCTACCAATGCACACATCACTTCACACATGTACGTAGTGGCTGCCTGGTTGCATGTGTAAGTTTGATCAAAGGCCACGAGATGTAGTGGGATATACCGTGTTTGATTGGAGGATATGGAGCAACCAAGCCAGTGAGGCTGCAATATTCAATTTTTTGGTTAGCTGCAATCGTGTTTGAGCCTGCATGTTGAGATGCAAATGCACCTTCGGAGAGTCTCGTCCACTAGAAACGCAAATTCAGAGTTCGTGTGGGTCTGGCTCGAGTGGGCAAAATTGGATTTGTTTTGTTTATTACATTTAATTTATTTATGAGAAAATCCAGGAGTAGAATTCCTTCTAATTCAAAAGTACCAAATGTTCCGAGGGGGTAGAAAGAGAGGGATTCGAACCCTTGGTAAAAAAAAATTGTACAATAGATAAGCAATCCGCCGCTTTAGTATACTCACCATCTCTCCCTATTCCAAATCGAAAGGTTCACACGATATGACATTCTTGACCCTTCTCGAATCTCTCTTTCAATTCGAGGATCCAAAGAGGTGTTTTCATAGTCGTCTCCGAATATTTTCGATTTTATTTTCTATGATATATCTTTATATATAAAAATTGGTTAATTACGATATACGATGATCCTTGTTAAGCATCCATGGCTAAATGGTTAAAGCGCTCAACTCATAATTGTAGAGCAGATAGTTCATGGTACCCTAACGCATGAAAAGGAGTTTCGAGGATTATTGCGGGATCCAATGATTCAGTCCCACAGTTATAACACAGCTCTAAAAATGAGATCTGGATTTTTATTTCTTCGTAAAGATTTGAACCCAACTAATGGGCTTCACTACCATGCACCTTACTACCTGCTCTTAGGCTAGTAAAGGCAATTCTCCATTGATTACGATTACTTAACTATCCCCATCGATTTGTCTCACGCTCACAGATCTAGTGCAGCACTGCATTTGCAGTTACCGCCACTGTCATGCGGGCCTTGAGTGCACCTGATTGTTTCCCGTTTATATTTGTGTTGGACATGTTCGATGAATTGCTCCACTGGTAGCAGTATTGTGCGTGCAAATTGTTTCTTTCATGTTTGCCTTTTACTACGATGAATTGCTCCGATGGGACGAAATGGGAAGCTGGAAAAGCATCACGCTCATTCATGCTAGCTAATTCAATTTTTTATGGATAATCTTACCACTTATGCAAGGGCTAATCATACTGGTATGCGATGCATGCACTGTTGAGATTTGTGCTCTTTGTACCTCAGTTACGTCAGTTTAATTAGCGATGTTAAGCATTGCAGCTACAGCAGGTTCAAATTTGTTTAGGGGTAATATTCTCACCGCCTCATGCTAGAGGTTATCAAACTTGAACTCATGTAAACAACCAAACAACAACTCTATTGTATCCAACTTTCCATCTAGACTCATACAAGCAACCAAACAATTTCTCTTCACAGCCTGGCTCAACTCGTATAGACAACCAAACACAATCACTTAGCTCCCACTAGCCTGGATTCCTCATACGGCCTGGTTGATGTGAGCTACAACCAAACAGCTAGACCAATAGTGTTTGGCTGGCTATGTCTATATAGGGATGTCAACGGGAAATTCCCCGTCGGGGGTCTACACCCCAAACCCGCCGCCGGAAAACCCATCCGTCCACCATGAAGGCTAAATCCTTCCTGATACCACCCCAGCACGGTAACGGCACCGACGGGTACTATACCCGCGTGGGTTAGTGAATCAAGAGCCGGTGAGCCTCACCACGCTGGGACACTGCTGCCGCTGGGCGATGGGCGGCCGGGGCGCTTAGGTTTGGCCGATGTTGCCAGCGTTGGGCTGGGCAGTTAGGACATCGCCATACCGATGACTGACATTGCAGATCTTTGCGATAGCAGCAGCTGGTACCATTGCTGGGAATGTAAACGGGTTCGGGTGATGGATCCCCAAACCCGAACCCATTCTACCTGATGGGGAGGGATTTTCCCCCAATTCTATACCGGGAGGGGGGGATTTTCCTTCCAAACCCTAACCTTAATAGGGGAATTCCCCGCGGGTTAGCGGGGAACGGGGCCCATTGACATCTCTATGTCTATATATGGGCCTATTCTTATGAGATACAGAATCTTCCACTCACCATATATATAGCTACCGAGAAACGTGGATTTTGCCTCTTCATAAGATCCTAATTGGCCTAGTAAGTGCCAGCAAGAAAACACCATCACTTGGCTAAAGACACGGGTTTGATTGCTTGGTTCCTTCCATCCTGGCCTATGCCAGGCGAACAGGCCGTGGGAGCCAGATTGAGTGGATACAACTCCTGATGTTTGGTCGCACGTATCATTTGAGTCAGACCCGTATGAGTAGTCGTTGCTCGGTTGCATGTACGTACCTCTCGTCAGGCAGCCTCGACATATTTTGTCGAACACGTTGCATGCCATCTCCAGTTCGCGCCCAGATGTGTCCATAGACATGGGCAGACCACGACCAAAGCTTCGTCGTGCGTTGCCGCCCTCGTCCTCGTCCCTTGGAGCTCCCTGCGCCGTCGCCATGCCTGTCAGTCAGACCTCCCACGCGGAACGTCGCCTCGTGCCCTGTGCGCTGCCGCCACGCCCCGAGCTTCACAAATGCCGCCCGGAGCTTTGCTCGCCGTTGTAGCCGTTCTCCGGCCGCGCCTCATGCTCATCCATGACGGAGGCGGCGACCTCGCCGTGCCACAAGCTAAGCCGTTTCCGTGCGTTTAGGGCGCCACCAGGAGCTTGGAGCCGCATCTCCAAGGCCAGCCTCCAATAGTGCATTTGCACCCCACGGGCCAAGCTGAGATCCATATGCAGGCAACGAATCAGCCTATCAGGTGCACTCGTGCAAGAGCAACCGCAATTTTTTTTTTCTAAAACTCCCTGCCTCTTACCGGAGACCGTGTATGCCCCTACGCCGTCGTCTTGGCCGGATCACCGGAGACCAGATGGACGCACGGCAATCGGACGCCATGGTGGATGTCGCTGTTTAAACCCGCCGCGAACGGGTGCCAAGATGGAGGCAGCCGTGTCGGCGAGCACCAACGCCCAGATGGTTCATTGAGCTGGCCACATGTCGCTGTTTGTTTATGAACTTTCTGTCAATATGCTTCTCAACTCTGCACTGGAGCATCATGTACTGGAGCCTCAAGTTGGTTCATTGATTTGGTTAATCAAGAGCAATGAGCCAAAATACATTTACTGGATTTATCAGAAGCTTGAAAATGTATTTTGCCTCATGTACTGCATGTTGGAATGCTCTCAGAATATTGTAAATGTCAAGATGTATTCTGAACTCTGATGTTTATTGCTCGTATCTCTGTCCTCTGTGTGTTTTTCATGCAAATTTTGTTCCAGTTCAGAATATGGCCTTCGAAGGCTGCTCTAATTTGGTCTTCGAAGCTCCTAGTAGAATTTTAGATATGCACAAATCAACTGTTGGCCTCTGAACAGCAAGCTCGAAGCCTCTGAATTCTCTGTACAATGGAATTTCAGACACACATAAATCAGCCTCTAATCTGTAGAAAGGCTCCAAGCTTCTAAATCCTATGTACAAAAATCTGAACCAAGCAAAACTCCAAGCCTCTGAATTCCATTGTACTCTGCACAGCGAGCTCAAGCCTCCAAACAAAAGCACACTACAAAATTGAAGAAAAAAAATACTGAGATTTCACACCACCAAATTCTTACAGAAATCTGGACCAAGAAAGCATTCCTCAAACGTCATGCAAAATCACACTACCAAATTCCAGAAGAAAAAAAAAATCAAAATTGCACAGTCAATTCATCACTTTGCCCAATTCAACTGTCACAGGTCCAACCAATGCATACATGTATTTTTCATATACCAGAATCAGTGCATAAATCAAGAATTTTGATCTTCCAGAATCAATTGTCATACATAAATGCATATATCCAAACATAAATTTGCACTGATTCATCAATTCATCAGGAGCAACGGCGGCGGTTTAGCGCACCACATAGTTGCCACTAGATATGCACGTAGACATATCTAGCGGGGTGCCGGTATACAGAATTTTTTCGTGACATTAAGTTAATATTAAATACCGGACACCAATATAAGATATATAAAACTTAGTGACTATATCTTTAGTAGCTCAGATGATAAGATCTCTAGTCTTATAATATTGGTCTTGAGTTCAAATCCCTCTTAACACATTATTTTTTTTTCTAGTTTGCTTCTTAGGTCTTGTACTTTTTTTTTTCCAAATATGGTTGTTGTATTTTATGGGCAAACACTTTTATTTCAATCTTTTTTAGTTTCCATCACTTTTTTGATTTGCTTATTAGTCATTCTGCTTTCTTCTTCAAATTTGGTTATTCTTGCACTCTATGGGCAAACAATTTTTTTTTAATTCAAAGAGATTTGTTCCCTTTCTTTTTTTATTTTGCATCTTTTTTCTGATTTGTTTACTTCCAGCACTTTAAATGGATACACTTTCTGTTTGCACTCTAAAACATTAGTCGTGAAACCAACGTGACAAATTTAACACTTTTTATTTGCAATGTAAAATCCTAGTCACGAAACCAACATGGTAACTGCACACCTTTTGTCAAGAGAGAGAAGCAACAAGCGGCACACAACGGTTATGACGTCTTGAGAGGCACACCCAGTTATAAAATCCTAGATCTACCACTGGATATGCACTCCTTGCATCTTATGAGGTAGGCTGGACCAAAGAAACCATGATTTTGTAATACATAGAATTTATAATTATGTATAAATGAAAACTATGGTTTCACCAAACTCCATTAAACTCTAGTATTCATTGTAACTATTATCTGTTTGGATACATGATTTTAGGATGCTAGACTTGACTAAACACAAGAGCTAGTGAGAGTTAAACCATGAAAACTTTAGGTAGGGTGAAGTTTCAAATACTCTAAAAATACTATGGTTTCTACTAAACTATGGTTTTGGAATGGAGTATTTTTTGGTCATCCAAACACCTTGTGGTTTTGAAAACCATGATAATTTCAGAAACTATAGTTTTGTCTCGAAACTATAAAAATATTTTGTTACCAAACAGACTTAAGGTAAACCTACATACATTATATAGGCCAGGCTGAATAGATGCATGTAACAATGGAAAAGAGACATATTTAGGTTATCTCTCTCCAATTTTTAATGAAAAATATGCATTGTACTTTGTTGTTGTAATATTCAATGTGTATTGTTCTTTTATTAAATTCAACGGATCTTGAGAGAGTCATCTTTGATGGATAACATATCAATCGATCATTCTAGGGCTTAAGCCCTCCTAGTTTTTTTTTTTTGGTCTAAGAGCGTCTCCAGCAGAGCCCCTAAACCTTAAAATAGGGAGTATGGTTAAAAAAACAGATCCAGCAGGGCCCCAACTCAAGCCCCTAAATTTAGGAGGCCCCTAAATTTGCCTCCTCAGCCCCAATTCCCACGGACGCGAGCAAAGCCCCTATTTGGCGGTTTCCTCGCGCGCGCTGGGAAATATCTATCCCGCTTCCCCGCCGCCGCCTACTTCCAGTTGGATCTGGGCTCTCGCCCGCCACGCCTCACGCCGCTTCCGCCACCGTGCCACGCGCCTCGCGACGCCGCCATAGGCCCCGCCACGCCTCGCGACGCCGCCACCCCAGCCGCGCGATGCCGCTTGCCGCCCGCCTCCACGCCTCGCCGGCCGCCACGCGCCTCCTCGTGACGCCGCCGCCTCCCCCGCCGCCGCCTCTCGTCGGCCCCATCGCCGCCATCATCGCCTCGCGCGGCCGCGCCGCCGCTTCTTCCGCCGCCATCGCCTCCTCGTCGGCACCATCGGCGTGCCGCCTCCACCCGCCACCGCGCCTCCTCGCGACACCGGCCGCCGCGCCGCCCCCTCCTCTCGCAAGCGGTGAGCTCCCTCATCTCTCTCACCCTCTCTTCCTGTCACTTCGGCAAACACTTCAGTGATTCAACCATGTAGTGATTCTGCTGATGTTGAATCTTGTGGGTTTTCAATGGCAGTGACTGGCAATGAGTAAAATGGGTTTACATATTGCTCCTAGGAGTAAATTGAAGTTACAATGCCTTGTAGAAGTAATGCCTGGGAAATATTAGTTTGGAATCATGCAGTGTGGCATTTGTTTTCCATTGAACTAATTGAAATGGAAGACAAGGCAATAGTTATTACCTAGTTACCTTGTACAATCCTTATAAGCTGTCCACAAGAACACTGCATGTTTCTCCAACTGCCATGTTGTATGTTCCACACTAACATTTACAATGTTCTGCTGCAACAAATTGAACTTTTCATATGTTTTGCAGGGAAGAAGTCTTTAGTCATTGTACTACTCTAAATTGAAATTGCATAGGTTGTGAATTGTGAAATAGCCTGGTATGGATACAGGACCTGATTCATATGTGGAAATGATGTCTGAGGACACAGATATTGAGTTATTGGCTCTTGGTTCCCAACCAAATAGTCAGAATTCTTATGTAAAAAAAAAGTCAGAATTCTAATTCCAGAAGGGCTGAAACAAATCAAAAAAGGGCAGGAAACTACACTCACCAGGAAGACATCCAGTTGTGCATGTCATGGAAGAACATAAGCACAGATCCTGTTGTTGGCAATGAGCAGCCAGGAAAAGCTTATTGGAAAAGGATTGCTGCCCACTTCCATGCCAACAAGACCTTTGAGTCTGATAGGAGTGACAACTCTCTCGAGCACCGGTGGAGTACTATTAAAAAAGAATGTCAAAAGTTTCAAGGCTTCTATGAGCAGATTCAGCGTCGCCATCCAAGTGGCATACCATACAAGGAGCATGTAAGTGGTGCACATTATTGATTGTTTGTACTGTTCCATGCATTTGTACTAATATACTTAAACTTTCATGCAGCTTCTGAAGCAGGCACAGGCACTCTTCGCAGGCAAGGATCCAAAGAAAAAAAAGGCTTCCAATTCGTCCATTGTTGGCTTAAGGTCAGGAATTGTCAGAAATTCCTAACACTAGAGACCATCAAGAGTACCAACTAGAGGCCAAGGACCGTGAATCATGAGGCGCCAAATGATTCAGTCGGTGATGAAGAAGATGAGAGCGGCAAGAGTAAAACTCCAGATTCATCACAGCCAAGCCAAAAGAACAGACCCACGGGAAGGAAGCAAGCAAAGGAGAAGTTGAAGAGTGGAGGAGATGCTGGAACATACAAAGAAGCTATACAAGAGTTGGCTTTGGTTAAGGAGAAAGAAGTGCTATTGCGAGAGGACAGGTGGAAAGAAACCAAGATGATGCAGGAGCGCAAGCTCTTATTTGAGGAGCGCAAGTTGATGTGGGATCAAGAACAAAAGATCATGTTCTGTGATGTCAACACTTTGGAGCCAGATGTGAAGACATACGTGTTGGCAATGAGAGCACAAATTGCAGCACAAAAGGTCGCTGCTCTTGGTGGAGCTAGTAGTGATGGGTTTAATGGTGGGGCTAGTAGTGGTGGGGTAGATGGTGGAGGTAGCAATTAGAAATGAGTGTCGCCATCTATATTATATCTATGTCATTGTTATGTTTGGATGAACTACGTTTGTTATGTTGTTAATTTTGTTGAACAATATGTAATATCTTTGTCATTGCTATCTTTCAATGAACTACGTTTGTTATGTCACAATTTTTGTTGAACAATATGTATGTTATATCTATATATAGTTTGTCTATGTATGTTCAAATTTGATTCAATACGATTTTTTCTTATTCTCATAAGGTTGCTATGGATCACTCCGACAACGAAGATCTCCTTCATCAGTGGTGGGAGGAAGAAGAGGAGTCAGACGATGATATGGATATAATTATAGCCGGTGTGCTAGCGGACATGGAACATGAGAGAAGTAAGAAGAAGCGACGTGGTTCTATTTCGGGCCGACAAGTAGTACCAAGGGATATGCATGCTGGAAACTTGCGCATTGTGGCTGATTATTTCGCAGATCCTCCAGTGTACAACGAGAAATTTTTTAGGAGAAGATTCAGAATGTCAAAGAATCTCTTCTTGCGAATTGTGAGTGGGGTCGAGGCCAAGGATGATTATTTCAGACAGAAGGAAAATACAGCAGGCCTTCGTGGAGCCACTGCACTGCAGAAAGTTTTTGGCTCATTTCGAATGCTTGCATATGATATGCCGGCTGATTCAATGGATGAAGTTGTCAGGATTGCAAAGAGTACCATGGTTGAGACATTTCAACACTTCGTGAGAGCTGTGGTTCATGTGTTTGGGGACCAATACTTAAGGCCACCCACTGTTGATGACACTACAAGATTGATGGAGTTGAATAAGAAGAGGGGATTTCCTGGCATGCTTGGTTGCATTGATTGTATGCACTGGAGGTGGAAAAATTGCCCTACTGTTTGGAAAGGGCAGTATTCAGGGCATGTCGATGGCCCAACTATGATCCTTGAAGCTGTTGCATCTGAAGATTTGTGGATTTGGCATTCGTTCTTTGGTCTACCAGGCTCTCTCAATGACATCAATGTCCTACAGAGATCTCCACTTTTTCAGAGGCTAACTTCAGGTACTGCACCAGCTGTGGAGTACATGATCAATGAAAACAAGTATACCATGGGTTATTATCTTGCAGACGGGATCTATCCTTCTTGGGCAACCTTTGTGAAGAGCTATAGTAGTCCACAGGGCAACAAGAAAGTTCATTTCACCAAAGTTCAAGAAGCTGTGAGAAAGGATGTAGAGAGAGCATTTGGAGTTTTACAAGCTCGATTTGTCATGGTGAGGGGTCCTGCTAGTTGGTAGAATAAGGACACTCTATGATACATAATGACAGCTGCTGTTACGATGCACAACATAATCATTGAGGATGAGCGAGATGGTGATGGAGACTACGATTATGACCAAGATGGTGGGGAGGTGTTGAGAGAGGAGGAGTACCAACGGCGTGATCCACTTGTATTGAACGAGTTCTTGAAGATGCACCAAGAGATTGAAGACAGGGAGGTACATGAGAGGCTTCGAGATGATCTTATCGAGCATTTGTGGGCAATTCACAGCGCTTCGTAGTTTGATTCATTGCTCGGATTTTCTATTTATCTAGTTTGTTTGTTATTTCTTTATTATTATGATGTGTGTTTGACAATTTCTATTTAGATATGCCATTATCATGTTTTGAAAATTTTAAATTTAAATTTCAAATATCATGTTTTCAAATTGTAAATGTTAATATGCTTATGTTTTATGTATTACAAATATTTTTATTGAATTTTAGTGGTGTCAAATGAGGATTATACATAGTGGATATGTCAAAATAGGAGAGAAAATAAAATAGAGACTCAGATTTAGAGACTGTTCTTTGGACTTGTTTCTCAAAAACAGTGCCTGTAATATAAGGGCCCTAAATCCAAAATAGGGGCTCTGTTTTAGGGGCCTTTGCTGAAGATGCTCTAAGACTAGATGTATCACACTATCGCGTATTCACGTGTGTACTGTTGCCAGGAAAGCATCCAGCTGCTGGTTCTCCGAGCGAGACACGAACTTGATGCAAATCGGTGGACGCGCGTTGAAGAAGGTGAGTATCGACGACAGCAGAGACCCGAGTCCATCCCCGCAGATGAGCCCCGACGCCACCGCCGGTGAAAGCAGCCGCGCTCGGCTGTCGCTGGAGTACCTCTTCCAGATGTACAGCGACAGGCTTCCCATGGCCATGCCGATGGGCATCTTGGGCGGCACGAAGAACGCCACGGCCACGCCGACGGTGCTCGGGATGTAGGGGAGCGCGCGCCACCGCCGCCGCTCCGCCACCTCGCGCGTCACGCTGAGCGCCACCGCCAGCACGAAGAAGAGCTTGCAGAGGAGGAGGCTGTGCTCCGGCAGCCCGTCCCGGCCGACGCTGAGCATGGCGATCCCGCGGTACACCTGGGCGAAGGGGACGTCGGCGACGTTGTCGACGCCCATGTCGTTCACCTTGTAGAAGACCCAGAAGACGGCCGGGTTGATGACGCAGCCGAGCGCCGTGCCGGCGACCTGGCCGACGAGCATGGCGCGTGGCGAGGTCAGCGTCAGGTACCCCGTCTTGAAGTCCTGCATGAAGTCGGACGCGCCGGAGACGGTCGACACGATGATCCCGCACGCGGCGAGGCCGGCAACGACGCCGCCGCTCTCGAGGCCCACCCACGAGCTGAACACGAGCATGGCGATCTTGCCGTAGGTGCTCGACAGGTTCATGTCCGTGACGCCGACACCGTACGCGTTGCAGAAGGCGAACACCGGCGCGACGAGGTAGGCGAGCGCGACGTGGCGGTGCCTGAGCTGCGGGTAGAGGCGGGGGACGGCGATGGTGGAGACTGCCGCCAGGACGGCGTAGGCGGCGACGGCGACCCTGCCGGGGAGCCTGTCTCGGAGGAACACCTGCGCCCTCCGGCGGTCGTCGAAGCTCTGCATGGTCCGCCCGGTGGCGCTGATGCACTGGAACGGCGGCACCGTCGGCGGCGCAGCGAGTGTGATCACACGGCTCCGCCGCTTGCGCATCGTGTAGGCCGTCCTGACCAGCGCGCAGAAGAAGGTGAAGAGGCCGTCGGCGAGGATCATGGACACGCCGACGAACACCCTGTAGCCCATGATGCCTCTCAGGTCGTTGCCGTCGAGGTTCTTGGGGAACCACTGCCCCTGCTTCGCATCGATGTACGGCCACAGGACCCCGCACGAGACGACGGAGCCGGCGAGCATCGACACGGTGATCATCGGCGGGCACATCATGCCGACGCCGACGTTGGTCATCGAGAAGTCGAAGAAGAATCTGACATTTTCAGAACCTCACAACGCATCCAAATTCCAAAGAACAGTTGTGTTTTGGTTAATTACCGCCGCTTACCCGCGACGGTATGCCGCGATGCCGAACGTCGGGAAGACCTGGAAGCCGCAGTTCTTGCCGGCGGCGAAGAACCACTGGAACAGAGGCCACAGCACGGTGCCTCCGAGAGACTTGAACAGCGTGAGCACCTGTTTCCTGTGGTCAAGAATGAAACGTGACATCACCAACGGATCATAATCTTCAATAAAAAGCTGAAATTTTTCCCATTTTGAAAGAGGCAGCTCGATCATCTCACCTTGCTTGCTTGGCGCCATGAGGAGTGTGGAAGCTGTTGATGAGGTGCGCCGTGGCTGTGCCGCTCGGGTAGGTCAGCCGGTCCCGGATGATCATCACCTTCCTGACCGGCACGATGATGAACAGGCCGGCGAAGTTGACGAGGAAGAGGAAGGCGATCAGCCGCCCTATGTTTGGCTCCTCCACGTTCTTCCCGTCACTGCCAGCATGCCCGTTCCCCGAGTTCCCGCTCATCCCAAGAATGTACGACCCAAATCCTCCTGTAAGACAGACATCACCCCAAATATACGTACGGTCTATTGAATTGCATACTCCGACCAATCCAACAAAAAGTTTAAGGTGATAAATAAAGACAGACAATATACTTCAACACGATCAAATTGTTAAAGATTACACTACTAGAAAAACAAGCATCACAAACAGTACCTCTATAACCGGTTCATTTATAATCCATTATAATAGTGCATCACAACCGGTTCAATAGTTACGAGCCAGGAGAGGGCTTCTACAACCGGTTGGGGACATAAACCGGTTGTAAAACCCAATTTCTACAACCAGTTTGTGTCCCTAACCGGTTATGGACTTCTACACCCGATTAGGGATACGAACTGCTTGTAGAAAATAACTTCTACAACCGGTTGTGATACGAACCGCTTGTATAAACCCAGTTTTTGAAATAATAAAAGGAGTGCTTGTCCTACTCTATTAGAGAGCATGCGTGGGTGGGTTGGCTAGATGGGTGGGTCACGAGAAGAGGGTGAGGTTGTGGGTTCAAATCTCACTCCTCCCAATATTATTTCTCTTTTTAAGTGCCTTCACAAATCACAACCGGTTATAAAACCGCTTGTAATAGTGCCTAAAGTATCACACGCGGTTGTTTACAACAGGTTCCAAAACCGGTTGTAAAACCTGGTTAGAACCGGTTGTAAAATCTGGTTCGCTGATATTGTTAAGATCTCTGATCACTTGGAAGCTGGTTCAACTAGGAGATTTAAGAATTCGACAATCTTTAAAATTCGTATTTTAGGATTTGACACCTAGTCTGTCGTAGACACATCATATGAGAAACGCGAATTGAGTCAAACTCTGAAATTTTCCAATTTAATAGTTCAAATTCAATTGAAATTATAGTGTTATTAGCTCGAGACATGCATATATATGTACCACTGAAGGCGATGCTGGAGCAGGCGACAACGCAGGTCTGGATGACGGTGTTCTCCTGGCGGGTGAAGGGCAGATGCGAGACGCCGAAGACGTCGAGCACGCGGATCCAGGCCCTCGCGAGGAAGAAGCCCAGGAGGCCGGCGGGGATGCTGAGCGACGGGAGGAGCCCCGAGGTGAGGTTCAGCTTCATCGCCACGACGCTCACCGTCGTCCCGAGGACGAGGCTCACCGCCGCCGACCGCACCGTGATCGTCTCCGACAGCGTCGGCAGCGGCTCCGCCTCGAAGGCGCGCTCCGTCGACGACGCGCCGCCGTCCAGGTGCGTTTCGCCGGCGGGCTCCATTGCTGAGTGCTGAGTGCTGAGGCCTTTCGTGGCTTTGATCGTGCTACGCGGTGGATGCCTGGCATGGCGGGAGGAAGAAGGCGGGGGCGATTGCATGGTTAATTAGTTTGAGCTGCTTGGTGTTGGCTGACGCGCTGCGGCTATGTATAGTCCTTTCTCGTTCGCTTCAACGTTAACTTGGTTTTATTAGCGGTTTCATTGGATGCGATTAGAGCCAGCAAGAGCAACTTCCGCGTAGAACACTTTCAGTCGGCAAACGAACGTATGCAACTGTGTGGACAAAAATGGATAGTAACACCTAGCCGCGCTTTCACAGTTGCACATGCAAAAAATTTGACCAAAATTCATTAAAATTAGGTATTTGAAACCTGGTATGGTATTCTACAGGGGTGGCCTATAAGCCCAATTGTCGAAGGGAAATATTTGATGCAAATGATTTATTTGGTGCACAAGTACAAAAGCACTATCTTGAACGCTAGATTACCTAAGCGTCACCCATCGTTATTGGATCACTCGAGCACCTCATCTGTCTCTCTCTCTGCCCTCCCTCTCTCCACCATTCTAGCATCGCAACTCGCAAGGAGCCACCACCGAGAGGTCATGCCACCGATTGGCTCCTACTCCAAGGCCGGCGACACTATTAGAGAAATGGGTATCACAACCGGTCTTAAAAACGCCATCACAACCGGTTCATTTCGAACCCGTTGTGATAGTGCACCAGTACCGGTTTGTTAGGCCAAGAGACAGGAGAGAGCTTCTACAACCGGTTTGGGACACAAACCGGTTGTAGAGCTCAATTTCTACAACCGGTTTATGTCCCCAACCGGTTATGGACTTTTACAACCGATTGGAGACACGAACCGGTTGTAGAAATTAGATTCTACAACCGGTTCATGTCCCTAACCGGTTGTAGAAACTCTATTTTTGAAATGCTAATGCTTGTCCTACTCTCAATAGAGAGCACACGTGGGTGGATTGGCTAGAAGGGTGGGTGAGGCGTGAGGTTCTGGATTCGAATCCCACTTCTCCCAATATATTTCTAACTTTTGCTAAGACCACAACCGGTTCGTGGACCTGGTTGTGATACCCGGGAGTATTACTCCGGTGGCTTACAACCGGTTCCAAAACCCAAAACCGGTTGTGAAGGGGGTTTAGAACCGGTTGTAATACCCGGTTCCCTAGTAGTGGACTTTCTGGAGGCAGTTAACTCCTCCTATGGTAGTGGTCCTCCAGGTCCTGGCCACCTCCTTCTTGATAGTAGCCTACTTGGCGGCACACCTTCTATATTCGGCGGCACTTGCAAGAAGAGGGTTGTTCCTAGCAGCACCCAACTATGCATGCATCTCCCTTAGTCATTAGTGGCGGTGCTAGGGAGAGTATCAGACTAAGGGGGGACATGAAGGGGGATCTGCTAGGGTGGCAGTAGAACGGCGGTGGACCACCCAACGATGGTCATGGAGAAAGATAGGGTATGGCTAGGGTGATGTCCTAGTAGCTTCCAGTGGCAAAAATGGTCAAGATGTCATTTTTGCACTTGTGCATTAAACGGAACATTTGTACCAAATATTTCCCCACTATCAAATCCCCGTTTGTGAAAGTGAAAACCAACCGGTTTAAAAAAAAATGAAGACCAACCGCAAGTAACGGGATATCGTGAGAAACTTTGGACAAAATAAGTGCACTAGCTAGAAAAATGCACTTTGTGTAACCGCACGGCTTCCAAAACAATCAACTTTGTACTTAAAATTGTTGTATGGTTCTTGGCATGTCGATCCGGTCGTCTGTTAACATGTACAATGAATTACACAAGGGAAGGGATTCGCAAGCTCGTCCTTGGTGCTGCTCTGCCTCCAGCCCGAGCCCGTAATTAAGCTCCTCTCCTGCTGCAGTGTTCCATTCACGATTTGTGTTGGTGCAATGAACTGATTACGTGTCATGGAGTCTTGTTCCGAGAAGTAATTTCTGAAGTAGATTTTTAACACGTACCTAAATTGTTTTGGACATATTGTTGATGTGCTCTGATCAAATGGACTTAGTTCACTACTACATAACATCCCTTCCATACCGTCTCATCACTGTTGGTTCATCGAGAAACGTCACTGATAACTTATCACTGCCGGTTTGTAAGCCGTAGCGGCGAGAAAATCATCGAGGCTTTTAAAACAAGCAGTGATAGGAATTATCACTGCCGGTTCAAGTCACAAACCAGTAGTGATAATGGAGGGAGTATCACTGCCGGTTCATAATACGAACCGGCACTGATAATAGATTATAGCTCATTTTTAAAAATTCATAACTTTTTTATACGGAATTGGATGGAGATAAAATTTATATTAAAATTTTAGCTCTCGACGAGATCTACAACTTTGTAGTTGACAACTTTTTTTATTTGAAGTTATTTAGATGCCCAAATAATCATTAAAACATTCAAACAACAAGGGTCAAAAGGAAAAATATACCATTGCTCTCTATAAGCATTGATAGGTGAGTTGGTAAGGATGCTTCGCGTAACTTGAGAAGTCGTGGGTTCGACCCCTGTTAATAGCAGTGTGATTGTGTACATGTAGATGACAATACTAGAGTGCAAGAAATTTTTTTTAGCTTTTTTAAAGCCAAAAATGGGACATACTATCGCTGCTGGAATATAGTATCACTGCCGATTCAAGAACTGGCAGTAATGCCAATTCCAAACTGGCAGTGATGACTTTTTCTGTAGTAGTGGTTAGATCTTACCCCATAGAGGTAAGTGGTCACGGATGAAAACAGGACAGGAAATATCCTCCTGATTTGATACTGTATCCGAAAATAATCCGTTCCGAATCCAATTTTGTAGTCTTGGTTTGTATCCGACATTATCCATATTCGTATCCGAGAAATATCCGAAAATACGGGTTATAATATGGGAAGAGCAATATCCGATCCATATCCGTCCTGTGTCTGTATTTTGATGATATTTAGAAAAAAAAATACCACATAAATCAACAAAATAGATATCCAATAACTATCCGATCAACATATATATTCTTCATGGCTTTGTAGATAGTGACTAACATGTACATGAAATAACATTTGATTATGTATATGTTTTTAAATATGATAAATATTCTTTAGTAGGTACTATAATATAACACTTGTGTTGATAATCCTATATATTTTCTTTGATTGTGTACTATCCACTATTAACCATAACCGATCCGAGCTCAATCCACATCCGTCCTATATCCATATCCCGAATAATCCATATTCGCATTCGTATCCGATGCATCCGTATCTGAATCCATATATGAGAAACAATGTGGGTTAGTATATGAGAATATCCGTCTGTATCCGACCCGTCTTCACCCCTAGTAGTCACTCATGGAAAATCATGAATCCATTCAATCTCCATTAATGCGTCTTCACCCCTAGTAGTCAACCATGGAAAATCATGAATCCATTCAATCTCCATTAATGCATGCCCAGAAAGTCATTAATTTATTGGATCTCTATCCATACATCATGAAAAGTCAGTTCACTAATCCATAGCAACATGACCACATATTTCATGCATGTATAGATACACATGGTCATAATAAGAACTTTCAAATCCATCAAATCTCCATACAAAAGACACCATTGATTTAAGTCATCATATTTGGCTATTTTTGTTCAAACCGTATAAAAAATTTCAAAATAATCCCAAAAAATATGAAATATAAAATTTATTACTTTCAATATAATTTTTAAAATTAATATTAAAGTTTACAAAAGATGTAGTGATCGCCTGATGTCTAGTCCAGTGTTGTTAGACCACAGTGGTAGGTATCAATATATATAGAAGTTCTATATCAGACGATCACTACATCTTTTGTAAACTTTAATATTAATTTTAAAAATTATCCATTAGACCGCAGTGGTAGGTATCAATATATAGAACTTGATTCGGTTCAAGTTCTAATGGGTGAGGATAAGACAAATCCATAGGAAAAGGGGAAAAGTGGGATCGGCTCACCTCTTATAATTAAGAAAAGATGTTCATCAAATGGTCTTACCCTAGGGGATAGGATGGAGCATTGTAACAGTGCCCATTTCTAAAAGCAATGCGTCAAAAGTGTCCTGCTCCGATATCTAATTTATGAAAACTGCTGTGTGCTACCTAATCTGTGAAAACTGTTGTGTGCTACCGCCATGGATTCCTCTGAACTATTTTCCGTGTACTTACAAATGTGTTTGTGAACCTTCGGCATTGGATCTATGTTATGTGTCCGTGTGAACCAATTCATATGTACGGATGTACCCATGCTGAGGTATTGGCTTGGAGCACTAGTCGGCTAGTATCGGGTTCATGTCTGAGTGGCACCCTCGTTCATCTAGACCTGGAGCTCTACAAGCATTAGTTCGCACTAGTTTTATGTTAAAATAGTGTCTCATATCATACCTTATAAGAAAACGTAGATGAGTAGTATAGTGTCATTAGGGTAATTCCTGTTTCTTTTTGCAAGAAGCTTTTGGAGGATCGGATCCGGGATGCTATATATACCAATAAAGAGTGGACATATAGACCTACGCCACAACACGATAAGCAAATCATCCAAAGCAAAGAGTGCGCAATAGGATAAGCTAGATTATTCTTTAGTTTATTTTCCCTATTTTTATAGGACAAGAACCCTGAGGGAATCTCGTAAAAGGTCGACCATCAGCAACGGTGTCCCTTCCCTCTCTCTTTTCCTTCGCAGAAGGAATCTTGTACGGATTCAATTTTCTATTTTCTTCAAAAGTAATTCTCTCTTCTTTCTCTATATCATTTCTTTCGAAGGGTACTGAGATGGTGGAAAATATAGAGAAATAAAATATGGTGTAGAAATGGGGAAGGGAACGAAATGAAGAGAATATGGTTGCATATGGTCATGAGAGAGTAACAATTCATTATGCTCTTTTGAGAATTTGTGGCGAGCCTCACCACATCTTTAGGTTCTCTTTGCTAAATTGTTCTTGATATCATCCACGCTCATGCCATATCTCTCAACTTTGATTCTATATGGCGTTGTTGCACATAAAGAGGTAGTAGAGTATAACAACTGGAATCAAAGCTCATGCCATATTAATCAGCACTACTATAAAAACAGTCTTTAGTCCCGGTTGGGAATGAGCTTTAGTCCCGGTTCCCGAACTAGGACAGGCCATCCGGGACTAAAGGTCACATACCTTTAGTCCTGGTTCTCCTAACCGGTACTAAAGCGTAGAAAATGTCTAAAAAATAAGGCGAACTCAAGACTCGAACTTGGGACCTCATGCCACCACGTGACTCCCCACTCACTCTTCTAACCAACCCACCCACCCACGTGTATTTAATATACTAGGATATGCATTCCTTTTGAAGTATGCTGAAATGAGCCTTTAATACCGGTTCGTAACACGAACCGGGACTAAAGGCCTACCTTTAATCCGTTCGTAATACTAACCGGACTAATTTGTGCTGTGCGGATAGCATGTACCCACTTCCCAAAGCCACCTTTAGTACCGGTTCGTATTACGAACCGGGACTAATTTGAGCCACGAACCGGTACTAATCGTGCTTTTAGCCCTGTAGCCACGAACCGGGACTATTGCTACATCAGTCCCGGTTTGTGGCCAATCGGGACTGATGTACCGGTATGGAAGGTCATTTCTCTAGTAGTACAGATTAGTGAGGATCGGCAGAGTTTCAGGAGTAACACAACCAAGATCGATGTCCATAATATATATAGAGTCAAGTAGACTAATTTGATGGTATTTTATGGTTAAGGATGTTATCTAGCAAGAGATAATCGAAACTCTTGAAGAGGTCAAACCAAAAATGATATTTGTTAAAGACTGGAAGGTAATGGGGTAATACAGAAACAAGGAAGGTCACATGTCAAAGGACTGTCCGAACTTAAAGCAAATAAAGAGTGCGTCTTTCTAGATACATAGTAAAACAACAATGCAAAAAAAAGATATGTCACATATATTCCTTAATGTTGTAGTCTTCTCCTATATCATTTGAGGCTCAATGTACCATTTCCCTTATGTTGCTGTCTAGCCCTACTCTTTTCACTACCGACTCTGGCAACCAGCTCGATGACCTAGCCTAAACTTCATAGCTAGGGATGCAAATGGAGCGGATAATTTCCGACCGACCGAACCAATACGGATAGTGGTTTGGATATTTATACGGATATCTGGCTGTTTTTTGCGGATATGGATATGGATATTAGGATGCAGATACAGATACGGATAATGCGGATAATATCCGTGGAGCCATTATCTACTACAGTGCTCAGCCTGATCCGTTTCAACTGCTTTGTACTACTACTATTCAAAAACGCTTTATGCAAGATTACTTTATGCGCTTTCTGATGCTTTCGAGCCTAACCGTACTGGTGGACTTAGTGGTGCTTACGGCCTTAGGCCGAATTGCTCACTGCTTAGGCCGAACCGTTCCAATTAGCTGGACTGCTGGAGTGCTGGTGCTTCATGCCTTTACCGCACCGCCCTGGTAGTGTCTACAAGAATACATGTTTCTTGTGCATTAAATATTTATGCGTACTTTAAATGTTTGATACTTTCTTTGAAAGTCTGTATTTTGCGTATTATCCGAGGAATTATCCGTTCCGAACAATATCGGAACCTATAGTATCCGTGTCCATATCCGAGCTATCCGTGTCCATATCCGACATTATCCGTGTCCGAATCCATATCCGATACTATCCTTATCTGATCCGTATCCGAAAAATAAATATGGATACGAATACAATATCACTGCTATCCGACCATATCCGATCCGTTTACATCTCTATTCATAGCCCAGCCCAACTTCGAGCCCTAACCATAGCAAGCCACAACTCTCCTCCCACAAGCCCCACCCAAGGGCAGAATGCCCTGTGGGGCCAAAATTCTCCTCATCCCGGCTCCCCTCCCTGGCTCGCGGCTCCCTGCAGACTGTCTTTGTTCTGCAGTCATGTGCTGTGCTGTTGGCTGAGCTGCATGCCGCTGGTGGCTGTGTAATAATTAGGCCAACTGGCCAAGCCCAACTATGCAGCGAACGAATCAATCACGCAGTCGTCGTAGCGAGGCTTTCTTCCTTTGTTTCGTGTTCCATTGTTCATCTTTTTTTTAAAAAAAATAACAAACCAAATAACCTTTATTATTCAATAATAAAAGTTACAAGAAAAATTAAAACAGAAATTAATGAATCTCAGCAGAGATTAGAACCACCAATTTCTATAAGAAACAACACAAATAGTATGGTCTCCTAATTTGCTAGTCCTGAAAAAGCCTGTATGGTATAAGCAGCATCTTGTCATTCTCTCGTAAAAAAGTGTTATGAGAAATTTTAACACCGATATCGGAGGTAAACTTCTCAAAAGACACAAAAATATGACCGGTTCTTGACACATCCAACACATAAAGCTACCAGAAAATATAAAAAGAGGCTCCGTTTGCCCTCCTTGTCAGGGTCTAGCCCCTTTTTGAGATGATGCTGATACTCCAGTGTGTAGATCTCATCTGCGCTATTGCAACGACGCCACTATCAGATCCAACACCGAGGATTCAACCTTGCGTGACCACTCCATCGAAGACACCGTTGCCATAGCCTGCCGAGGAGCGTCCATCGAAGAAAGCCAAAGCCTCTTGTCGACGATTTGCGTCGGCAATGTATTTTATGGAATAGTGCGAAAGATCACAACTACGATGGTAGCACAGGGAGCCGGATTTATACAGGTTCGGGCCCTCAGGATGAGGTAATACCCTACTCCTGTGCTCGTGGATTATATGGTGGATGTCGATTACAATGTGTGTCCTCGTCAAGATGGCACGAGAACAAACAATGATCTGGGATGTGTATGATGAGATGTAGATTGGATGAAGATGATCTAACTAGGGACACCCGACCCCCTTCATATAGTGTAAGGGGTCGGGTTACAGATAGGTTCCTAATCCGTATAAGGAACATAGAGATATAACCGGGTTGGTCACGTCTATCTCCATGTATTCGAGTAGGAAACGAGTTTGTTTCCTTGTAGAGTAAGCTAGGCCGCGCCAGCCTCCAAGCTCGCCTTCTGGAAGATCCGTGCGACTCGGCCCAAAGAGGTGGTACGTCCAACTGGATATCTTGGAATACCCGGGGCCCATGTTGTCCATAGTAGCCTCCGAGTGCTTCGTGACTGGGTTGTCTTGATTCTGGGTTCAGCTTGCAGTCCTTCAGATGTAGCCCTAGTGATGTCACTCTTCGTTCGACTGATGAAGTTTCACTTCGCTGAGTAACATGCTGATCAAATAACACTGTTGCAAAGGACTCAAGAGAAAATCTCAAGTCTTAAAAAGGTGTCTGGTACCCAGCCCGACTGGTTAGTATACTGGCTATTGGCCCCACAGAGGGGCGTACCAAAAAAGTGGATGTTGCCGAGTGATCAGTGTCACCCTGCGTTATCCTCCCTGTTATGAATTATGACATTCGAGTCTGTCTGGCAGAGCTCAACATTCAGTCCAGCAGGGGACATGCCACAACCCGCGTAGGGCGTTCAGGAGCCTTGACCCGACTAGTGCGGAGTCAAGCTAGTGATTCTCGGAAGAATACGCCTGCCTCCAAGTTGAGGTCCTCTGAGTGGTGTCCGCCGTGATGACGAATGATCCAGAGATGTGCCACTAAGACTCAACTGAAGAGGTAACTCTTGACGCCCAATCTGATTAAGAAATCAAACCGACCATTGACCCCAGGAGGTACGTCAAGAGTTCGGTTGTAATTTGGGAAGCGTCCAGTCTTCAGAAACTGACGACCGGCATGAGGCCCGACTAGGGATGCTATCTTTCCCGACTGGATATAATCCGAGTGACATCTGTACCCGAGCAATGCCGCGTACAGCTCGCGGCCCTCGTGGGGCATGCTACTCGGAACCCAAGGCAATCAGGCGCCCTGACTCGACTGGTGCGGAGTCAAGCTTAGTGATTCTCGGAAGAATGTGCCTGTCTCCAAGTTAAGGTTACCTGAGTGGTGTCCGTCTTGACAACGAACGATCCGGAGATATTCTATCGGAACCCAACTAAAGAGGTAACCTTTAATGTCCGGCCTGGCAAAAGCCAAACCGACTACTGTCCCCAGGAGGCACATCCAAGGCTACGTTTAATTATCCAGGAAGCGCCCAGTCCTCAAAGATTGACGACCTGCATATGGCCCGACTGGGGGCACGCCCTTTTCCTGATTAGGTTCGGTTTGAGCGGCACCTGTACTCAAACAATGTTGTGTACAGCTTACAGCCCACATGGGGCGTGCTCTCTGGATCCTAAGTCCAGGACCGAATCTCGAAGTGATGATTTTAGGGTTTTATTCCTTCACGCCTGGCACGGAAACAAAACGTCGCCCGTTTTCTTTTAATGAGAGAGCACGTCGGGGCATTTGAACAGTTACGCACGCGTTGTGCGCCCAAATCTGTTCGTCTCCCCGAAACGCTCCCGCTAGGGTTTAGTGCTTCCGCCGCCACCGAGCAACCCTAGCGCCGCCACCGCCGCCGATCTCCAAATCCACCTTCGCCGCTCCTCCTCCCCCACCACATTCCAATGGCCGGGAACTGGGCAACCTCCAACACCACCGAGGAGCGGCTACAAGCCCTGGTGGACGCCGGCGTTCTCCCGGCGCCAGAACTCATCGACTGGCACGCCGCCGCGGATGAGTCCTTTCCTACTCCTCATCAAGAGGAGATCGTTGTTTTCGAGTCTTTCTTCTCCCGTGGGTTCGGACTCCCCGCTTCTTTCTTCCTTCGTGGTCTGCTCAACCACTATGGAATCGAGTTCTTTCATTTGAACCCCAACTCCATTCTTCAACTTTCTATCTTTGTTCACCTCTGAGAAGCCTTTTTGGGGATTGCTCCCCACTTCGCCCTTTTCCGCCACCTCTTCTTCTTGAAAGCCTACCCCACTGACAACGCCCCTAAGACTGTTGGCGGGGCCGGTTTCAAACTCCGGAGTGGCATCAAGAAGGAATACTTCTCCTTGCCCCTCCGGACTTCTCTGAAGGGGTGGAACCAGGAGTGGTTCTACTTCTCAAACCCTCCCCCCGGTATTCCTCGCTTTGACGGGAGGAAGCCCCGGGCTTCTTTCGTTTGGACCTCCGCGCCCTCTTCCTCTGAAATGGATCAAGTCTCCGAGTTGCTCGGCCTGATTCGGAATCTCAAAGAAGAGGGGCTAACCGGCGTGGCCATCGCTGTCTCCTTCACAAAGTGCCGTGTCCAGCCTCTCAAGGAGAGGATCCGGCTTGGGTTCGAGTACACCGGGCCATCCGACCCGACTCAGGAAACGGATACCCCGATCTCCAACTCGGACGCCGTCGACCGACTTTCCGAGTTCTTCGCTCCAGGAACTCTCTTTTCCAATCAAGGGAGTCCCAGAAGTTTTTCTCTCAACAATCCATCACCAGAGGTAAGGGTTGACTATTCTTGAAATTTGTCTCATGTACCGAGTAATTTTTGCTTTGAAACTAGCTCGGATGAGCCGCGTTCCTGTGCAGGACCGCCGGGCCTTCATATCCCTTGCCCCGACACCCGAGGCTCCCACCGACAAGGGGGAGAAACGCCCGGGTAAAGACCCTGAAGAGGCCCCGACAGCGAAGAAAGGCAAGGGCCCGGCCTCCAAATATGACCGGTTAACGCCTCTTGTCGACGATTTGCGTCGGCAATGTATTTTATGGAACAGTGCGAAAGATCACAACTACGAAGGTAGCACAGGGAGCCGGATTTATACAGGTTCGGGCCCTCAGGATGAGGTAATACCCTACTCCTGTGCTCGTGGATTATATGGTGGATGTCGATTACAATGTATGTCCTCATCGAGATGGCACGAGAACAAACAATGATCTGGGATGTGTATGATGAGATGTAGATTGGATGAAGATGATCAAACTACGAACACTCGACCCCTTTATATAGTGCAAGGGGTCGGGTTATAGATAAGTTCCCTAATCCGTATAAGGAACATAGAGATATAGCCGGGTTGGTCACGTCTATCTCAATGTATTCGAGTAGAAAACAAGTTCGTTTCCTTGTAGAGTAAGCCAGGCCGCGCTAGCCTCCAAGCCCGCCTTCTGGAAGATCCGTGCGACTCAGCCCAAAGAGGTGGTACGTCCAACTGGATATCTTGGAATACTCGGGGCCCATGTTGTCCACACCTCTGATCCAGCTCACCATCGACAAGACAAAGACTCTTACTCCAAATCTTAAACCACTACTATTACTAACTCCACCCATCGCAGATCCTACGCCACCTCCACCACCGACTGTCTAGAGGGCGTCGGCAAAGAGAACGACAGGCGGATCAGCAGCGACACTAGGATCGCCTCATTTTTTCTTTTCCTATGGAGATGGTGGCTTAAAACCCTAAATCAAAAGTACTGACATTGATCTGTGGAGAACGGCTTCCATTGTTCGTCTATTCCTTTAATCCTGTTCATTCTAGTTAGATTGTCGCGCCCCGTGAGTGCTTGCACCCTCGCCCGCCTCCCTGCTTGGGACGTTCGGACTCGGAACCGCAATGCAACCCCATGAGGGGATGGGCAAGAAGAAGAGTAAAATATAAGGTAATTTAATTAGAAACAAACTATTCTAATCTCATCTAATCTAGTCATCTAGCTGGAAAATTATTTGTCTAATTGTTCTTTTTATATAGATTTCACAAAATATTTTAGCAAGGTTTGTAGCAGATCGAACTCAAATCAAAGTGCTCATACAAGCGGAAACGACGAGGTAGACAGACAAGGATCGGGGGCTATTGTTTATCGTCTTATTGAGTTGGCATTGCTACTACTGGTGGGTATAGCATCGATTGAAAGAGTCTTCTTCTCAGTTACGAAGATTATCAAGACCGATTTACAAAACAAGATATCTGATGATTGGCTTAACGATATAATAGTGTTCTACATCAAGCAGGACATAATCAAAGGACTTCGTCTCAATGAAATTAAGAAGTATTTTCAAAAAAATGAAAACTCAACAAATGCAACTGTGTCAGTCTCCTAGACGCAATTAGTCCTTTAGTGGTGTCTTTTGTCTTTTTTGCATGTTTTATGCTTTATGATACTAATTGGTTTCTATTTAATTAACATCATATACTCTTATCGGTACGTGGATTGCATTCATATTGTGACACTATTTAATCATAATTTTATTTGGTCTTCCGCCACTAGCGCCCCCCCTATGCTCTCTTTCCTTTCCGATGCAGTAGCTCTCAAAGCAAATGAAAAGGGGACTAGGGGAGCAGCATCGGGGCATCCGGCGGTGGCACCGAGCAAAGGAGCACTGGGCGGTAGCAGCGGGGGCGCTGAGAAGGACAAGAAAGGCGGCATGGTCAAGTGACTCACATCCTCACCTCTCATTCTAGAGAGCGGCCTAGGGCTCGATTCAGGCCCGATGCACAGGTAAGTAGCCCTTCCTTCACTAATCTCACCATCTAGAGCGGACGTTTAAGGGTAGAGGACACTTTAGGACATCTTTCACTAATCTCACCATCTAGAGCGGGTGTTTAAGGGTGGAGGACTCTTTAGGACGTGTAAACGACATTTTCACAATGCCTATGATGCTCTTGGACGCTCCAAGCGGGAAGGTCTGAACATTACGACGCCTTGCTCCCCCCCGTCCTTCTCTCGTTGAAATGACATTTAAAACGCCGTTTACACAATGTTCTAATAAGCATGGTGCTTTAATCGGGAAACCCACCACCTAGTTGAGTCCCCGCGAGGGCCAAATCTCATTTAGAGGGTGGTTAATACTTATGAGACCAAATCACAGATACCCGTAGTAAAACCTTAACCCTTAAAAAACAATGGTAATTGGACCGAGTCAATAGTAATTTTGACCAGTCAAAGATGGTTTGACCGAAGTGTTATATGTAGTTTACACAAAAAAAAACTTTATGGAATTCAAATAAACTATATATTTGACTTTCTTATGATTAGATTGTGACAGCCTCATTTTTCCAAAAAAAAATCATCCGCATTGTGCATATTTATTTTTTTTATTATTTCATCTTTCAATTGCATAAAATTTGTTAAAATTCTAAAACTTTGAAAAATGAGCATGTCACATTTTCAAACATTTTGTTTTTGCATGACATATTTAAAAGCCATTTCATTTTCAAAATTAATTTGTATTATTAAGTGTTTTTGACCAAAATTAATTTGCTATTTATAATTTCAAATTTATTTTTACATAATAATTTTAATTCCCCTTTTTACCACTCCCCTCACCCCTCTCTTTTTCCTATTCTACCCCTCCCCCTCCCTATTTCACTCTCTCTCCCCCTTATCTATCTACCTCCCTGTCACTCGCACTCTTTCTTCCCCCCCACCTCGTGCAGATCGACAGAGGGGGCAGCTTCCCTCTTCCTCCTCACTGTTTGCTCTCCAAATTTGGCCAGGAAAACCCCTCCCCGGCCGATCCCCTCAGGCACCTCATTCCCCATCCTCTCCTCACCCCATTTTGCTGACATGCAGCTGGAGATCGTTGCCGAAGCCGCCGCACGCCGTCGCCAAAGCCGAGCTCACCTCAACGGCGTCGCCCCCTAATTGCTCGGTAATCACTCCATCCCCATTGCCAGCGCCGCCCCTCTCTCGCGGGAATCGGCTAGCGCCGTGCGCCTCCTTTCCCCTCCCCCCGGTCTCGGTCACGCCGCCATGCCACCTTGGCCGGCCTCACCTCGAACCTGAGCCCTTGCCTTCCTCCCCTCTTCCACTCCTACCCCACCCAGACCAAGCGCCGCTGTCCTTCCCGGATGCGTCGCTGTTGCGATTTCCTCCTCCCCTACACCACGGCCCGTGTCGAGCCCATCGCTGCCACCATCCTCGGCTCCCCACGCCTCCCTCTCTGCTCCTCAGCCACCTCGACATTGTTGTCGCTGCTTCGGATCGTGGCATCTCCTCCCTTAGCGTCGTCGTCGCCCGTATCTTGCTGCCACTTCCTCATCGGTTTTCTCGCTGCCTCGACCTCATCGCCGCTCGCGCCGTCATGCTCCTCCCGAGCCAAGCCATCTTCGCCGATCGCCACAGCCCGCCACTCGCCGGAGCCTCCCCACCAGTCACCTCTCTGTCTCCTCCTCTGTTCCCCTCCTCCTCCCGATCTCCCTCTTCCTCCCTCCTCTTCTCCGCTCACTTTTGCCACCTTTCTCCGCCAGGTCGCCGTCGCCATCATGACTCATCATCGTGGGACTTCCCCCCCCATTGTAACACCCCAATTCTTAGAAATAAAAATAAATAATTAAAGAAAATATTAAAGACAATAAACAAGAAATAAATCTAAAGCATTGAAAATGTATAAATAAATTATATTTATACTATAAATAAATAAGGATAGGGGTAAGAGTTTAGAATATATAAAATAAACACATAGGAAAGAATATGAAAAAACAAATTATTAACCAAAGAAAGTTTACCCTAATAAGGATGTTAACAGAAAATTTAGTAGCTCAAAATTTAGCAACATCTTAAAATTTTGAATTTTTGAATAATTATTTGAATTTTTCCTATGGGCCAAATTTCCCATCTACTCCTTTTCTTTTCTTTTTATTTTTCTTTTCCCTTCCAGGCTGGACTGGGCCAGCCTCGGCCAGCCCAAGCCGGATCGGCCCAGCTAGCCCACCCGGGGCTCCCACCTCCTTTCTTCCTCCCCCGACCCTGTCTTCTTCACCAGCGCGTCTGACCGGCCGCTCGAGCCCGCCGGCACCGTCCTGTCTGGTCCGACCCATGCTGATGAGTCAGCATGGGGGAGCCGCCACACCGCGCCACCTCACGCTTCGCGCCATCATCACGGGGTACCCGGTGGCGTGTTTCACTTCGCCGCCGTAACCCAGGCCACCTCGGGCGTAACCCCGGCCAAATCCACCCCGTTCAGTGAATTTCCAGCACCGTCCCTGTAGCGCGAAGGTCGGAATTGCCCTTTGCCGCGTCAACCACCCTATAAAAGGGAGCTGAACGTCCTAATTTCGCCGTTTCTCCTATTCGGCCGAAACTGCTCCCCTCACAAATTTCGGCAAACTGTAGCCGCCCGAGCTTCCATCCTTGAGCTAAAGCTTCTCCAAGCAGTCGCCTTCCTTCCCGGGCGACCGAGCTTTCACCACCGAGGGAAACCGACGAAGTCCTTCTTACTTCACTTTCGGCCTCGCCGCCGCTAGCCCAACCCGGAAGGTTTCGACCTCTAATAACCTTCGGGTAAGCTTCCCCATAGTTCCCCGATGCTTCATCATGGAAAATCCGAGCTAAAACATGCCCGAATCGCCCCAGCACTATCTCACCGTAGCTAATGGCCGCCCCGGCCATGGCGCCGCCGTCCCGGCTCGCCGCCGGCCAAATCCCCGGCGAGACGACCTGCGCCTAGAGGCCCTAAACCCGTAGGACACATAAAGCACTCGAAATCGGCCCCCTAGCGCCCTAGAACCGACGCTAGAGACCTCGCCGGAGTCCGGCTAGGAGAGGCGGCGGGTGAACGTTGGCCCGACGTCCTCTCCTCTCTCGCTGCCAGGTGGGACCCAGCTCAACAGTGCGCGGGATTTAAAAATCCCGCGACTCCCTCTCGGCTGAGACCGACAGGTGGGCCCAAGGACCCACCCGTCAGGTCAAGTGACCGCGCCTCCCCGTCAAGACCGCCTCCCAACATGGAAGGCGCATGGGCGAAGTGCGCCTTCACCCCGACCGCGTTCGGTCTCCGACCCATGGGACCTCCTGGTCCACGATCGATCTCGCCGTCGCCAGTGGAGCCCATCTGTCACCAAGACGCTGTGTGTGGCCAGCGACGGCCGCCTCATGGCCGCTCGCATGGGCCGTTCGGCCATGGGCCGATTCCCTGCACGGGAATCAACCCGAACGAGAACGGGCCGAGCCCGTTACTGTTTCAAAGAATTTAACCCATTTAGTAAATAGAAGAAAACTGTATATTGGTTTACAATTTCAAAAAAATATTAAATGTCCTCCAAAAATTATGCAAAAATTCTATAAAATACTACAAAGTCCAAGGAACTTGATAAAAATATAATTAAGGGATTTACAGTAGAACCTATATCTATAAAAATTAAAAACTAGGTAAACTAAGTAATAAACTAAATAATAAATACCTAAAGGTAGTATATACATATACATATATATATATATATACTAAAAATAAATTGATTAAAAAGGGTAAAAATATACAGACTTATAAAGTTCCTTAAAATTTAAATTCTAATTAAATTTACATATATTTCTCACCCCAAAACCTATATAATAAGTATAATAAATTGATAAATAATCAAGTAGGAAAAATCTGAGCGAGATTACAAATAACCCTTTTCCCTAACAACCCTTATCTATCTATTGCCAAATATTTATTCTGGATTATTTAATAATCTAGAGAACGAGACGACCGACGACCCGTTGGACGAAGATCAAGTACAAGATCCGGACTTCGAAGAAATAGGCGAGCCAAAATCTCTTGACCATTCCTTTTTGCCTAATTTTTCTACTTGAACTGTGTTGATTTACACTGATAGCTTGCATGCCAAATGGATTTTCAAATACCCTATGATAATTTTAAAAGTGCTAATAGAGCCAGTCTAGTTAAATCCTCTTTACAAGTTGTGCTGATAAGCATAACCCTTTCCTTGAGTATTCCTGTCTTGTCCATTGGGAACCTAAGGTTTAGAAAACTAAACTTTGTGGCTAATAAGCCTTTGACCATGGCTTAGACCTGCTTAAGTCTAGAGTCCATGGACCACTTTCCTAGTTGTCAACGGTACGGTCCTAGGATAACGGGTCAATATAAGTAACGGTATAGCCCGCTATCAACAGTGCAAGTGCAACGGTATAGCCTGCTATCAACGGTACCAATTGATCCCGACAAACGCTATACGCGGAGCAGGTACCTCTATGATATGGTCCCATCATTTGCATGACGTGTACCACGATAGAGCTACATTCCTCTGATTAAGATTACAACATTGAAGCATCTAAATGGCTTCATGTTGGACAGTCTAATCCTAGCGAATATCTTGAGTACATGGTTATGGGAATGTGTCGAGCCCCGTTCCGGAGTATTCCTTGCACTCGACAGATTATGGAAACAATCCATACACTCGGGTATCTGCAAAACCTGAGTGTGAACAAAGTCGCAATCATATGAGAATTTATTGAATGGATCTGAGGATCCAGGCCATAGTTGAGCTCAAGGGGATCACGCCTCTTGGCGAAGAGGGTGAGTCTACGCCATTGCCTGGGAAACGTGCGCCAGTTGTTGTATGGGCACGGGTTCGCCAGAAGACGGGAATCGTGCGCCAGTTGTAGTATGGGCACGGATTCGCCGTAGTGTTAGGGATAGCTTGCCATGGCGATGGAAGCTAGTCCGCCGATTGTGGAGACCATATCCATGGCAATGGAGTGTGTCTGCCACGTGTAACACGTGATCCTTGGTTATGGACACATGACCGCCGTTTTGGATATTGACTAAAGCTTTTGGCATACATATATGGCCCGATACGTCTTTGATTTTGGAAATACTATATGGTAGGACTTTTAACTCTAAGATTTTAAAGCATGATTTGGAGCAAACAAAAGATATATAAACCCCCACCACAGTTAGCTTTGCATCCCTGAATTGCATCCAGCAAGATTTTGGTTCGCGAGCGCGGTTGAATGCGCTCACACTCGCACCCACTCACATTTTAGGTGAAGAGAAAGACGGCGAGGATCCATACGACTGTTTTAGTGGAGAAAACGGTTTAGAAGAAGAAGGACCCGACGACGACTAAAGGTCACCTCCAGTCACTTACCTGTTGCCGTCCCGCTACTTCCGCTTCTGTTTAGCTATCCAAAGGTAGTTTAAGATTTCCGTTTGTAATAACAGGCCTTATCTAGCCTGGCATCCTGAACTTTAGATAATGTTTTTGGTTCTTATATGTAATATAAACGTGAAGAATGGCTACATTGATTCCAGCTCAATGTAATAATTATGTGCGGTGTTAGCTTGATCCTGGTCTAACGCTATGTGCACAAATATAGGCCCTGGATTTTATTTCTTCGGAGCTAGGGCCCACACCCGCTCCCCACCGCCTCTCGTGGTCCCCTCTCTCCTTCCTCTCCTCTCTCTCTCTCTTTTCCCCTCTCCCTTCCTCTCTCTCCGCCCCCCTCTCTCTCACTTATGAGCTCCGGCTCACTTCTGTTTTCCCCACCCCAGGCTGTTAGGCCAAGCCAGCCCACCTGCGCATGTCCCTCCCCTCTTCTCTCCCTCTGTGGCCCGTTGCGCAGGCTGGCCCACATGAATAGTATCCTTTTCCATTTTCTCTAATTTCCAGTAAATAGTATTACTTTAATATTTCGCTGCGTATTCATCCGAACTCCAAATCAGGTGATTCTAGTTCCTAAAATTTTCTAAAATTCCCCTCTACCTCCAGTAATTTTTATGTAATTTTGATATTTATATTTATAGTGTATTATTTTCTGGAGGTTTATTCATTGTCCCGTTTTGCATGCACTAGATCGTGTGGGCGACGAAGGAAAGTACCTCGACGCCGCCGATGTCTAGCAGGAACCAGGAGTTCCGAAAGGCAAATCTTTTCCCTAGAATCCTAATTACTAGATTTTACAAAAACTGCTAATTAATTAAAATATACGAATTTACCTTATAAATTCCTAGTTAATGCCAAGATTAATGTTGAGAATTGTTAATGCCGAGACAGGAGAACTTAAACTGAGGACTTTGGTATGTTCAATGTTACTGTCGAGATTAATCCTGAGAATTATTAATTATTTATTCCTATATGTTTTCTTAAATGCTTTTATACTTCTACGTTAAATGCTTTTACGCAAAATAACCCTCAGCTTTCCTTGGATGAGCCTTAACCTGGCCCTTCACAGGAAAGACTCACTAGCATTTATGTGCTAACCCCGCCTTTCATGCGGGGCTACTTATTCCACGAGCAGGTCAGGAGTTCGAGAAAGCGCAGGACTTCGTTGTTGTTTTCCCGGAGGTGGATCCGGACAACTAGCTACTTCCCAAATCAGCGTGTGGCTATGGCCGTGATGGGACGCTACTTTCAGTTTGCCTTGTTATTTGCATTAGTCAGGCCTGGTACTATGGACTAATGTAATTTATTGCTTCGCAGCACTCTGCTTTACTTTTTAGTTAATGCAGTGTTGGCAATGGTACTGTCCTTCTATTTACTACAGGTACGTGCACTGATCCTTGGGACATGTACTGTTAACACAGAGGGGTTCAGTTTAGTAAAACCAGGCTTCAACAAGGTTTTGGTATCAGAGCCACGCTGATCCTAGGAAACGCTAGTTAGTCTAGAGAAGCATAGCTAGGCTTATTTTACAAAACAAAAATTCGTTTGAAATTAATAGGTTATATTTTGTTGGGTCCTCTCTTTTCTTAATTTTTCTCATGCCTCTTGTTTCATTGCGAAGTTCTATTCTCTTCTTATCTTAACGAAGTGGAGTTCGAAGACGACAAGGAAGAAGCCAGGAGGCCGTGATCAAGTTAACGATGGAAGATTAGGTTTAGGTATCGGGCATGTATTTTAAATTTTTGTGGAACAGAATGAACTATCCTTTGAAGTCCGGCTGTTCTAATAGTTTGGTTGCTAGGTTTTCTCAAAAAAAAAATCTGTTCGGAGCGGTACAGTTGCCTGTACAGTTCCGCACATATGGTATTTATAAAAATGTGTTTGTGCTCTCTTTTGATGCTTGTGTGTAGAATTTTATTAGTATGCTTGATTTTCTAGGTGATCTACGAGCACGTGTGTATCGTATACGTGAACTTTTCTACCCCACTTGTTCCGTACTGGATAGCAGTCGGGTATAAGTGGTCTGTAAAAAAAGCATCAAAAAATTAATTTCAGCATTTAAAATCTTTGCATCGAAACTTTTTGTCACTTATCTCCCCTGCCTGACTGTCCCCAGTTGCCCATTCTCTGATGGATCAAGGACATGGTAACCGTGAATGGGGACGAGGAGGTTGTGGTGGTCGTGGTGGATGAGGTCAGCATCCACCTGCTCCCACGCCACTTGCAGAGTTGTATGAAATCCCAGTCTAGAAGCAACCTGCTCAGAATCTGCAGAACCCCAAGTTGGAACAGTAGAACCAAGCTGAAGATCAACCGCCCCTTGCAGTTTACCCTCAGCCTCAGAACCAGCCTGCCCCAGCAGCAACTGCCCCAGAGCCGCCTACCTCTCAACCGGTACCACCACCCAATTGGCAATAGTTCATGGAGATGAAAGCTCAGCTCATGCAGACTCTGGCTCAGCACATCACCAATCCGCAGCCAGTTATCATTCAGCCGCCTACCCCTTAGCCATAGTCGAAGCTTGGAGAGTTCATGAGAACGAGACCCCCAACCTACGCCGGGTCTACTGATCCCATGGTCGCTGATGATTGGATCAAAGATGTGGAGCACAAGCTACACCTAGGGGATTGTGATGATCAGGAAAGTGTGAAGTATGCTGCTCATCAACTGACTGGAGTTGCCGCTACTTGGTGGGAGAACTTTCGTACTGCACATCCCCATCCTCAAGCCATCACTTCGGATGAGTTTGAGACTGCTTTTCGCTCAACTCATATTCCCAAGGGCCAGATAGAGCTCAAAAGAGAGGAACTCCAATAGCTCAAGCAAGGAAATATGTAAGTGACGGAGTATCTGAACAAATTTGTCCAGCTATCTCACTATGCCTCAGAAGAGTAGATTAGGAATGAAAATGAGAAGACTCACTGTTTTCTGAATGGATTAGATCTAGCTCTTAAGGTGCCACTCCTTGTACTCAATTTGGATAATTTTCAGAACAATGTGGACAAGGCTTTGCTCTAAGAAAATGCTCAGCGTGAGTTGAGCGAGGCAAGAAAAAGGAAGTTTCAAGCTCTGCAGCAAGCCAGCAGTTCCAGGCTTCGCTCTAGACAGTATCAGTCTCGTCGGTTGGGCCCCAATGCTCCTAGGGGACAAGCTCAGGCACTTTGTCCGAGTGTGCCTGCACAGCATCCTATCTCCACTAGACAGCCGCCAAGACTCCCAGTTGACACCTCAGCCATCCGTTGTTATTATTGCCAGCAGATGGGTCATTATGCAAGTAGTTGCCCTCAGAAGCGTCAGTATTTGGCACCCCTGCAAGGCAATCAAGGAGGTACCCTGGTCCACACACCTGCCCCAGGTCAAGGACATAGAGCCTCCAATACCCAGACGCTGCCCTAGTCAGTCGGGAGAGGTTGTGTGAACCACGTCACCGCCGAGGATGCTCAGGATGCACCCGATGTCGTGTTGGGTAAGTTCCCAGCGAACTCAGTCCCTATTACAGTTTTATTTGATTCTGGAGCATCGCATTCTTTCATTTTAGGTGGCTTAGTTGAACAAAATAAATGGAAAACATGTTCACTTAAAACCCCTCTCCTAGCGCAATCTCTAGGAAGAGCTATGCTCGCAAATAAGTTTTGCCCCAAAGTGTCCATTTTGATAAATGGAGTGGAGTTCGTTGCAAATTTCATCCCCATTGAATCCCAAGGGTTAGATTTTATTTTGGGCATGGATTGGTTAGCAAAACACAATGGTCAGATCGATTTGCTAGAAAGTCAGTGAAGCTAGTTAGCAAAAGTGGCACCATGCTTGAATTTGGATCAAGTGTGTCTGCGCCAGGATTTGCCAATACTATCAACTATGTAGGAGATAAAGAAGTAAGGTCTGATAACTTTGGTTTGGAGTCAGTTCCTGTTGTTTGTGAGTATCCGCATGTGTTTCCAGAGAATTTGCCTAGTTTGCCGCCAGATCGAGATATGGAGTTTGTGATAGAGTTAGCCCTAGGAACCGCGTCAATATCCCAGAGGCCATACCGGATGTCTGCTAGTCAGTTAGCAGAGGTGAAGAAGCAGATTAAGGAATTGCAACATAAAGGTTTTATAAGACCAAGTTCATCTCCGTGGGGATCTCTGGTCATTTTTGTGAAAAAGAAGGATCATACCTTACGTATGTGTGTGGATTATCGGTCAATGAATAAAGTAACCATTGAGAACAAATACCCTCTGCCTCGTGTTGATGATTTGTTTGATCTGTTGAAAGGAGCTTATGTATTCTCAAAAATTGATTTTAGGTCTGGTTATCATCAGATAAAAATCAGAAAAGAAGACATACGGAAGACTGCCTTCACCACTCGGTATGGTTTGTATCAGTACATAGTAATGTTGTTTGGTCTAACCAACGCCCCTGCTCATTTCATGAGTCTGATGAACAGAGTATTTATGGAATATCTGGATAAGTTTGTAGTGGTATTCATTGATGACGTTCTTGTCTACTCAAAAAGTAAAGAAGAGCATGCCAAACATCTACATTTGGTATTAGATAAACTTTGAGAGCACAAGTTATATGCATTTAAGGAAATGGCTATCAAGAACGAATTAACCCTTTATTCCATTTTTATTTTTAAGTACCCCTCCTCAAGGAAAGAAGAATAGGGCTTTGTGGGGCCTGTCCTTTGCCCACCACTTGATCTGCACTAGCCCTGGATCAATACACTAGTGCACACCATTCACATAGCCGGATCATTTCATACAAGCGAAAGACTTATATTACACAAAATACATGTATTAAGCACAAGGGCTATTAAGTGTTACATTATGGCACATTGGCCCAAATTGTGAGAACATCCAAAAGATCAGAGTACGAGAGAACCAAAGATCCAAAAGGTCTTCTGCCGGCTATGCCTAAGCAGTCGATTGGAGAGACGCTCTATGCCTCGCCCTAATCGTCAGCATAGTCTTGTTCCTTGTCTTCATGGCAGGTGTACTAATCTTGCTCATACTCTCTATCTAAAAGATTATATGTTTGCGAGGTAAGTGTCATCCAAACATTGGGAGCCAACACCCAACCTAACGCATATAGTGATATGTGTTCCAAGGGGAAGGTTGGGGGTTTATTTATTTACGGAAAGCCAATTTTATAAGTCAAAACCTATGACTTAGCCATTTTAACCCAAAGTTCTATTATTCAATGTTCCATTTTTAGTTTTCCATTCCATTCCACAATCCAAACCACCATCCAAACCCATCCCAAACATCCTCCAAACTCCCGCCATTATCTTCTGGGTGTGGCGCACCCGTTGTGGATCTTACGCTAGCGAAGCGTCCAGTCTTCCCTAGCCAGGTTGCCAAGCCTGCAATAGAGTCACGGCTCCCTGTAACGTAAGACCTAGATCATCCGTCTGGATGACGACACATTCCTGTCTTCGCCTCGGACTAGGGGTTAACCCTGACGGTATCCAGCAAGCCAGCGGGCCCCAAGTCCGCACTACCACGCGTTGTGCAGGAACCCCAGTGGGCAGCATAAAGCTACGCGAAAACAATTCGCGCTCCGACTGGCATAGCCGTCCCTGGCTGACCAACATGCCTAGAACTCACGTTATGCAGGAACCTCAGTGGGCAGCATACAGGTACGCGAAACCAACTCGAGCTCCAACTGGCACAGCCGTCCCCGACTGCCCAGCACCTTCCCCGTGGTCCAGCCTTCCTTCTCTCACTATCGTTCATGTGCCCTACATATGTGGTGGCGGGACCACCCTGTGGCAGCGTTCGTCAGTACGCGTGTTGCCTCGCGCCCCTCTCAGCACCCTATTGGAACCGATAGCCCTCTTCACACCATGTAGCCCATTTACATCACACCCTTAACCATAAACTAGAACACATCCGTATTCCCAACCACACACACCGGCATGCTAGGCCCAATATCCAGTTAACCAAGTTCATTGTGTTATCATGTCCGGTGAATATCGGTTCACCGTTCCGAGGCAGCCAAGCCTAAAATTAGTAATTGGACCTGACCAATGTCTAAGCAAGATTTTAACGAAGACTTTAGAGTCTAAACCATTTTATTGATCCTAACCAGGCTATCAAGGGTGATCATCAAGGCAATCAATAATAATATCAAAGGACGAATGATTTCATCAAGGCAAATATCATCATGGGAAATCCATAACAAGTAATTAACATGGCATGATATATCATGATTAAGCAAGTAGGCATAATTACTGAAAAAGAGCATGCAATTTGATACTGTAAATGAATTACTTTTAGAAAACTAGGACTCAACATGATCTACTGAATGTTAACTCGCACTAGGGAAAGTTTAGACTCCCTAGTAAAAGTAAAAACTCTCTAGGGAAGATGTTAACTCGCCTGGGTCCTGTGGCTAGTGGGGATCTTCTTGCTATTCTTCGAAGTGTCGCGTGGGCTCTTCAGTGTCTATTAATGGAACGTATTCGAAGAACAATAAATAAAGCAGCAATGTGCAATAAGAAAACATGATGCATGGAATGCAACTCGCTTAGCTAAGCGATCGAGGACTGACGTTAAGTCTTAACCTAGATATCGAGGAAGTTTCATGATCTTGCTACTATATAGTAACTTACAAAAAGATAATGGTGGTGTGAGCGTTATGAAGATGATATGCGATGATGCATAATGCTACCCCCTAATAGTTTGCCTATAGGTTAGCAAATAGTTGTATACAGAAGATAGTTTTGTAAGAAGTATTTCCTTCATCAACTCCAGAAAAATAATTTTGCTGTTTTTTGGGTAGGTGTGTTGCTGTAATTTATAAACGAGAAATAAATTACATATATTGCAACCTATAGGTCTTATTTACCCTAATTAAACAATCAAATAATCATACCAAGTTGTATTTAGGTCCTGAAATTTTAATAAATTCATTAGGGGTTAGCAATGTCTCTGTAAAAATTTGAGATTTAATTGAAGTCATTTTTTGTTTCAAGTAAATCAGATTCTGTTTTTGCATTATTTATACATAAGGAAATTGGTAAAATTCTCTAACTAATTACCAAGCGGATATTAAAGGTCCTAAAATTGTTCAATAGATTTATTAAATTCCTAAATAACATTTATATTCTACTGGAATTTTCCCATGTTTTTAAGAGTTCAACATTCAATTAAAATAAAAGCAAAGTCATTTATAAACTACTCATTTATGGGTCTTTAGATTAAACAGAGGTTTTCAGTGAGGATACTGTACTAGAATATAATTTTGTTGAATCCATATTGCCATTTAGTATTTATCCTAATTTCCCAGATTTTTATCTAGTCATTTACCATTTTATTTAAACAGTATCCACTTTCAGTGTTTATTTCTTAAAGGAAAAATCCTTATATTAGAGTTATTAACTTAACCAATGGCACTAATCTATTACTATGTTCATGTAGATATTTTTGTTTAATCCAGTAGGTCATCTAGCATTTATCATAATTTTTCTAGGATTTTTGGGGGTGGGTAGATATTTTTAAATAATCCAATTCATTTTCAGTATTTGTTTTTATTCGACAAAACTAGGAAAATAAGCTCACATAGTAACAGGCCGGCCCAACTGAGCGCAGCCCGTGAGTCCACCGTGTGAAAACGTATTTTTGGAAATACGCTACTGCACTGCTGTCACGCCACTTCTCCGGCGTTGTCAATGACACATTAAACTTAACGGGGCAGGATATGAATTTAAACATACTGACATGCGGCTCATTAGCTTCGAAACACGTGAGGGAGCACGAATCTCGGTGCATATCTAACGGTGGCCATCCCGTCTTCTTCCTTGTGCTCGCGTGCACATGGCCGCCAAGCTTCACACAACCTCGCCGGCACTACAGTCCACCATTTCGCACGCTCTTGGGCACGTTGGATCTAGGGTGATCTCGCGCATCTCCTCATGCTCGTGTCGCATCCAGAAATGAACAGTGACAGCGGCGCGATGAGCAGAGGCGGCGGCGCAGTCAGCTTGCATGTGGAATAGGGGCTATACAAAGCCACTAGGGAAACTAGCGCGCGCATAGGCTATGCAAGGGGACGAGGTTACTAACCGTGGGGACAGGGAGAAGCAGGCGACGACGAAGTAAGCTGTCCACGAGCGAGCCAAAACAGGGGTGGCGGCGCGACCTTGTGACTCAGCATCTCCGGTGAAACTCTAGTGAACCTGGGGAGGGCATTGTGAGCGAAGAGGTTCAGGGAGTACCAAGGCGCGAGGGATTGAGATACGGCTCACCAGAATGGACGAAATCAAAAAGGGAGTATGGTGGCATGCTCTCGGGTTGACGGCAGCGACACGAGTGTTTCAGCAACACCGGTGGCACTCTGGCCGATTTTGTCAAGCCAGAATAACGCGAGGGAGTGGGAGAGAGTGTGGTGCGGGCGAGAGCGAACCGGACAGAATAGGGAGGACGGGCGACGCGAGGACGACAGATACGGCTTAAGACAGGGCAGCAGGGCGCGTCGTTCGGCGCGAGCTAGAGTACGCGCAGAGACAAGCTAGCCACGAGGCGGTGACGACAACATGAGCTTGCCACAAGGCGAGTTGGCTCAGGGGAGGGGCGCCAGTCCAGCCATGGAGAGAGAGGGAAAGAACGACAGAGAGACTCGGGAGAGAGGGACAGAAGGGTGATAGGTGGGCCCCACAATGAAAGTGTAATTTTGGAGTTTCTAAATATTTTCTATGGCCAAAATGAGGGAAAATCCAATAATTGGATTTGAATTCAAACTCAAATATGAACTTGAGATGACGTTTTCACATAGGTGGAGAATTTTGTTAGTATGTTTGATTTATTTAAGTTAACTACGACAGGGTTCAATTAACCCATATAAATGGCAACATTTTCTAAACAGAGGGTAAATCACATCTCATGATTTGATTTATACTTGTGCAAAAACTAATACTTAATTTTTACTTTAAATATGGTTCGAGTTGTTATTCCTTATATTTTGAATTTCACTAATGTGCTTTGGATCAGCACCATATTTTTGGGGATTCGAATTCGATGAATTTAATGGAGTTTTCAAAGAGAGTTTTAGGAAAATTCTTGATTTTCAATGATTATCGAGTTTTCTATGGAAAAAATTCTAATAAATGCAAGAAAATATATCTATAAGTATGCATAATTCCTATGTCCAAAATTTAGGTCGTTAAAAAATTCAGCAAGTGTGACTTTTTGTTGCACGAAGTTTCTTTCTTGGGACACGTCATCTCAGCTGACGGCGTCGCCGTGTTACCGAGCAAAGTTCAAGAAGTGCTTGATTGGGAGTCATCAACATTCATAACGAAGGTTAGAAGCTTTCTAGGAATGGCTAGATATTATCGAAGATTTTTCACGTATTGCGAGACCCCTCACTCAGCTGCTAAAGAAGGATAAGAAGTTTGAATGGACGGAAGCTTCTAGTTTCCAAGAGTTGAAGAAGCGCTCGACCTCAGCCCCTATACTTGTTTTGCCGGATAATCAAAAGGATTTCGAGATCTTTTGTGATGCTTCGAAGCATGGACTTGGTTGTTTGCTTATGCAAAAAGGAAGAGTCATTGTCTATGCGTCTCGCCAGCATTGGCCGCATGAGGTGAATTACCTGACTCACGATTTGGAATTAGCGGCAGTCGTGCATGCCTTAAAAATCTAGAGGCACTATCTTATTGGAAACCGCATTGAGATCTACACCGACCACAAGAGTTTGAAGTACATCTTCACCTAGCTAGATCTGAATATGAGACAAAGAAGGTGGTTGGAGTTGATCGCTGACTACGATATTGGCATTCACTATCATCCGGGGAAGGCCAATGTCATCGCCAACGCACTAAATCGGAAAAGTCACAGTCTGGAGTTATGTGAAGAGATGAAGAAGTTGAATTTGTGCACAGTGAAGCATGGAAGAATGAATACAATAATAGTGAAGCCAACACTGGATAAGCAAATTCAAGAAGCGCAACAGGAAGATCCAGAAAGTTCTCGGATCAAATTAGTGCATGAAGGAAAATCTGCAAGATTTTCAATGAATGATGATGGAGTTATTTAGTTTGGAAAACGTTTGTTCATACCCGATAATAAGGAATTAAAAGGGACAATCCTTCGTGAGGGGCATGAATTCGCTATGTCCATCCATCCAGACGGTACTAAGATATACCTTGACCTATGAGAGAGATATTGGTGGATGGGTATGAAAAGAAACATTGCAGAGTATGTTGCTTTATGTCATATCTGTCAGCAGGTAAAAGCAGAACACCAACACCCAACTGGTCGGCTGCAACCCTTGAAGATTCCTGAGTGGAAGTAGGAAGAGATAAGTATGGATTTCATAACTGGATTGCCGAGAACTAAGTCAGGTTTTGTTTCTATCTGGGTAATTGTGGACTGACTAACTAAGGTTGCACAATTCATACCAGTCAAGACCGCTTATAACAGTGTCTGACTTGTAGAATTATACCTGGCAAGGATTGTCTGTTTGCATGGAATTCCAAAGAAAATTGTCTCGGATCGAGGTACTCAGTTTATATCTAGATTTTGGCAGAGTCTACATAAGTTATTGGGCACGAAGTTGAATTTCAGCGCAGTTTATCACCCCTAGATCAATGGTCAGACTGAAAGAACAAACCAGATGTTGGAGGATATGCTTTGAGCCTGTGCATTGGAAAACAAGAGCAGTTGGGATACAAGTTTGCCATATGTTGAGTTCTCTTATAACAACAGTTATCAGTGGTTATCAGTCCAGTATCCAAATGTCACCATTCGACGCATTGTATGGTCAAGTGCAAACACCACTATTTTGGGAAGAGACCGGTGAGAACAAGTTGTTTGGACCGGACATATTGCAGGAGGCCGACAAGCAAGTTCGCCTGATTGAAAGTCGACTAAAGGCAGCACAATCAAGACAGAATAGCTATGCCAATCATCGTCGCTGATACTTATAGTTTGAGGTGGATGATTTTGTCTATCTGAAGATATCACCGAAGAAAGGTAACCACCGATTTAGAGTCAGTGGGAAGCTAGCACCAAGGTACATTGAACCGTTTCGTGTTCTTGCGAAGATAGGAGCTGCGGCTTATCAGTTGGAGCTACCGCCGCAGTTGTCCGAAGTGCACGACATGTTCCATGTCTCTTAGTTAAGGAAGTATTTGTGTGTGCCCGAAGAGCAAACACCTATAGACAACATGGATCTGCATGAGGATTTGACCTATGTTGAATACCCGGTAAAGGTTTTGGACGAAGTTGAGAGGTGCACTCGAAGCCATAAGATCAAGTTTTGCAAAGTTCAATAGAGTCACCATATAGACAAAGAGGCAGCTTGGGAAAGAGAAGAAGATCTGCGAGCAGAGTTTCCCGACCTGTTCCCTTCCGAATCTTGTGGTCGAGATTCCTCTTAGGGGGAGGTTTGTGACATCCTCATTTTTCCAAAAAAAAAATTCATCCGCATTGTGCATATTTATTTATTTATTATTTCATCTTTTAATTGCATAAAATTTGTTAAAAGTCTAAAACTGTGAAAAAAAATGAGCATGTCACATTTTAAAACATTTTATTTTTGCATGACATATTTAAAAGTCATTTTATTTTCTAAATTAAATTTGTATTATTAAGTGTTTTTGACCAAAATTAATTTGCTATTTATAATTTAAAATTTATTTACAAAATAATTTTAATTTTTCTCTTTTTACCCCTCCCCTCACCCCTCTATTTTTCCTATTCTACCCCTCCCCCTCCTTATTTCACTCTCTCTCTCCCTTATCTACGTATCTTCCTATCACTCGCACTCTCTCTTCCCATCCCCACCTTGTGTAGATCGACAAAGGGGGTAGCCTCCTCCCACTTCCTCTTTACTGTTTCCTCTCCAAATCCAGCCAGGTAAACCCCTCCCCGGCCGATCCCCTCCAGCACCTCCTTCCCCATCCTCCCCTCACCCCATTTTGCTGACATGCAACAGGAGATCGTTCTCGGAGCCGCCGTACGCTATTGTTGAAGCCGAGCTCACCTCGATGGCGTTGACCCTAATTGCTCGGTAATCACTCTATCCACATGCTTCTTCCCCTTCCCTAAGCCCCTAGGAGCCCATCCCCATCGCTGGCGCCGCCCCTCTCTCGCCTCGAACCCGAGCCCTTGCCTTCCTCCCCTCTTCCCCTCCTACCCCGCCCCAACCAAGCGCTGCCGTCCTCCTCGGATTCATCGCCACTGCGATTTCCTCCTCTCCTCCACCACGGCGCCACGACCTGCCGCCGAGCCCGTTGCTGCCGCCATCCTCCACTCCCCCACGCCTCCCTCTCCGTCCCTCAGCCACCGAGTCGCCTCGGCGTTGTCGTCGCCACTCTGGATCGTGCCATCTCCTTCCTCGGCGCTGTCGCCGCCTATATCTCGCCACCGTTTCCTCATCGGTTTTGTCGCTGCCTCGACCTCGTCGCGCTTGCGTCGTCATGCTCCTCCCGGGCCAAGCCATCTTCGCCATCGCCGCCGGTCACCGCAGCTCACCATTCGCCGGAGCCTCCCCACGGGCTGCCTCTCTCTCCCCTCATCTGTTCCCCTCCTCCTCCCGATTTCCCTTTTCCTCCCTCCTCTTCTCGCCGACCGCCACGCCGCCTTTCTCCGCCACGTCGTCGTCGCTACCTGCTGGCAAGCTCATCGTCGGCCGCCCCTCTCCCCGCTGCCTCTCGTTGCCCCATCTCTCCTTCCTCTCCTCTCTCTCTCTCTCTCTCTCTCCTCCCCTCTCCCTTCCTCTCTCTCTATCCCCCTCTCTCTTTTATCAGCTCGGGCTGACCTCGAGTGGGTCGTCGCACCCGAGCCGGCTCGCTTCCGTTTTCTCCTTCCTGGACCGCCAATCTGAGCGGGCCCACCTACGCCTATCCCTTCCCTCCTCTCGCCTTCTATGGCCTGTTGCGCAAGCTGCCTGCAAGAACAGTACCCTTTTCCATTTTCTCTGATTTCCAGTGAATAGTATTACTTCACTATTTCACTGCGTATTCATCCGAACTCCAAATCCGGTGATTCCAGTTCCTAAAAATTTCTAAAATTCCCCTCTACCTCCAGCAATTTTTATGTAATTTTCATATTTATATTTATAGTATATTATTTTTTTGAGGTTTATTTTTTGTCCCGTTTTGTGTGCGCTAGATCGTGCGGGCAACAAAGAAGAGTACCTCGACACCGTCGACATCCAGCAGAAACCAGGAGTTCCAAAAGGCAAGTCTTTCCCCTAGCAGGAACCAGGAGTTCCAAAAGGAAAGTCTTTCCCCTAGAATCCTAATTTCTAGATTTTGCCAAAACTGCTAATTAATTAAAATATATGTATTTACCTTAGAAATTCCCACTGCATGCCGTTTGTTTATATGTTATGCACCTATGGCTATGAAAAACCTTAGGATAATTGTATTATATGTTGTGCTACTGTTTTTAAATATTAATTGGCTTAGCAATGCTTAGTTAGACATCGGGGGAGTAATTCCCATTGTTGATCATGGTTATATTCCTCTTGAGAATTGTGTACCGGAGAATGAGATTGGTGAACTTGGTTATGGTGGGCTTGATTACTCTTTAATTAAAATTGGACCAACTAATAATTGGGATAGGTAATAGATGGAATGTATGGTGGGTGCCTTCGTGCACGAGATTTGGGTTTGTGTTTGACTGCTGCTCCAAGAATAAGGACCGATGATTGTGATGAGTTTAACCAAGATATCCCCGTGCGACCGCAAGTTCGGTATGGGACGGAGTTTAACCAAGATATCCCCGTGCGACCGCAAGCTCGGTATGGGACGAGCCGAATCTAAAGGGAAAATACGTCGGGTTTGTCACCATACGTGCACCGTGGGTGAGGTCCCGATGGATGCATCACCGCCGGTGTATTGCCCAGGGGAATGAACTTTGAGATACTTATGTGAACATCAGGTATGGTCGAAGCCCTCGAGGTACTTGTGTGAATATTAGGTATTACCGTGGCAAGGCCGAGGTTAGACTTTTAATGGATTTTGTTATCGTACCTTTCAACGGAAAGGTATCATATCTTACGGGTAAAGCGTATAATCTTTGCAGAGTGTAAACCCATTCGAATGTCCGTGCTCCCGGTTAAGTGCGACTTGGTGGTTCTTTACAACGTAGCTTTACCTTAATTAATATGACCTAGGTAATGTTTTCCGGCCGTGTACCGCTGCTAGCATTTCTTGATTGTTAAGAATAAGGAAGTGTGTCGAGATACTAACAATTATCATGACACATGAGACAGAAGACCCTGGGACTGAGGACTTTGGTATGTTCAATATTAATGTCGAGATTAATCCTTAGAATTATTAATTATTTATTCCTGTATGTTTTCTTAAATGCTTTTATACGTCTAGGTTAAATGCTTTTATGCAAAAATAACCTTCAGCTTTCTTAGGATGAGCCTTAACCTGGCTCTTCCCAAGAAAGACTACTAGCATTCACGTGTTAACCCCGCCTTTCATACAGGGCTGTTTATTCCATGAGTAGGTCAGGAGTTCGGGCACGCGCAGAAATTTGTTGTTGTTTTCCTAGAGATAGATCCGGACTACTGACTGCTTCCTAAACCAGCGTGCGCCTGTGGCCGTGATGGGACGCCACTTTTGGTTTGCCTTGTTATTTGCATTAGTTAGAACCTGGTACTATGGACTAATGTAATTATTATTTCGTAGCACTCTGATTTACCTTTTAGTTAATACAGTGTTAGCAATGATACTGTACTTCTATTTACTGCGAGTACATGCACTAATGCTTAGGACATGTACTGATAACACAGAGGGATTCAGTTTAATAAAACTTGTACTTCTATTTACTGCGAGTACATGCACTAATGCTTAGGACATGTACTGATAATACAGAGGGATTCAGTTTAATAAAACTAGGACATAGATGGCGTCATGGTAATTTACTCATTATTTTTGTTGAATTTTACACAATTATTTAGCCAGTTATCCTATTTTAGGACTACTTGAAATGCTAAAAAATTTTAGGAAAATTAATGCAACGCTTTAAAATATGAGAAAATTCTGAGATTGTATTGTTAGGAACCCAAATTTTGTATTTTAATTTGATTTTGTGAAAAAAAAAATTAATGTAAAATACATGTAACACTTGCCAAACCACATTTGACTTATCCATTGTTGACCGGTAAAAGGTTCATTGTTGAACAATTTGAGAAATGAAAGATTACTTTTATTTGGTATTGCAATTTAGAGACCAAGATATGTCATACCCACAGTTCGGGACCAAAAGGGAACCTTTCTTTTGTAAAAAAGAAGGAAAGACAAATTTCCATCAATAACACATAGGTCAATACCATAAAAAATACGACGGCACGGATGCGACGTCAATACCATAGAAAATGCGACGGCACGGATTTTCCTAAAATTTTCTAGCATTTCAAGTAGTTATCAATGACACGCAAGGATGGCATAGGAAAAATTTTCCCGATCACGAGTCACGCAAATCAATACAAAGGCCAGGTAAAACAGACTGGACATATAATACAAGCTATATAACAAGATAAGACTTATTTTTTAACAACAAAAGGTACAAATCTAACCATCTAAACATATATCAAATTACCAACAACCATTTCTACTGACAAAATTTATTTTTACAATAGGTCAAACATGAGCTACCTATAAATGAACAAATAAACAAAACTGTAAGGATACTGATGATCAATACTAGTACCCAAAAGAGACTATTATTTTGTTAGATCTGTACAGCTTGTTTCCAGGGACAATTCTTCAAGAATCCCTCTGTTAGAAATATGGCTGCCAACAAACAATGTTGAATTAGCCACCAAAAAATTGTTATGGATTTAGCCCAAAGTCAGGTGCAAATATGTCTTGTGGAATACTAGGACATAATTCTGCAACTTGTACAAATATAATGTTTTGAAAGACAGCGAAATGCTAGGATGCTTACCGATGCATTCTTTCTTTCTTGGTGCAGCTGCGGCTTATTCCTCTGATCAATAATTCCCGGTGCAACATATACAGCATGCTTCCACAGTTCCACTAGAGAGAGCAGCAGCAAGAAGTTTTTCTTCTTTATCAGAAAATCTATTGTATAAGTCATCATTTGGCACTGGCAGTCTATGCAGGTGATTTAAGTGTGATGTCCAGCTCTTTAATTGAATTATTGAGCTTAGCTTTCTCATTTTCCGAATCCTTCTTGGTTTTTTCTGTTTCTGATTCCTTCTGAGCTTTCTTCTTTTCGAGATCCAATTGTTTGCAATTCTCTTCATGTGAACGCGTGAACAATCTCACAAAGTTCTGGAGTGTTGTGACCACTATAAAAAAAAAGGCAAAAATATTTGTGAATGAGAAATGGTTAAGAAAAAAATGTACTAATACTTTAACCAACTAAACCTATTTTCTGGACAACTGAAGGAAACTGAAATATCATGTAAGTTACACCTTGCTCAAATGGACAACGTGCTGGATCTTCACCAAAATAAAGTGCTAATGCATCTGCGTTCCTGCCCTGCAGGGGTCAAATTTGCATATAATTTGATTAAAACAAATAGAAGATTAAAAAGCATAGATGATCGGATGCCAAATTTATCACTGGTCTAAAATTCATCACTGGTCCCTTGTAGCACCAGAATGTAATCCTTTTTAACTTCTTTTAATTGAGTTTCCTATCAAACATCAGCTGATGAGTCAACTGAGGTTCCATGTTAGAATTAATACCGGTGTGTGAATCTGATAAAATTCTAGCAAAAGCAACGAGATAAAATAATAAAGAACTGAAATCTACATATTCAAACAACAAAAAGTATTAGAAATATTTAATATTTATAAAAGATTAACCAAAAGCAGCTTATGATTTTCAATTTCACATTAATTCTGAACCTTTGAATACTGTTCTATTAGATGATTCTTTAAATTTCATTTCTTCCTAGAATATGACTTTTTAAGTTGTTCTAGTTTTCTAAAACAATTTTTTGACCTATTTTGATGATCATTTACCAGGCTGATTGCATTGATGTGGTAATGAATATACATTTATATATGACAAAATTCATGCAAATCCAATTTTTTTGGTTTATTCTACAAAAAAGGGTGTGCCCAATAAATCCCTTTTTTTTTTTGCGATTTTCACCATTTTTTAAACCCTATTAGCATCACCACTTTTGTTCCTTTATGTCCATTTGATGTCAAAGTTTATCTAAAATCTCCATGTGGGACTAATTCAAATACTACCAGAAAGTGCACAGACAGCCCACACATGACACCACTAAGAACATGGACAACAGTCCATCTACAACATATGACACGTACAATTTTTGCTGACGTGGATGAGAATAAAGGAGAAAGAGGTTGTGTATAATGCTGCAATCAACTGTAGCACGAGAAAAAAAATGTCTTCCAATGCAAGTAGGATTATCTGGTCTATAAGGACAAGTAAATATATGAACTATTGTATAAGCTATCTGTAGCGCTGTCTACAGGTGAGGTGGATGATTTCTGTACAGCTGCTGTCTGTACTGCTGCACATGCCCTAATGGGCCAGGTATACATGGCAGACATGAAATTTACTCAAAGGGAAACACGCACCACATTAGAATAAAGTGAAGTCAAGGCTCTAACTTCAGCTTCAGCGCCACTGAGAAAATCCTTCAGTGTCTGTTAAAAGCAGTACTTAGTTTAGTGGAATCATGCAGTGGTAAACTTGTAATACATTCATAAAATAATCTTGCATGTTAAACAGCATGACCTACATGAATTTTATATTGTAGTCAAAACAGTTGTAGTTACTAGTTCGTAAAGCATGCTCGAAAAATACAACAGTTGTGGTTACCTTGCGAAATATCTCTGACACAGGACCATCATTTTCAGATGTAGTTAGTTCTTGCTCAACTTTCTCGAGTCCTTTGTTTACGGCCTGCATTTCCTCTGCTAAAGACTTCAATTGTATCTGCATCCAATCAGTTCTTCGAACTTAATCAGTGTATCACTGATTATCAATATTCAAAGTGGCCAAAACATCAAAAATATAGTTCAGTCTAATACCTTAGCTGCCAAATCCAAGCTAGCCAGATCTTTAGAGAAGTCAAGAAGTTCTGGAAGTTTCTCAGAAAGCACCTGCACTGACATAACTTGAATTGAGCAATGTACATCATTACCAACTAATTGTTCAGAGTTTCCAGACAGAGAACATAACAAATCCTATGTTGTAAAGCCCTTCGTCACAATGACACGAAGGGCCTGTTTGGAAGGGTCATAGCTCCAATTCAGAATTAGGAACCTCATAAGGTAGGTTTCACCTCAAGCTAAAGCTTTAAACTTGACGTTTCATAAAAACAAAGCCAACAAAAATGAAGATCCCAACTCAGCACACCTGAAGTTAAAAACGCCAAGTTGAACATTGCATAATGAAAGTATGAAACTGGTTACTTGGACATTTTTTGCTATGGGCTTGAACATTGCATAGGAATTATCGAGTGTGGTACTATTGCTGGGAAGAGGGCCAGGGCAGCGTAGCTGGAAGGAGATGAGATAAAATAGGGAGAAATAGACCATAGATAAGATTGAAGCTTTTTGACGAGGAATATACTATAATTCCGTGTTGCTTAATTTCATAAGTTACAAGCATAGCCTTTTAGAGGGAAACTTGAGTTGTCCCCTAAGACTCAAACTCTTATCCTGACATCCAATCTAAAACTATTGAGGATAACTTTCCAATCAAACTATTAGATCAAAACCGAAACAAACTAATAGGTATTGTTGTTAGTGGCAAGCGCTACAATAATTTTTACACAAATATCGCTGCATGTGCGGTCCACGCCCATGACATATTTGGTCATTCTTTCCCAACTATTTTTGCAGCACTAATAGTGCACGAAGGCACAAGAAACTGGATATGATTGTGCTCCTTGGGTCAAGAGCCGTCTAACCCCAATTAGTAATAATTTCATGTTTCTTTTCGGTAATTTAACTTATCTATGCCTACGTATAGACATGCACTATGTAACAATGTTTTCTCAAAAAATAATTACAGAACGGTATGAATTATTTACTCATATATGAACCCGAGGTACCTTGGACAAATAATGCATTAAGGTCATCTTATTGTTCCGTGCACGGGTGTCACTAAGTTTGAGCAAGCTGTCCAACCTGAACCCAACCGCAGAACCTACAAAAAAACAGGGAACAATAGTGCAGCCAGGACAAATAAGAGTAACCAACAATCAGCGGAAATGAAACAACATATTGTCTAGACAAGCTAATAATAATAATAAGATGAGATGGTTATCAACAAAACCCTGCCACCAAAGTTGTGCTTTACTAAGATTAAGATGGTAGTACATGACAGATCATAAGTTCAAAAAAAAAAATAGCAACTGTGCAAAATGATTAACATGTTGAAACACAGGGGATGATAAATGATGAAATTTTCAAGTATGTCATGTCATGTAGGGCACACCAACTTATCTATTCAGATTCTTGTAGTAAGCTTGTTAGGCAAAATTTCACACCTCACCTGTATAAAACACATGAATTAATAGTTTCTATTTCATTTGGAGGTAAATGGGGGTTTATATGCAGTATGAACATGACCGAATTAGTGAATGCTGGTTTGCTGCTCTATATTACTAGTATGGCTCTGAAAAATGGGCATCCCGTTCTTATTGGATGCCTCGTGTGTAGGGATGGCAATGGGGACACATTGCCAATTCCCCTATGGGGAATTCTCCTATTAGGGGACAGGGGAAATTGTCCCCCAGCAGGAATGGATATGGGGAAAATATATTCCCTGTCAGGTGGATCCGAATGGGCCTCTGAAAACCTCTTTGGCCCAAGTCCATTAGGCTGCATCCAGCCTGCTCAATAAGCCCAAACCCATTACTCCCCCATCTACCAAACCCTAGCTCCTCCCCCATTTTCCCCATGCTCTACATGACCACACAGCAGCCATGCTCCCTTGTGGCCTCGTCTCCTCCCTCTCTCTCCCTCTCCTCCAACGCCCAGCTATCTCCCTTCCTCTTCGCCCCACCGAGAAGGAGCATGAGCAGCAGTGGCAAGCGCAGGGGAGCAGGGCCAGTAGCGGTGTGTGGGGGAGCCCTAGCAGCGCAAGTGGCCAGCAGGGAATGGCACGAGAGATCAGGCGGCGTGCATGGTTGGTGCAGGAGCTAGGTGGCAGTAGGAGCAACAATGGCAGGAGCTAGGTGATGGCCTCCATGATCCTAGCAGCGGTGACACAAATGTAGTCGGCTCCATCGGTGACGATGAGGTTAGCTCCATCCCAATCTCTGTCATGTACGCGGTGACGGCATGGGGAACTTGTTATCAAGAGCGGGAAGCCTTCAGGTCCCCATTCCTCGAACGGGTATGTGGATGGGGAGAAACCGTCCACAAGTTCAGGGATGGGAACGGGGATCGGGGAAATTTCATGTTTGGGAGTGGGGATGGTGGACACTCCCAGGCAGGGGAATGCCTGTGTTGCCATCCTCACTCATGTGCTAGGTTATATACTAGATGGTACATACCCATATTAAATTATTGAAACATTAAAATACTTTTCTCATAGTAGAAATTGTACAAACACTGAAACAAATATAAAAGTTTGATTCAAATTTAATACTTCAATTGGTTAATTCACTTTACCTATTGCAAATTAGAAATGAATAACGCTTCACAACAAACAATGCAATATTTCTATCTGCTAACCAATTTATGAGCTTGCACAACTCCCAACCATTTCGATTGTGAGCACCAATTACTTATTGTGCTTCACATCATGATGGACATGCACTGGTACAATCAAGTGATGACTGCACTACCTGAGTCTACCAAACCATCTGAAGTTAATATTAGTCATCAAGAAGATATTTAGCACTGCCATCTCTTTTACAAGAGGATTTGACGAGACTTAGCCACCATCTTGAGAGTAGTTACAAAGTAGATAGTTTTACACAAGGATAAACCAATATCATCACACTTCCTTGTGAATTTTAAGCCTAGTGTGAATTTTTTTAGTAAAGTAATAATTTAGTTCCTCGTTTCAAAGGCAGTCCTTTTAACTTACATATATAGTATTTAAACAAGATGTAGAAATGGTCGCACTAGATGTTACCTCATGTTGAAAAAGGTAAGTGTGATTACAAATAAATAAATAAAATGGTATTTCACTAAATGTCTCCTAAACAAGAATTATCAATTTTACAATTCTGATTACCTCTAGCAGTGCCTTGGTTCAATGCATTTCCCAAAGAAAGAATCGTCTGCATAATCCTTTTCAACTTTGCTGAACCCCTTATCTGCGAAAAACACAGCAAAAATAAGAAATGAATGGTCTTAATTATGTAACATGGAATTTTGAATTAACGGTAAAAGCTCACCTCTTCTGCGGACGAGTTAACAATGTTCAAGTTCCGCTTAAGGTCAGAAACCTGAAAAAAACTAATAATTAGAAAATTCCAAATACCAAAAAGGCCAAGCAAAATAAACAGTTCCTAACAGCAAGAAAATGAATCAGCTGTCTCACCTGAGAACGGAATTGAATTTTAAATGAGAAAACTCTCAGCTTAGAGTCCACACGGGGTAGTTTCATAAGCTCCATAAAGAACTGCAGCACAAAGCAGAAAAGTACATCTCAGAGTCAAAATTAATTAATCAACACACCATTCACAAGTGCATTTTGCAAGTTTCTGATTATGGAATTCATGGAATATGGAGTTCAATATACAACACAAGTTTTCCCTGAGATGCAACAAAGAAGTCACCTGTTCACATTCTCCAAGTAATTGCTTATCTCCTTTGTAACCCTGATAATATATCCAGAGCATTAGTGGTTACAGGAAGCACAGTAATAATTTATGGTTAATTGCATCCATGCTATTATTAAGTTGCCTTATAGCAGAAATGCCATTATAACGTGGAAATACCACTCATGCCATTATAAAGTCCACTTTGTTTCATCGATGCCATTGCAACCCTGAAATGACCAAAATGCCCCTTCTTCCTCCTCCCCTTCTCCGGTGAGCATGGCAACGAGCTACGATGAAACTTGCCCTGGTGAGTTCTCTTCACCTCTCACCCCCTCCCCTTCACCTGATGCCGTCGTTGTCGTCCCCTGAAGCCGGAGCAGCAACCACCGTCATCCAAATCACCGCCAGTGAGCCATACTTGTGTTTTTCCCCAAATCCGCCAAATTAAAAAATTCTTAAAATTAGCCGTGCCCAGTTGATTTTGATGCATTTGGTGCATTGTTAAGCTCTTAGGAAGGTCGTAGGAGCTACTAGAGCATTGCCATGAGCTAATTTGAGCCCTGGTCATTGTTGCCATTGATGCCGCCATTGAGTCGGACGAAGACCCCATGGATAGCGCCGCTCAGCCATGCCCGTGTCCAACCAAGGCCAGGTGTGTGATCCTAACAACCCCACAGAGCTCCCATGCCCATCGATTTGGTCAGAACCTTATCGGAGACGCCATCCCCTTCCTCTCCCCTTCCTATTTTCGTCACTCCTGCGATAAATTGCCGCTAATATCGGCCATCCCTAGCCTTGGCGAGGTCTAGTCGACATCCCCATGACAATATGATCACCGTGGAACCATGCAACCGGAGAAAAATGTGTTGTAGCGCAAAGTCTCCTTGAACGTGCCGCCTACCTTGCCTAGGAGCTCGCTGCTGGTGTTGACAAGGCTGCCCAAGACGATACTCCCTGCTCGCCCCAACGCGCCACCGCCCCTGCTCGCCTCGACACTGCCACCATGCTCGCTGGAGGAGGAAGAAGGTGAAGGGGGGAAGAGGAAGGGGCATTTTGGTCATTTCAAGGTTGCAATGGCATGAATGAAACAAAATGCACTTTATAATGCATGAGGGGTATTTCCCACTTTATGATGGCATTTCTGCTATAAACTAACTTAATAATGGTACGGATGCAACACTGCAGAATTGCAAGTTTTGAAATTTTCCACTAATGTGTCAATGACATGACATATATAGAGTGACAAATCTCTAATTTCACTACTCTGCAGTGGCATATATCCAATTAACCCTTTAAAATAACACTACACTAGAAACTATCACCTTCAGAAGTTCTATTTCCTCTTTAGTTGGAATAAACTTGATAAGGTTGTCCACCTGATCAGCATCTAGGACAGTATCATCCAGAGCAAGAATAGCACTCTGTGCAGAAAATAAAAAAGGATTGGTGTTGTTAAAAAGAGATACGAAAGTAATCGTCTGGCCAAACGAACACCATTGACATGTTTGCATCATACAGTTGTCACACCCATATGCTTTGTCAAGTTAAGTAGGAACTGGTTAATAATTATTCTACTCTCTCACCATCATCTAATGACTACATAAAGATTGTCACAAGTACATATATAGTTTTATCAATTTTTTATATAATTAACATTCTAACCCACCAAGACCTTCAGATAATAACCAATTATTTAGAACATGCTAAACATTTATTGCCCATCAGCTTACCATTAAGTCAGGCAGGGGCATTTTGACTTTTGTAAGCATGATTCCACAATTGTTAGCCCGGCGAAGATCAATCTGTCATAGATAACACTTGAGGTGAGGGGAAAAAAGCAGTAACAAAAGGTAAAATAATGAGGCATAAATAGTAATCACAAGTTCCTGTAATGTCTTATGCATAACAAACCAAGGCAATGGAGGCCAATGAGGGAAAAAAAAACCTAAAGTCACCCACATCAAACTTTTTAAGTACCTCGCTGAATTGAATCTGTTCTAACATGCATCTATTAATGTCATATGCATGATTCGATACGGGTCCGAGAACCAAGAGTACAACATTTGCCCTTAATTGGCTGACTGTTAGCTCTTCTCCCATGGTCCATCAAGGCTCCGAGGTCTGGTTACTAGAGAATTTTGTTTTTTTCTTTGCTCGATTCCAGTGACAATGACAGCAGCCTCCTTAAATAGGTGCCCCTAACAATGCTTGAGCTAACTTAGAGATATAATAGCTAAACTAAAATATCCTAAACGAACTTATCTCCATGACTAGCATATTTCATATGGTCTGGGTCTGAGAGAGAGGATGCCAGTGAGGCCTCACTGGCAAAGGGGTTGTGCCCTGCGGCGTGGAAGAAGAAGCAGATTAGGAACTAGGGGTGGGTTCTTTTCAGCTTTTCTTATCTACTTATTTGCCTTATCTCGTCACTTCGAGAATTTTTCGAGATAGCCTCGAGAGCCGGTTGGTCTCCAATTTTGGGGTTTAGAGAGCTTATAGACACGCCTACGAGATTAAAAAAAAACCAACTCAAAAAGTAATAAAAAAAGTGAGATAAGTCAAATAAGACACGAGATAAGTAGGATCATTTGACTATCTCTTTTTTTATTACTTTTGTCGCTTTTATCTTATCTCAGAGGCGTGTCTATAACCTCTCTAAACCTCAAAATTGGAGGCCAACCGGGCAACCGGCTCTCGAGACTATCTCGAAAAATTCTCGAAGTGACGAGATAAGGCAAATAAATAGATAAGAAAAGCTGAAAAGAACCCACCCTAGATTCTTTATTGCTTATCCTAACAAGTCAATCTAAAAAATAGTAGATTTAAACTAACAATCTTGTTTCAACTAATAAAATCAATAACCAACTGAACTTAATCTGTGCTACAGTATCATGTACCGTTCATAAGAGAATAACGTGCATGAACAGTACTTTCAGCACATGACATTTGCAGGTTTTCCACATAACAAGTTCTCCACTGTTAGGTGGGGCCATGGCAGAAGTCCGCTGGAACACATTGCACCGAACAAAATGCTGTGCTTCCACTCTTGACGGGTAACACGCCATTGCTCCATCTGTGAACCTAAGTTGATCCACACCACATGAGTCACAACAGAAGATGGGAGGTGCGGCATTTTGGGCATCGCAATGTGCAATGTGTTCCAGCATAGTGCTGCCAGGGCCAATTGACAGTTCGAGGACAAGCTGTCTCATGAAGGGTGGATAAGTTGTTATGTGTAGAACCTGCACATGTCGTGTGCTGAAAGTATTGTTCATATGCATTGTTCTCACGAGTGATCAGTACCCAATACTGTAGCAAGGATTATGTTCAGACTAGTTCAGTTAATCAGTTATTGATTTGATTAGTTGAGATAAGATTGTTAGTTTAAACCTGCTATTTTCTAGATTGAGTTGTTAAGGGTAAGTCCTGTATAATGGACCAGCTGATCAATATATTAATTCAGCAATAAAGAATCAAGTTCCTCATCTGCTTCTTCCATGCTGCAGGGCACAGCGCTTCTACCAGCGAGATGGCCTTGCTGGCGTTTTCTCTCTTAGACCGGACCGTAACAATATTCTATTGCCACGCGCACTAATACTGCCACACCATGTCTCCTATGAACTAATTTAAGTAACCAATAGGTATTATAGCTAAGTAGCTAACTAATCAACTAAACATATTTATCTCCTGACCAGCCGTTAGCTATTGCTTCTGCCTTGGGCGGACCCACCACTCGGGCTGGTGAGGCCGCGGCCCAGGCTTGGATTCTGGAAACGTATAGATGGGATATATAAATCTACATCATTTCATATTTTGCACATAGGTCAGTTGGTGGGAGCTGGTCCATGCGTACGTGGGGTCCTGTGTTCGATTCACGCAGCTAGCTCTCGCGCTCATAGCACCTCCCTTGGCTGGCTTTACTTTTTTTCTGCCCCTCAATCCTCACCTGCCATATGAGAGCACCTAGTTTTAAAAAGAAAACCTGCCATATGAGAGCACCTAATTTTAAAAAGAAAAGTGTTTCCTGTTGCAAATAATTCTATTTAATAACTACAGGATTATGGAAATATCAAAAAATTATTATAAAAACTTCATTAAATCCATATAAATACAATAAATGCGCGTATGTAAAAAATCTTATTAAATCCATATAAATACAACGAATTGATCATATATATATGTATATTTATTCAAAAATTGATTTTTGCAAAAAGAAAAGGTACATGCTCAATTTTTTGGGATATTAGTGTATCACACGAGGTGAGTGCATGGTGGACAATGATTGCAACACGGGCCATATGGCAGCTCCAAAAATAAAATTTTAGATTTGTCGGATGGCTTTTATGTTGACTGTAGGGCAACCATTGACATGCGTTGTTTCCATTTGATTTGTCTTGTTTTAATACATCTGTTCAATGGTGAGTGTACGTTGATATTACGCTTGCCCAGGCTTAATTTTAATCCTCCGTCTGCCACTGGCTGCTGCCAGCCTGCCAGGCACAAGGCCCTTAAGCCATAATCTAAACACACTTATTAAGAGATGAAGTGGTGAAATACTACCATGTAGGGCTCAATATATTTCCCAAGTGAAGATGGAGTTGAAGACTTAAAGCTTAACTAGCTGAGCGCCTGTGCTTTGCTACGAGAAAAAAAATCCAAATTCCACCATTGAGACTGAGTGAGCAGGCCATACACCTTTAGCTTTGCTGTGCATGTATGTGTGGCGAAGCGCGGCATGGTGCAAGCAACCGCATGGTGTCATCTTGGTGTACACCAACTGCGACCACCGACTGGCTCTGGTTGTACCCACCATGAAAATTTTGAGGGGTTAAATCAGATAAGACAGATTTGTAACAACGAATGGCATGGTGGGTAATTTTAGTGAAATGACACATCACTCACCCGACACCAATGACCACTACTAGAGACTTAATAGTAGAGATCAACAGATTAGCTTGGGATAGCTTATGTAAGTCACATAAGCCAGGAGATGTGGAAAGATCACAATACTACATTGGTACTCATCAATGTAGAGAATATAACAAGGTAATGTTTTCTATTGCTATAGTGAGGAAAGTTATCCATTGCTAGTGATAATCCAAAAACAGGACATTAGATGCAACTTTGCAAGTACTGAAACAGTGATCTCGCATAACAAACAACATGAAAACATTTTCACGTGAGTAACCAACATAACAAAAAACTATGAGGATGAAAGGTGCTCTACCATATAAGAAGGATACGGTTGCTAAAAGAGTAATAATGTTCATATACAACGAAACAACACAAACAACTTGCCACAACTCCCAAGGAATCATTGTTAACAATATGCACTAGAGAATGAAATATACACAAGGAATGCAGGTTGAAACTATAGCACACTAACTGGAACAATTTTTGCACAAGTGCACTACATATTTTGTTGTGAAAACAACTCACCAGATGAATTTTCTCTGGTTTGGTCCCAGAAGCTCGACTGCCTGACTTATCTGAACGCCTAGCATCTGAATTTGGCAGAACAGCTGAGAACAGATTTTCTAGTTCTGACATATCAAACACTGGGGCTCTGCGGAAGCCATTCAAAAGATGCATTAGCATATAAAGTCACAAAGCTCATGACCGTTTATGAGTGCACTGGTTGTGTTAGAGAGATACTTTGAAGCTTCATCAGCTTTCTGTGCATCTGCCCAGAGACTGCCCTGCATCGCTCTTGTTACTTTCACCCAGTGTAGTGGCTTCAAATTGGACTTTCTGGACACGGCCTGACCAGATTGGAGGCTCTTAGACATTGGACCTGAAGGAGGTGTAGGCCCATGCCCCTTCGAACCAAACAATTTAGCATTCCCACCAGGAGGTGCTGGTGGAGGTGCAACATTGCCAGGAGCTCCATTGCACCCACCTCCATGATGGTTGGCATCTTTTGAGAAACTTGGGGCACGAGGTAGTGGTAAAGCTGGAGGAGATGGCACTGATTTGTCCATGGGATTGGATGATTGTTTTGATGAATGACAGGGTGGTGGTGGTGGTGGGAGTGGTGTAGAACTCGTTTCAGGTGGTGGAGGTGGACCTATAGATTTAGTGGCAGATGATGCTGGGGCAGGTGGTGGAGGTGGTGCAGAAGGTGGAACATGAGATGGTGAAGAAACAAGTGGTGAAGGCGGAGGTGGTGCCACATGTCGAACAGGAGATGAAGTAGAAGTAGGTGGTGGAGGGGGTGCAGCAGGTCGAACAGGAGATGAAGGACAAGCAAGTGTCGGAGGTGGAGGGGGCACAGCAGGTCGAACGGAACATGAAGTCGAAGTAAGTGATGGTGGTGGAGGTGGAGGGGGCACAGCAGGTCGAATGGAACATGAAGTCGAAGTAAGTGATGGTGGTGGAGGTGGAGGGGGTACAGCAGGTCGAATGGAAGATGAAGTAGAAGCAAGTGATGGTAGTGGAGGTGGAAGGGGTGCAGCAGGTCGAACGGAAAATGAAGTAGAAGCAAGTGATGGAGGTGCAGGTGCAGGAGGTGTACCGTGGAAGGAGTTAGGTGCAGGTGAAGGTGGAAGAGGTGGGGGTGCAGGACGCCCCGTCAGTCTAAGAGGGGATGAAGTAGGAGGTGGAGGTGGAGGTGGAGGTGGAGGCTGTGCTGGAGATACAACAGAAGTTCTACAAGTGGATGGGGGTGGTGGAGGAGGTGGTGCCGGAGGCCTGAATGAAGTTGAAGTAGTGATAAGCATGGAATCTGGAGGCAGACAATGAATATTAGCAGGACAGGAAATTGATGACGAAGTGGGCAACGGAAGTTGAAGGGGAGCTGGAGAAGTTGGTGATGACTCCTTTGCAGCATTACTTGAGGACTGCTGATCGTCTATGGGCAGAGTTGTAGTTCCATGTAATTGAGATATGGACTGTTTATGTGGATGAGGAGATGGGTGGGGCAATGATGAAAGGCCTGGAACAAGGAAAGAACTTTAATTACAAAAGGAAATTCTACATTAACCAAAAATATTTTAACATGCAATGCAACTGAACCTGAATGCTTCTGAGGTGGCTGAGTCAAGTATTCTGCCTCAGACAACATAATAACATCAGATAGTTCTGGAAACACTGGTGCCAACGATGGAGGAGGAAGTGGTGGTGATGTACCCTTTGTTACAACAGGAATACCTGCCACATTAACAGGAGTTAAAATAGCAAGATGGTAGCAGGAGGATATGGGTGTACTACAAAAGAACATTGTTGAGCTAGACCTGTTGTCGGATGCTGTCCTGATGATGGTTTTGACGGAATTTTCACCATGACACTTGAAATATTGGATACTGTGGGCGAGATTACAGTTGAAGCAGAATTCTCAGAACCTCTGAATGCAGCATGGTCTTTCAACAGAGCGGTAATTCCAAGGGCTGAAGGAGCACTATGAAATCTTGGGCAAGCTGAAAGTGATCTAGGACTGGAGTTGCCAGAGAGAGTAGAACTTGACCTAGAAACTGGAAATCGCTGAGACATAATAGTGGTAGGTGAAAAGCGCTGTACTGAACCATAGTGTTCATCACGCTTAGCATTTTGATTCTGTAGAACCGTCTCGGTAGAGTTCGAGGTGGAGGGAATGGTCTTTTCCATTGAAGATGGCTGTTCAGTATTGATGTCAGCTAAATGTGTTATCTCCTTATGAAATATTGAGCTTATCTTTTCATGGACAAATGAAATTCCTGATTTTCCTTGAGAAATAGTGTCTGCCTCCAAAGGGGTTAATCTCTGTACACTATTATTTTCTTGCTTGTCCACATAGACCATTGAGTGTTTAACATTGCTTAATTTGTCTTCAGCATTATCTGACTGTATGTTGATTGGAGAATTCAAACCAAGCTCCAATGCTGCCTCTTTTATAATGCTTGAGTCTTTCTTTCTTGGAGACACCAACTGCTGCCTCAGCTGTATGTTTTCTGATGAAGTAAGTTGCTGAAAAAGCTGGACTGCAGCATCCCCTTTTGGATCTAACCAATCCACATTGCTGAACATCTCTTGAACCTTTGCAAAGGCTTCAACCGGGAGGCCCTCCTTCTCTCCTATACCTGCCACCTCCATGGGATCAAACTGATTTGCAGTGTCCATTTCTGAAAGAAGAACCTTCAGCCACAGAGTACAAAGAAAAACTATTAAAGACTGCAAAATTTTACAACGAATAAGTTCAGTGCAACAGGGACTACATACCTCGGCTCTGAATTCCTTCGGGAATCGATCTTTAGCATCCCACAATATGTCAATTTCATCTCGATTTAGCATCAGAATGTTAGATCTGATAAATGCTGTATTGAACATGACTCTGAACATCATCTCTTCACGGTCTTGGTCGGCATCCAGGCTAATGCATTCAAGGACAACATCACTTTGAATATGGCAGTGGATGTCGATCTTAATCAAGTCACAGTCAGCCTGAGTAACATGAATAGAAATGAGAATGACAAGTTAATAAAGATTGTTTAAAGAATGTCTTTTAGCAAATATGTGTTTCCTTGCTTTGCAGTTTGCACATTTAATAGCAAAAGTAGTGAAATAATTGCTAGACACAAGGTGACGAATTTGCCAGTTCTCAAATCCAGAAATAGTCAAAACTTACCTGCTTGTAAAGACGAACATATCTACTCCTCTTTGGTGTTGAAAAAAGAACCTTGGGGGTGTTATTTGTAGCAAGTAGAGGATCCTGTCCATAAATACGAAATATTGGCCTACATCCACCCTCCCCATTAAATCCTGGAATATTTCTTAGTATGACGCAGTCTAAGGTAAGTGCTCGATCACTGGGTGGCCACTCTGAGCTCACATTCCTCCGAGATATGTAGTGCAAGTATCTTATTTGAGAAGGCATAGGATTTAGCGGTGAGAGCATCTGAATCAGCTCACGAGGTGCTTGCCTGTAGATCATCTCCAATGTCCTCTGCTCACCGATGAACTGCTTTCTATACAATAGCAGTCCTGCTAACATAAATGCAAGTACAGCCCAGCCACCTCGCTCACAATGCATTATCAAGACATTCTGCTGGCCCAAAGAGAGCCAACTCTCCCCTGACCTCAAGAAATGGTGAATCATTTCTATTGTAAGGAGTGGGCATCCCTTGTATTGTCTTGGATAGTCCATCACTATCATATCATACCTTGATAAGATATTTTCCAATGTACTTTGACATTCGCCCTCCCGAAAGTTGAACACCATAAATGAAGCATCAGTGAAGTGGCTTCGAAGTTGTGAAACAATGTCCCCAATGTAGCCTTCGTACTTATCATTGTCAAAGACATCAGTCGTGAAGCAAGAATCGAATACTACAAAAAGAGACGTTGATGAGAATGTTTTAGCAGTACAACAATAACAATCTCCACATCAATTTGAAAAGCATAAATAAATGAAATCTTAATCATGAGGGAGAAAAATGAAAGGAGGACCCTTAAAAAATGTAAAACAGTATATTTATCCATCATGATTATGTAAAGAATAATTGGAACCATAATGTAGGTGTAACATAGAACACAAGACAAATTAATGGCACCTATTTCAAACAGAAGCATGGTGAATGAACAAAGATAAAAAAAAATAAAAACCAGTAACTATCATTTTAACTCCAAAAGATAATTAAACAGTTAAACCTGCAGAGGGAAAATAGTAAAAAACAAAATAATAAAAATAGTTTCAGATATATTTACCTCAAAAAAATAGAACAGTACAAAAGAAATATAAAATTAGTTGGCAGAAACATGTCAAGGAAACAAAATTTTCCAATCAACAGTATTGTCATATTGAAAATTGAAATGTCTATATAGGACAAATCAGTTCAAGGCAAATGTACAATATAAAACAAAGAAGGCATATTATCCCAATTATTGCACAAGAAAAAACATTTTCTGAACCAATTAGGTTCAACAACTGCTAGCCACCATACAGGCAGTATGGTACCAATATCACTCTATCAATTGTTTAGATGGATGTCTAAGATAATACTCAGATGGTTGCATCAGCTAAAAGTAATTGCATTCTATAACTTGATATATTGAAGCCATTATTTTGATTTATGTTAATTTTTCCATTATTTCCCTATGATATTACTGAATGATGCATCTGCTTTTCAAAATTATTGCACTCAGATAAGATCCCTCCATCATAGTCATGCAGTTTTGCGAAGAATTGTATATTTTTACATGGAACATTTCAAAACACATTGTACATGTACCAAGTACAAGTAACGCAACTCAACAACGTGGCACTGCGACAATGGTCCAATAATAGACCAAGATTATGCACAAGAATTCCCTTAATTATTTAGTTTTCACTACATAACAATGACAAGGAGCCTATCATGTGAAGCTTCACTCCTATACTATGACACAAGGCTGACATTTTACTATCTAGCGCAGTCCAAAATCTTCGCTCTCACAAATTACAAATGAAACCCAACAAACTGCAAAAGTGTCATCCCAACTAAAATTTCCTCAAGTTCTAAAAAAAAACTAAAATTTCCTCAAGGATTTTTTGACCAAAACTCCAAAACAGACGAATCTTCCACAGGTAATGCAAAAACCACCACCTAAGCAATGCCGCACTGCCAAAACGGACTCTTAAAAATGGAACGTTTCTGTCGCAATAATTAAAAGAATGCCTGCCCCACCCAAGATCAAACCGCACAGGACGTAAACACAATCCCGCCGCTAAGGATCACAATGCCGCGGCGAGGAACGAGGAAAGCACGCACCGTAGACGCGCTCGGTGATCTCGAGGAGCCCGTCGGGCGGCTTCCGGTAGAAGAACTTGCGGAAGAGCGCCATGCCACCGCGCCGGCAGATCCGCCAGGCCCGCCTCCCCCGCGAGATCCTATCAGCCCCGAGGCGCCGCCATGGATCCCTCCGCCCCCTCCCTCCCCCTGCTCGCCGCGGCGTGAAGGAACCGCGAAATGCGCACGCAGCCTGTTGCTTCGGCCCGGCGCTAGGGTTTGCAGCCTTCCGCGCCCCTTATCCTCTGGCGCCTTCCAGCCAGGTGCGCGTCTCGCCTCGGGTGGGGCGTTTGATCTTTCGGAGTGAGCTAGATTTGGCGAAGGCGACGAGGCTGTCCTTTTCGTTTCTCTTGCCTTTTTGCACTTTTTTCTTTTTTTATATTCCGGGACGTGTCCGGGAGCGTTGTAACGTGGCAGTTTATCGTTGTGTGTCCAGGGAGTAATGTTATGGCTACTGGGTGCTGCCTACCTGCTCACTGACGATTGGGGCAGCCGTGTCAGTGGGGGATGGCTGGATGGGACGGATTGGTCGGTCTAGTGGGTAGAATGTATTTGGGTACGTTTGGTGTAGTTCTCGGTATCTCTCTTTTTCTTTGGTACGGACACCACCGGTGATAGTGGCAACGGGCAACGACCAGCGGATGTTTAGGGGTGACTGGTTTTCTTTTAGGTTTACGAGTTCTGACTTATCTGTCTTATCTTCAACTTTAAGAATTTTTCGAGGTGGTCTCGAGAGTCGGATGGCCATGAAATTTAGGATTTATGGAGCTTTTTAGACTCGCATACGAGATAAAAATAAAACGGATTCAAAAGTAATAAAAAAAGTCAGATGAGTCAATATTAGTCAGATAAGTCATGCAATCTGACTCTTTTTATTACTTTGAATCCGTTTTATTTTTATCTCGTAGGCGAGTCTAAAAAGCTCCATAAATCCTAAATTTCATGGCCATCCGACTCTCGATGCCACCTCGGGAAATTCTCGAAGTTGAAGATAAGACAGATAAGTCAGATTAGATAAGCCCAAAAGAACAGGGCCTAATAGTTCGTTAGAGCATCCGTAGCAGAAACCCTATATGGGTATAGAAATAGAGTTTTAGAGATAGAGTTTCTGGTGAAGGGAAAGAATCTTTTAGGGTGTAGTGTGAAGTGTGAAGAAATTTTAGAGTAATGGAGAGAGAAAAAATAGAGTAGAAGAGAGAGAAAATAGGGATAGAGTTTCTGGTGTGGATGCTCTTAGTTAGAGTATCTGCAGGAGAATCTCTAAAACAGAATCTTCTCTATATTTAGAGTCTCTCGTTTTTCAGCAGAGTCTCTATCTTAACCTTTAAATTTAAAGTTTCTCTCTCTTAGCCTCTAAATTTGGAGGTTCGCTATATCAACCTCTATAGTTTTTCTGGATAAAGGCTCTAATACAGAAGATGAAAATATATAGAGTGAATAGTGATTTAAAGGGGTTATTTGCCCAGTTTTGAATAGTTCAGAGGGTAGAATACCTGGTTTTCTAGTTAAAGGGGTTATGTAGACGAAGCTATATAGTTTAGGAGCAAAGTAGACTTTTTCTTTTTATTAATGAACAATAAAATACATAGTTCCAATGCGCATTGTGCTCTCGATACAAAAAAAAAAACCTAATATGGCGATGTGGAATCTCCTAGTTCTAGGACCTCTGAGGATCGTCATTGATCTTCACCTTATGTTTCACTATGCATGCAGTTATATATGAATATGATATAAGTGGGTGCCGACATCATCCATGATCTAATTAGACCATGTGTCATTGCCTGTGTCACCTAGCCTCGGCGGTCACAGATGACACAATAATAGAAATATTCAAGTAATAAATAACATGCATAATGATCGAGCACTTAGCTTGATTGATGTGGCGATAACACGACTTCATTGGGGATAATTGGCAAATCACACTGCGATAGCCTAGAACATATTAACATCAATATTGATCATTCTTGCGAATAATGAAACAAAATTTAAAGTGTTGTCTTATAATTTGCTATGCTTCTGGGGGGCTAAACTTGTAAATTACGAGCACGCTACTGCAAATATAAAAGCATTGCTATTGAATGGAGAAAACAGAGCGAGAGAGGAGAGGAGGCAGTCAGGAGAGGGTTAGCCTATGTGTTGCGGCGCGGACCACGGAGCGTGGCAAAGATGGTGCGGCCATAGGGACGACTAGAATGGATGCGCACCTTCGGTGCGCCGCACCTGGTGCGCCGTATCCATTGATGGATTTCAGGAAAAAAATTTGTTTTTGAAACAAAAACCACTGTACTACAGTTGTTTACATCATCGATCAATTCATTCATAAGGCGAAGCAGAAAATGCAAATCAGATATTATTGAGTACCATACCATGTATTGTCAGTCATGAAGACGTGCAAGGTCAGTATATATACATTTATAATGTCATTAGTGCCTCATAATCTAAGAAGTAGAAGAAGTCCAAAATACTAAGCACTACATGGTGAAGAGCACACCAGAGTAAAGGACAATGAAGAATTCTGGCTACAGATATCAGGAATGTAGGATGAAAATAAGGCTTAAAATGAGGGAAAGTTACCTTGTTAATCGGACCTCCATGAAATTTTCTAGTAATGTTATTTTCACTGCATTGCACAATCTTAAATCTGTCAAAACCATAGTATGCAATCCTTTTGTGCAAAAGGGAAGATCCTATATACAGCATAAAAGTAAAACTTCATGGTCAACTAAAGTAAGGGGTAATTGGTGCATTAAATGGCAAACAACCAAACATAAGTCCTGAATGCAAATTATTAATCAAGACCTGTTACTACAACAATATTTAGAACCAAAGGATAATAAAATACAAAAGGAAGCTAACCTCAAAATCACATCTTGTGCACATGGAAACAGTTATGCCAATAGTGTGAGCACATATATCACAACATACAAAAATAAATACTCTAAAGGAAAAAAAAGAAGCACACATAAAGAACCAGATGCCTCATGAGGCAGAACGTGGATATCCATAAAGAGAAGGAAACTAACACACAAATTATATGTTTGAAAGAAGGCAACGCAGCAATACTAAATTGAAAGCTAAGCTAGCACTGCATAGTGGTCTACGAAAATATCATCAATAATTTATAACTAATGTAGTAAACAGAACTTTAAAAATAAACTTGGGATGTTGTTATTCCTGGCACCTAGATAAACAGTAGGTTAGGAACAAAAACAGTATGTAAATAGGAATTTCGACCAGCAATAGCACAAAAGCAGACTTGTTGAAATGTCCAATATTTCTTAAAAATATGAGGAAAAAGTAAAACCAATCCCTCATTTCCTAGAAATATGGAAACTGACCTCACCATCATTGGCCATGCTGCAATTTTTTATGAATCTTATTTGTCACAAACAATATCATATAAAATGAATTTGAGTAAATCAATACATATGCACCAGGAAAAAAAACTTTAAAAGAGCTGACAACATGATGGTCTGGAAATCCCAATACATTGTCGTAGGAGCAAGCACAAGTAAAATAATGGTAAGCAAGCTAAAAAAATCAAAAAAGGGCATCATAAACCTAGGATATCATGAGTTCTTGTATGGAAACAATACATTGTCGTAGGAGCAAGCACAAGTAAAATAATGGTAAGCAAGCTAAAAAATCGAAAAAGGGCATCATAAACCTAAGATATCATGAGTTCTTGTATGGAAACAATGTTTACTTCATTACCACACACAAACTAAATATAAGTAAGAAACTTCATGAGGGATCGCCATCTGTCCAACCCAAAGGTAACTCACAATTTGTAAATGGATAAGTGGTCTTTGTTGCATATAAATAAATAAATAATGAAAGAAATGTCTTGAAGAAAAGTAAAACATGTTTGCAAAGACTGATTTGAAGCTAATGTAAGAAAGAAATGCTGAAATAGCCTTGGAATTACCTTGTTTTTGGGTCGCTCGCTCGATTGCTTCGAGTATCCTCACGAGTTGCCCAATCATTTTATAGGAAGAAGCATGTTCCACCTCAAATGACATCTTATCCATCTGCATCAGAGCAAAAAAACGCACTATTTGTATGACATAAACAGTGGAGAGCCACACTTTGATGGCGTGGATATGCAAATTGATAGCTACAATCCTAAGTATTTTATAGCCTCAGGGTAGCAGTGCAATAACTTACTGATTGACTACTTGCATGATATTTAGGTTGTAGGCATATGAGCAAGAATAGGAAGAAAGCCCCTAATCCTGACACAAGGACATATTATCATATCTCACCAAGTCCATGGAAACCAGAGAACAGGGAATAATAATTTCAAAAAGGGAGCGGGTGAACTCCACAAATGCGGACTTAGCTTATCATTGACATATTATCTGAGATATGGGTCTCGAAATACAAGCTGTACAGAAAAATCTGAGATGAGGCAGATCCAGATCCAACGCTATTTTTGGGTGCGAAGATTGCGTTTTCTGAAATTGGTACAATGGACAAAGTTGTAGAGGATCTTCATAACTTTTCAACAAGTACAAGAACGCCCAAAACAGATAAGGGAATCAGGAGATATGGCTGTTTTACCGAACTGGGATCAGATTGATCCAATTCGAATCCGACTAGAACTCGAGAATTCCAAAATTTAGCAACTTGAAGATGGCCGAATTAGATGACTCCAACTAACTTTTCCTTGGATATTTCGTGCTGATTCCAGAAAGTCCAAAAACGTCAAAATCCGAGTTCGGATGGAAGACTTATGATTGTAAAACCGAATTCGTAACAGATTGGATCTCTAGACAGCCCGAAATTTATTGCAAAATATCTCTATGTTGGAGGCCGAATCAAATCTCAGCTTGAATACCAAAGTTGGAGGAGACGTTCTAAGATTTCCAAAAAAATCTAAGAACTCCAAAATCTGACTTCGTATGAAGGAGAAACGGCCAAACAATGAACTGGACAGCAGCGACGGTGACGAAAAACGTGACATGAACTCGAAACTCTAGGGTAAAGTCTCTAAGACCAACAACCGACTCAACGATGCAACTGTAAACTCAACAAGCATGGACTACGAAGCAAAAGCAAGGCTAAACTACCTTGGACAAGGGATTTTTTTGGGCAATTTTCTGGATTCTAGGTAAAAGAAGGTACAGAGGTAGAAATCTCTCACCGTTCAACACAGAGGTAGAGATTTCTCACCAATCAACCTGGTGCTCTGATACCACTTGATAGCAGTAGGGGTCCCGATCTTTCGATGAGAGAGATAACTATCGATTGGTGGAGGAATCGACGTTGATGGCCCGACTACAACTGTCCAGGACATTGCGCCTTAGGGACCAATACACCAACTCTAGAGGGTTATTGATCTCGTGGGTGCGCAATCAACCTGACCATGAAGGACTTTGTTCCTGCAAGCAATCGGAGAACGAGCAAGAACAAGATAAACCCAATCTGAAATTGCAAATATGAATTAGGCACAAACGAGTAGGTGGGGTTTCGAAGATGAGTAATACAGGCGGTCTATCCGACACGCGCGATTACAAGAAAAGTAACAAAGCCTAAACTTTAATCTAGCAAAACCTGAGTCTCAACGATGATGGCTACTGAATTTATAAGAGGGAGACGGCTAGGAGGGAAGTGCTGGATGTCCTAGGGTTTTTCTAGGCCATCCTCCACGTGGGCTTGGGCCCGATGTGCTTACAAGGCCTAGTTTGGCCCAACTGGATGACACAGCATCTTGTTTTGATGATTTCTGATGGTCTAGGAGGAATTTTGCAATGGGACTGGATCCATTGAAAAGCTTATCTCCTAAGCTTTCCGTGAAGTGGTAGAACGTCGAAAACGGACTTCGTATGTGGCCTGGGCGTTCGTTTGAAGTTGTACTGCATGTCGACGGCCGAACTGGATTTGTGGCCAAATTGGGCTCTCTCTTGAGCCAGCCTTGGAGCGACGTGACTTGTATGACTTGAGGGAATGGACGAGGTGGAGATACGCCTTTCTTGAATATGTCGTCAAGCATGGGAGGCGGCCAAGGTGGTGGCTGGACTGATGAAGGTGATAGCGCCATGTCCAAAAGCCGAGGAGGGCAACTGTGTGATCGACCTGGCCAAGATGGAGGTCGGTGAAGCAACGTTGATGGAGCCACCATATTAGACGTAGGCGAAGTAGAAGATGCCGTGAACTGTCACCAACTTGTCGTAGATATAGTGAAAGACACTGACATAGTCGAAGTAATTGCAGCAACACTTGGTAATGACCATATGTATGCGGTATTGGTTCTATCCATGATGAGCATGGTCTCATCACATACCCTAAAGTTCAAAGCTAAGAGACAAGCTTCTAGTAGTCTAGATTGTCTTCTAGATATATATGATACAACAACATTGTAGTCTACGTACTCTTGCATGTCCTCGATCTCTTATCTGCCTATTGAATGAACATCCCCTACGTGAAAAGTGAGAGTAATACACAAATACTTGCAAATTTTTCCTAGGTAGGACTAGGAAAGGCTTGCTGTACAAAGGCTTATGGTTCTTTACCTTTTTTGAATAAAAGCATTTAACTTAGCAGTTGAAAAACAATTGTAAAACAACAACAGTAGCATCTTCATCAACATCATCACCATCATCAACAACAAGAATAATAATTTAATGTCCTGTTCAACTTCACCATGCTTAACTCATGTAATCCTAGCATTGTTATCTCCTCTATATGTAAGTGTGTTCAACTACATTGGTAAGCTAGCATGTATCGGTTGTTTCCTTCCAAAAGAAAATCCTCATTTCAATTAATCTTCAAGTTTCCGTCATACGCTTGGCTCTTCGTGTTAAAATTTTTATTAAATTTTACTATGTATATTTAATTTCTATATAAAATGTGAATACTAATATTAATTTTTCCGAAATACACTTATTTTGTATTTAAAAACACCAAAAACATTGTAATTTGCATATGACATGCTGATTACAGTGTGAACGACATGTCATATGCTGATTACAGTGTAATGGAGGTTTGCTAATTACGCTGTAATGTTTTATCTAATTGTAATTTCCGTTTTAATTTGTATCTTTCAAAAAAAACATTCTGAGCAAGAAATAGTGACCTTACCTCATCTCTTGTTCGTTCACATTTTCACATTTTCAATGAACAACCATCAGTACAAGGAGAACGCGGTGTTCCCACATGTACATGTGAGCCGTCCGATTGGCTTCAAGATCTGTGTGTCCATCTTTCTCTTCTCTCATCGTACTTTTTTTTAAAAAAAATCCTTCACTTCATCAAATTCTTGAATTCTTGGATAAAGTCATTCTTCCTCTCTTTCTCCACATCCATCGGTCCGGTGGCTGCCCTACCTTTTCTAGGCTCAACCACTACCATGAGTCCCCAGGTATGGCAATGGTGATCAGGGAGCAAGGTCAAGACTAGAGGGAAGGGGGAGGCGAAGCAGAGGAGAGGAAGAGGGAGAAAGAGAGGAAGAAAGACTTAGCGCAAGAATTTGGTGAACATAGGTTTTTTTTTTTTTTTGTAAAATGGTACGAGGGAAGTAGAAGGTGTGCACATGGATCCCCGTGCATGATCAGACGATAAGGACAGCGCCTATAAAGTATAGACACACATACAAGAAGGAACGAATTTTCCTTGGCACAATCCGGCAGTCCACATAAAGCAATCTGCCTGCTTGCCACCACACAATCCAGTGTATTACATCTTTCCTGCTGCCTCTCTAGTTCCTGTCCTTCCCCAATTAAGCTCTCGATCAGGACAACGTATGATCCTTCAACATTGTAGTAATGAAAACCATACATGTGATTGCAAAGATATTCCAAAGGAGCTGGCCACTTGTAACAGCCTGGTGCGCACCTGAGCTGCTACTCAATGAACTGCATCCTGCAGATGGACTGTCTCCACAGCCAGTACAAATACAAGAGAGAGAAAAAAAGACTGAGAGATGTAAACACACAAAAAAAACAACAACAAAGGCTTAACAGCACAATTAGCTAACTGAATAAACAACAACAAAGGCTTAACAGCACAATTAGCTAACTGAAGGTATCATCAGATTAAATCACCAATCGCGCGAGGTCACGCTGGAAGGCTGTAATATGCACTTGTCGGGCTGCCGTACTATATAGATTTGATCCCCCACACTGTCCTCTCCAAATGTGTCCTGGTTACGGTGCCATGTCCACAGGGCATATGTTGAATTCACCACCTGTTTGAATTCACATGTGAGAGCTATCAAATCTACAAGAAAGAACACCTGATAATGCATTCCCCACCGCAGTGCACACATCAACTGATAGTGAAGAACGAGTGAAGTACTACAGCAGCAGCTGTTGCAGTAGTGTAACATGAATGATGTTTTGTATGCTTTGAGAGTGGAGAACAAATAAGTGATATAACTTACCTCTAAAATCCCATGACCGAAACTGCTCTCCCTAAACGCGCTCCATTCCGGCTGCTGCTCCCAGCAGAACTTCCCCTTGGCAGGGCCAGAGGAGAAGTTCAGATGGCAGACTCCACCAAATTCAGGGTGGTTGTCACCTGGTGAGGGACACTTTCCAGGGTCATCCGCATGATCAACGTCGACTTTCTCAATGTTCCCGCCATCACCGATTGTAATGTAGACCGGTCCGCAGGGGTCCAGTGTGTAGTTGAACACACGGTTCATCCTTTCGTATGCGTGTACCTTTACCAATCAAATGCAGAATCAAAGGAATGAATGGATTGAATCAAACCAAGACAAGGAATAATCTATATCTTCTATAGCATTAGTGGACTAACTCCCTACATTGGGGGGACTGGTAAACATGGCAGCAGTAGTGTTTGTACTGAAAAAGCAATTACTACATGAAGCCAAACATAACGGAGATTTCAAATGTACAAACAAGCATTAAGCCCAAATCAATGGTGTATGCTTACATGCCCAGCGAAGACGATGTCGACACCATGCTTGTACAGGAGTCCTTCCATTTCCTGCCTCATGCATTCGAACTCCTGGTAGTGCGAGGAGTAGCTGTTATACCAAGGCGAGTGCCACGCAGCGACAACCCAGGGAGTGACTCTTCGATCAACTCTCCGCAGATCCTTCTCTAACCACGAGTACTGAGCCCCTATGGACAATGCACGTACCGAATATTACCACTGTCAAAATGAGAGCTTTTATAGTTGGCTGACGAAATGGGAGCTTAATTTTACAGTTTACGTGCTGTACATTGCTGACATTTGATATATAATTAGTACTGAGAAAAGGTTTAGTTACCATGGATTAATCGAGTAGGCCATCCATCAGGATGAAATGTTTGTCAATGAATTACCTGTGCGGTTGTAGTCGACGTAGGCGCCGAGCATGACGAAATGGATGCCGCCGGCGTTGAAGGAGTAGTAGAACTTGGTGTTGGAGTCGGACTCCTCTGCCGGAACAGCGAAGCGCGCCAGGTAGGAGGCGAAGGTCACCGCGCCACCGTGCCCCTGCGGCTCGATCTCGTGGTTCCCTTCGATCACCATCATCGGGATCTTCGATGCAAGCGGCTCCATGAATCTAAGCCCACAAAATAAATTCACAATGAAATCAGCAAGCAATCCAGAAAGGATAAATGGGAATCTATTGAATTTGACAATGGCAATTCAAGAATTTAACAATGGCAATTCATGGATGGGGGAAAATATCGAATTTGACAATGGCAATTCATGGATGGAGAGGAAGTAGTAAGCAGATTGATACCTTCCCCAGCCGTCCCACCGCGGCTGGTAGGACTCCCGGAGCGGGGCGTCCGGGAAGGAGCAGGAGAAGCAGGGGACGCCTCTGCCGCCGGTGGTGCGGTACTGGTTGGCGTAGGTCATGTCACCGACCATGACGATCAGGGAGGGGTCGTTCCGGGTGAGGTGGTCGATGGTGGAGGTGGAGTTGCCGGTGAGGCCCAGGTCGCCGACCAGCGCGACGCGGCGTGGGTAGGCGCCCGGCGCCGGCGCGGGGAGCGTCTCGAAGGAGCGCTCTACGCTGAGGCCGCCCTGGAGGGAGCTGTCGCCGCACCGGTAGTAGTAGCGGGTGGATGGCCTGAGGCCAGTGAGGCGGACGTGGTGGATGACGGCGGAGCTGTAGTTGAGGAGGCCCGGGTAGGGGTACAGCTGGCTGTACACCTCCGCCGAGCCCGTCGCCACGTGAGGGTATCCGACGGCCGCGGAGGCGGCGGTGGAGGAGGGGCGCTTGCCGTACCAGACCTCACTGCGGATGGCGGTCGGGTCGAGCGGGGTGAGGTGGGAACCAACCTGCGCGGTGCCGGTGACCCAGGACACCCAGAGCGAGGTGGGGTCGGCGGAGGCGGCGAGAGCGATCTGCTCCGGGGACGGCGGGCGCGCGCGGGGGGCGAGGCGGGGGTCGGTGAGCGGCACGTCCTCGCTGCCCCGCCGGAGCGAGGGGTCGAACGCGAGGGTGGTCGGCTTGAACGGCCCGTCCAGCGTCGTCGGAATGCCGCCATTAACGAGTAGGAACGGCAGGCAAGCTAGTATACCCAAGAGAAGAAGGCAATGGTGACCGCGCAGGTGGAGGCCGCCGGCGCCGGCGGCGGCGGCGTTGCAGCCCCCGGCCATGGCAGCACGCAGTGCTGCACTGCTGCTGAGCTAGGAAAGGGAGGATCTTGGAACGGATATCCCCATGGATATTATTTGCCAACGCCGCTCTTCTCTCATTTTCTTTGCCTAGCAAGCGAACCTGCCAAGTGCCAATCTTGGTTTCAGCGTCGGATGCTTGGATCTCGCGTGTTAATTACTCTCGCAGACAGAAATCAATCATGGGTACGGGTACGGCTGACTGCATCGCCCAGTTGGACCTAACGAGAAGCCATCGACCGCATCCATGGGGCCGTGTGTATGGCAAAAAGATAAGGTGATACATCTCGAAATAGAGATACGAGGAAGACGATCGACGTGCAGCGCAGGCAGCAACCATGGCACTCGCGTTAAATTAAGAGTGAAGACGTTGCGCAGCAACTTGGGATCTTTGTTACAGAATATATTTGGAAGTACCACGAAGCTTACCGTTATTCAGCAGCGATGATGAATAAATTAATGTGGTAAGAAGTATTACTAAAAATTGTAGTGTGTCGACCACTCCTGTAACAGCAATTTCATATAAATGGCAGTTTTGTAAAAAAGTTCTTAAATTTCAAATTGTCGCAATCAAGTCCTCCTTTATCCCCTCCCCATTTCCTTCTCTCTCCTCCAGCCTGGCAGCTCTAGCAGCTTCTCTGATTGCGACCTCCACCGCCCTAGCCAGCGACCACCTTGCCCCCTCCTCCCTCCGCGCGTCATTAGTTGGCGGTGCCTGGCATGGTGGTCGTAGCCGTTGAGCGCTATGGAGGGAGCGTGGTGAGGGCGTCAGTGCTTAGAGGTGAGCCTGTAGTGTTTGTCAGCCAAGCCGGAGTTGGTCGCAGGCGAGGGGGCGTTGCCTGGATGGAAGCGAGGAAGACAATGGCAAGGAGAGGGAGAGAAAAAGGAAAGATGGAGCCAAGCACCCATCCCTGACCATGGCGCCACGCGCGGGGTGGCAATGGCTAGGGGCGAGGCTTGGTTGGTCGGTGGCGGGGCCGAATCAGGTCACTGGCAAGAGACCAGCCAAAGTGGGAGAGAGAGGGAGAAAGAGGGAAAGGGTGCATCTATTCAAATAAGACGGAGGGTGTTTTCGCAAAATGTCGTGAGAGGTGTGAAGCACAAATCTTGGTGCAGAATAGACGACCAAGATAGTCCTAGCAACTCCTTGTATAAGCGTGGGAGGATTTTCGCTAAAAATTGTCATGCTCCGTGCACGAGCTCTATCCAAGGAGGAGGACTCAACGCTAGTGGAGGGTTTTGATATCGCTAACATCCACATTAGAGACTAGAGATTAGTCTCTAATGTGGGACACATGTCTTGTCTCTAAAACTTAATCAAAAGCTCTTTCTACCGTAGTTAGAAGCAGTATTGTCTTTACGCTTGGACCCATTGGCAGAACTAGTGATAGGCAATCATTTAATGCATTTATGCTGATCATCCACAATAGTTAGAGCCAACATTGCCTCTAAAATTGGACCCATGTCTGACCTTTCTTTCCACAATAGTTAGAGGCAATATTGTCTCTAAGCTTCGACTTACTGTAGTAGCTATTTAATACATTCTATGCTTAGAGGTTGCCTCTAACTTAGAGGAAGTTTTTGAAGTATTATAATATTTAGAGGCTGCTTCTAAGATGAGATACATCACTTAGAGGTAGCCTTAGAGACACTATTTGTGGATGCTCTTAGATACAGCTCCTAGCTTAGAGACAATTCTTAGAGCACCTACGATAATTAGAGACTGCCTCTAAGCAAATCTTGAAAATAACGTGGTCTGAACTTTACAATGGATGATGTACAGTACAGGTAGGGGAGAGGGGGCGTATACTGTTTGTATGAACAGTAACCTCCCCAAAAACTTACCAAAAATGCTTTCAAACAAATCCAGAAAGCAATCTCTAAACTTGGAAACAATTTGAACAATTTAAATGCAATCCATTTCAGCCCAAAGCGGTGCTTCCTTGCCAAATAATTGAGATCCTTGCTTTCCTTTCCTCCACTCTTTCTTGGTCTCTACTCCACGCATAGCTCCAATGAGGTTTTCTTCTTTTGTTGTCCTTTCCTTTACTTCAGCTGGTTGCATGGCATGCCACCGCGAGAGGTTGGTCCATTTGTGCATTCTCCAACATTATACACATGAAAGCGTGAACTAGAATAAAGTGTTGTTGGCGTTAGCATGCCCGCATCACTTAACGAGGAATTACATGGATTGAATATGTCCTTAACATCACATATGATACAAATCAATAGGATAAAAGGGTCACGTGATAAACTAATATTCCTCGACAAAGAGATAATATTAGAGGGATAACTCTAGCTAGAGTTCAAGACACACCGTGGTTCTAACATATCTGGATCGACTTGGGTTCGTCTAGATTAGCTGGATGTAAATGACAATGATCAAAGACAACAAATGACTTAGTGATGGGAAAGATCGATATCCTGAGCAACGGGATAACATCAGGAAAAAATCTATACAGTATAAACCTTAAGTCTTTCTAATCAGGTCTCTACTTTCCTATTATTTTGGTGAACAATTCCTGTTGTTGTTAGAGTATTTAAAGATTCAAGGTAGCACTGAAAAATACAGTTGTTACCCTAATGGACTTTTAAAGAGTTTCTAATATTTCATGTGTGCAATTTGTGTTTTAGTTCATGAAAAATTTTTATGCTCAAAATTTAGGGATGTTACACTACCGAAAGGGTAACGATTCATGATCTCCTTTTTTTTTTTGAGTAACAGCATTTCCATTAGATTAAAAGCCAAAGAGTTACATCTATAGGAAATACTTTTACATCATCCTTCCACAAATTAAAACAACTCCTCCTACTAGAAGCAGACTTAAGATAAACTTGCCACATTTTCATTTGAAAAGAGCAATTGGAACAAGCGTGGAACAGTGCTTGCACTAGTACGATTACAATCATACTAGGAAGTTTTAGCATGAACGAAGAGACATGCTCTTTGCAGACAAAAGCTGAAGCACGAAGATCCCAATCCAACTTCTCCACCGTCCGGTCCTCAACTTGCCATGACCATGAGGTCCACCGCGTGCTCACCACGAAGGCGAACACCGGTGAGGGGCACAAACCTCCGGTGGCCACCATGGTGCCGTCACCGGCACCGAAGCCGCACCAAGGATCGGAGACCCCCGCCAAGACGACGGGGTCGCCAACACCAGCGCCATCTCCTTCACAGGATCCGGCACCACAAAACACGGCAGGGCAGTGAAGACAGCTCTTCCCCACCCCCCGCACCGCCCTCCACCATCCCTGACCGCCACGGAGCCGACGGCCAAGAGAGCACCACTCTCGCGCCTCCTCCGGACGTTAGCGCCTCCTCCAAACGATTCATGATCTCCTACTCGTAAGATATCCAAAGTGATCGCGGTATAAAATTTTGATTTGTGTTAGCGTAGTCTACTTGTTCCCCTTCAATATCAACGTAAGAAGAAATCCTTGGTCCTATTTTGTAGAAGTAACACACTCGTTAGGTTTTTTTCAGGCTATTGTTACACTGGACTAGCTAACCTTAACCCATGTAGATTAGTTTATTCTAGCTTAATCCAAATTTTGTGTTTAGCAATTAGTTCAGTTAACATATATGAGGGTTAGTAGATATAAATAGCTACTTCTAGCTAGGTTAGTGGGTCAAATAGGGTTGACCGCATTAATTTAAACCAGAGATGTTTGATGAATTTATCCACCTATTAAGCCTAAACTAAACGCAAGGCCACAACTTGCTTATAACAAAAGTTGTGACATAACCGAGTATTTTCAAATGCACTTATTTATTATATATTTGTGGATAACTAGAATCCAAAGCGCAATACATCAACTACAAACTGATCCTGTGTGCATTCAATTGACTATACCGAAACAATTAAGGTCATAGACGCGGGGCTGTTTACAACGAAAGAGTCTTGCGGCGCGGTCTTACGAAAAAACATGGTCAAATTTAATTCCATCATGCCATCTTAAACATCGATACAGTCCTTATGACATGACTTTGCTACTAAATATTACAGTTTACTAATACAATCACTGCTGCGCACCTCATTTGTAGTACCGATTGGTAAGGGTCTGTAGTACCGGCTTTAGCACCGGTACTACGCATCCGGTACTAGAGCCTCCGGGCTCTAGTACCGGTTGCCAAACCGGTACAGCAGACCCTGCTGTACCGGTTGGAAAGGGCCACCACTACTACAAAATACTACATCAGTGCCGGTTCGGAACTGGCATTAGTGCCGGTTTTGAACCGAAGACCGCAGAAGCGCACGGTTTTGGAATCGACAATGATAGCCTTATCACCGCCGGTTTTGGTAAAACCGGCGGTGATAGTCCTCGCTAAACTGTATAAAAAATAGAAAAATATTTTTTTATGCCTGGAATCTATACACTAATCATCTACCACCTACTATAGGTTATTAGGCCACATTTCGCCCGAAATACAAATGTTGCATTACCTAGGACTTGAACCTGCAACCTCTCCAACTCTACTCTCACCCTTCTAACCATCCCACCCACTCTCGCGTTCTTACTTATATAGGATATGCATACCTTTTAACCTTTACTTATCAGTGCCGGTTTTTGACAAGAACCGACACTGATAATGAGTTATCATTGCCGGTTCTAGCCAAAACCGGCAGTGATAAATTTTTTCACTGCCAGTTTGAAAATTGGGGGCGGGAACTCATTATCAGTGCCGGTTTTTGACAAGAACCGGCAATGATAAGTTTTTTCACTACCAGTTTGAAAATTGGGGGCGGGAACTCATTATCAGTGCCGGACAAGAACCGGCAGTGATAAGTTCTTTCACTACCGGTTGAAAATTGGAGACGAGAGGCCTAAAGAATCGGCACTGATAATGACTTATCACTGCCGGTTCTTTTCTCAAACCGGCAGTGATATTTCACTGTCGGTTTTGAGCAACGAACCGACAATGATAAGAACCGACAATGATAAGTCTTATCACTGCCGGTTCTCAAGTGCACAAGCCTCTGAGGCTTATGAACCAGCAGTGATAAGTTATCACTGCTGGTTTTGGTCTAACCGGCAGTGATTGGGGGGCACAAATGACCATTTTTGTAGTAGTGCACATGGCTTTTCTCCGAGGCGCTCCAGGGAAGGGCTCCAGTACCGGTTGGAGCCAACAACCGGTACTGGAAGTATATATTATTTCTATTGTTTTTCCTGCTATACATAATATTATTCCTATTATACCCTATATGTATTATATACTATAATTTACATATGCTATAATTTACATATGTAGTATTTATATTATAATACCTATAATAATAGTATAGATAATGATCAATAATGAACAATAAATAAGGAAAACACACATTAATCAATCACATTTAAAACTAATATGCATATTCACAATATACACATCCTTATTAAGTGTTTATGACACGTTAAATTACAATTGTGATAGTTTCGATTTATCTATGAGATCTTTTGCTAGCATCGCTCTTGGTAACAATACTTGATGAACCGAGTTCATCGGTCCTTAACGAAGGACCGGCTTTATTTGCTTCATCGTGAAACTCCCCCTTTGGATTTATGACTTCGTCGAAAAGGAAGCCGACGAGTTGTTCTTAGATCTCTTGTAGTCGGAGCTCGGAAAGTTCGTTGGTACATTCCCTCAATCTTTCCCACTGTAAACAAATAGATCATTAATTAATCAACCTTGATTTTATACAAAAGGGAGTAGTATGCATGCATAGTATATTTACTTACCGCGCGTGTACCTATCCGCAGGCGGTCATTCAGTCCGGTGTACATATGCATATACTCGCATACATAATAGCCGCGTAAATTGTTGCCTGCTGGCTGTTTCAGACACTATGGTGAAAATTGTTAGAAATAATGAAATCGATGTATCGGAAGTTTTTGACTAGTGTGATGGTGTACTTACCCACTTGGCGAGTATAACGTCAAATTCATCATTCCAATGGCCTTTTACAAGTGCACGGAAACGTGCGAATGCACTAAACACGTGTTTGTGAATTATAATTAATGATTATAGTTCTATTCGATGAAACCAAGTAGAACTGTACAGTAATGAATGGAAAAAAAGAATTACTGATTCATCATGTCGATAAAACTTTGATAGGTTTCGATCGGTTTCCTTCTCGAGTCCATAATTATGATCCTGCTATCATCTAGCCGGATAACAACAAGGATCCAAAGGAAAGTCAGAAATGGAAATATATCGCATGTCGATAGTAGTTAGTCGGTTCTAACAGATTAGAACAAGCCGGTATGAAGGCACTTATGACTCATGCTGGTAGGGTAGAAGTAATGTCGTCTTGAAGTTTTGGGCCATTAGGAAGTTGAATACATTATTCTCTGTTGCGCTTGGGTCTTCACGTAAGCACAGGGAGTGGACAACTAATGGGTCAATGAAGCCTTGGTCGAAAATATTTTGTTTTCTACATCGTTGTATCTCCATTCTACATACAAAATTAATTAGTTAGATACTTGAAATCTACATGTACACGGCCGTGCACGGTGATTTTAAAGAAGACACTTACAGAACCCAAGAACTCATCATGACCACGTCGAGGGCTTGTTGGTTGTATAGCTCGTGCATTCAAATTGCACCCAGAAGACATCTTCGCCGCGGAAGTAATCATCTTGCTTGAAACGGACGCCAAAAAAGGCACGGCCTGTCTTCCGGTAAAAATCCAAGTACCATTCCTGAAATTGGTGCATCTTTATGTGTAGTCGTGATATGCTGTCAGCCTCGACGAACGGTTCGCCTATCTTGAATGGTTTCCACACGGGTGCGGCCTCCTCAATGTCAGCTTCGAAAAACAGTTGTGCTGGCGTCAGTCCGCTTTCTTCGAGGAATTTTACCATCTCATAAGCAAGCTTCGCTGATGTCTATTTCTTTGGAGCCGTCTTCTTCTTTGGAGCCGGCCTTTTCCTTGCGGCCTTATCTAGTGTGCGCTCATAGTCTGTTTGAGGCCGCATTGTGTTCCCCGTCTATTTCACCGATGCCATTCGCAGGAAAAATTTGGCGGCCGCTTGGTCGACTGGTACCTTCTTCACCGGTGAAGCCTTCTTGAAGTGTTTTGTTACATTGGCGTCCACTATATTTTTGGTCTCCTCATCTGTTAGTTCGTATGGCAACTTCTCAAGTGGTCGTGCTGCCTTTTTAGGAGGTGCTTCATTCTTCCTTGGGGGTACGTCCTTCTTGGGAGGTGCCGCTTTCTTCGAAGGTGCTGGAGTAGGAATCTTGCTGGTGGTGGAGCCGATGTTGGGGTTGGAGTTCCGCTTCGAGGAGATGGGCTTCTCCGTGAGGCGGGTGCTGGCGGAGGAGAGGGGCTTCTCCTTGAGGCGGGTGCTGGCGGAGGAGACAGGCTTCTCCTTGAGGGGGGTGCTGCCGGAGGAGACAGGCTTTTCTGTGAGGTGGGTGCTGGCGGAGGAGATGGGAGGTTGGGTGATCCAAGTGCTGGAGGAGTCGAGCCACTTGTTGCAGGATCCGAGTGCAGGAGGTTGGGAAAAATTATGTAGCGCTTGTGCCAAATAACAAAGGTGTGCACCGCCTCTCCCAGTTGTGTGATCTCGTCACCTACGGGCACTTCCAAGTTCACTTCTTGGAATCCATCACAAACCTCCTCCACGGAGACCTTGGCGTATCCCGACGGTATCGGTATGGAATGCAGAACCTCCGCATCATTAACTGGAAAAGCCGTGCCATAGGCTACCTTCGCGGAGACGTTCGCCGCCGGGACATGCAGCTCACAAGCTGTCCTTTGCGTAATGTCATCCAAAGGACAGTGAGCCAAGTCTGCTTCAGAGAGCCCACCTGAAGCGCAGCTGCTCCGTCACGCGGAAGGGCTAACCACAACATCTTCCCTTATTCATTCCCGGCATATCGTCTATGCTTGACTGCTCAATGCTACCTCCAGTTGATGTACACGCTCTTTTAGCGCATTTAATTCGTTCGCTACACGGGCCTTAGATCTATTCCTTCTCATGTACGACTCGACATCATTAGCAAAACCCTCCTTCCATGGAACCACGCCAACACCGCGTGTACGTCCAGGATGTTCTGGGTTTTCTAGAGCATATGTTAGCTCATCATTCTCCCTATTTGGAATGAAAGTGCCTTGAGAAGATTGTTGGATAGTTTGTACGAGCTTTGTTGCCACTAGTCTCAGCTCCTTCCCAAACACTAAGGTCCCATCTTCGGCAAGCCTGCCCCCGTGAGCATAGAACCAATGCTTCGATCTGGTGGGCCAATCCGCTGTTGCAGGCTAGATATTTTTCGCAAAAAGCTCGTCTTCCCTCTTCTCCCATTGGGGTATCTTCGTCTTATAACCACCAGGGCTGAGACGATGGAAGTACTTCTTTTTCTTTGCATTTTCCTTATTCTGCTCACTCAGGCTTTGAGCTTCTGCGGATGTCTTGTAGGCCACAAAGTCGTCCCAATGATTGGCCAACTTTGGATACTCGTCGAAGCTTGGAGTTAGGTTCTTCTCGATATAATTCTTGGTAAGAAATTTTTTCCATGTCTGGAATGAGATGTCCATCTTTTGAAGTGTGTGTTTCTTCACCAGGTTGTCCTTCCCTTTGGGAAATGTGAATATCGTCTTCATATCAGCCCACAGCAGATTCTTTGTATCAGCAGGGACCTGGTCCCATTTGGCTATGCTGACATGCACGTGGTCCCTAACAAAGTAGCCAGCTATGTTCTTGAATGTTGCCAGCGCCTCGGTGGGTGCAAGGGGTTCCCCACTACCACTGACTTCGGTGATCACAAATTTAACATTAATCTTCTTGTTGGTGCCTCGATGAGTGCAAATTCTCGATTGATTGGTCTGAAATTGCTGTAAAGAGTGAACGGGTTAAAATAAGGGCTAAGCATCGTAAGGGAATTCATATAAGTATTCATACTAATTACCTCGTCGTCCTGGCCGGCCTCGCCATCCTGGGCGGCCTTAGGATCACCGGCCTCAGCCTGAGCGTCTCCCGGTTGAGCCTCTCCCACTTGAGCCTCTCCCGCGAGAGCTTCTCCGGCCGCTTCGGCCTCTCGAATCGCATGAAACAATGCTTCCTCCTCCTCTTTAAATGTCATTTCACGATGTGGTGACGCCATCGTGATTCGTGATCTTTATAACATTGCGGATATATAAATTTCAAATTTTTTAAATATAAAATCAATACATTAAAGTAGTACCATTTCATTGCTTATTTATCCTTAATTACATGTCATTAGAAGACTACATTATGGATTACATCTCTAAATTACACAAAAAAATTACATGTCATTAGAAGACTACATTATGGACTACATTATGTTCACTCAAATTTCTGCTTACACACTCAAATTTTTGCCTATACAAACTAATCTCCTATATAAATGTTCACTCAAATTTCTGCCTATACAAACTAATCTCCTATATAAATGTTCACTCAAATTTCTGCTAATTTACTCAAATTTCTCCCATGAGCAGGTCGGAGGGGGCAACTCACTGGAGCTCGAGCCACCATCTGAGGCGGTGAGGAGACTGGAGGCAGGAGGAGAATCGGAGGTCACGGCGGGCGGGATCTGAGGCTTGGCGAGGAACCGGGATGTTCTGTGGCGGCAATGAACAGAGAGAGAGACGGCTGGGACCTAAGGATGTGCGGCATCAGTGAAAACAATGGGATGCTGGCGACAGGGGGCGGCAAGACCGAGGTCACTGTGGCGGGACCGAGGCGGTGTGTGGCGGAACTTCGGAGGCGAGGAATTTTGGAAAGTCGAGGCAATGTCCGAAATCTGGTTGTATCAACTCCTTAGGGAGGACTTCCAAGACAAAGTTGACCACCAACCCAGATCGAAGCCGTACTAGAAACTTCGATCTGAGTTGAAACCACCAACCCAGTCTTCGAAGTCCTCTGCTTGTCGATCCGAGGTTCAAAGTATTTTAGACCTCTTGTGTATATACCTTTTCAAAAATGTATTTTGTATTTTGTTTATAGTATTAAAGTATGGTGTAGAAAATATGGTTCTCAGATATATATATATATATATATATATATATATATATATATATATATATATATATATATATATATATATATATATATATATATCTGTGTGTGTGTGTTTGTGTATCTATATATATATATATTAAATAGTATTAAAGTATATCATTTATAGTGTAGAAAATATGGTTCTTGGGATATATATAGACTGTTATAATTCCGAAAATGTATTTTGTTTATTAAAAAAAATTTGGTGGCACCAGAAATTCTGAAATTCTATTTTAAAAATACAATATTTGATGCTCTCTACTAACTAAAAATAAACTTGATTAATAGTATTAAAGTATATCATTTATAATGTAGATAATATGGTTCTCGGGATATATATGACCTTTATAATTCCAAAAAATGTGATACACACAGTTTGATTCATATATAAGACTTTTTATTTGTGATATACACAGTTTGATTCATATCAAAGTACATGCATGGGATGATTCATACACAGGTTTACAAAACAACAACTTTGATGTGTGATACACACAGTTGGACTTATTTGGTAACATACCTTTTTTTAACTAGTGTTACTTCCTTATGATCGTGGCGTACGTAGGGAGCTTCCCCTTGATCATTCAGTACACTGATGTCCACATCCACCGTGAAAGGAGGCAGCTCGTCGAACTGATTGTACTCTTCTTCGTCCATGACGTCCTCAACTCCAACTATCCTTCTTTTACCTGCAAGAACCACATGGCGCCTTGGCCAATCGCTATTGGTTGACGTGTTTTGTTTCTTCGGTTTGCTTGACATGTCCATCACATAGAAGACCTGTGCCACATCTTTGGCGAGCACGAACGGTTCGTCCCTATATCCGGTTTGTGCGAGGTCCACGGTTGTCATACCGTACTTGTCAATCTTCACAGCATTCAATTTGACCCATTGGCACCGAAATAGAGGCACTTTCAAAAATCCATAGTCGAGCTCCTAAATCTCCTCTATGAAACCATAATAAATGTCCTTCTTTCCGTTGTTGTCCACGACATCCATACGGACACCGCTGTTTTGGTTGGTGCTCTTGTTATCCTGTACTCTCGTGTAAAATATGTACCCATTAATCTCGTACCCTTGTAATGACAGAACTGTACTGGATGATAGACGTGCGAAGCGTTTCAACACCTCATCCACTGTCGCAGTGCCGAACAAGAGCATTTGCAACCAATGCCCGAACGACGACATGTGCTGGCTTGCGATCCATTCAGCTGACTTATTTGGATATTGCTGACGTAGAAACCTCTTGTGCTCATCGACATATGGAGCCACTAGAGTTGATTGTTTCAATACTGTGAAATGTGCTTGTTTGAATGATTCATGATCAACTCTCGGAATTGCTTTTTCCCCAAGAGTCTCTTTTCCCCCTAGCCTACCCTCATGACGTGATACAGGGGCACCAATTGGATTCAGATCTTCAAAATAGTCGACACAGAACTCAATCACCTCCTCTGTGCCAATAGCCTGTGCAATGCAACCTTCTGGACGAGACCGGTTATGAACATATTTTTTTAAGACACCCATGTACCTCTCAAAAGAGAACATACTATGCAGGAACACGGGTCTGAGAATATCTATCTCGTTGACAATGTGAACAGTCAGATGGATCATGATATCAAAGAAGGACGGAGGGAAGATCATCTCCATGCTGACTAAACATTTCACCACTTCTGTCCGCAGCTTAACTAGCTTTGCTGGATCGATGACATTTTGCGATGCCACGTTGAAGAACGAACAGAACTTGATTATTGTCCCTCGTACCCAATCTGGCAGAATACCTCTCACTAGCACTGGAAACAACTGTGTCATCAACACGAGACAATCATGGGACTTTAGGTGTACAATCTTCTTCTCACTCGTGTTTACGAGCCTCTTTATATTCGAGGAATATCCAGATGGGACCTTTATGCTGTTCAAGCAGTCAATTATGCTTTTTTTCTCTCTTCCTTGCTCAGAGTGTAGCCCGCCGGACGTAGGTAGTGTTGTCATTTACCTTTCTTTTCTGGATGCAGGTCTTCCCTGAGTTCCAATAGCCGTAGGTCATTTCGTGCTTGAAGTGTATCTTTTGATTTGCCGTACATATCAAAAAAGCTTAATAGGTTCACACAAACATTCTTTGTGATGTGCATAAAGTCAAGCGAGTGGCGGACCTCTAAGTCCTTCCAATAAGGTAAGTCCCAAAATATTGACTTTTTCTTCCACATGGGTGCTTTGCGATCTTCAGTCGGCACAGGTATGCTGTCAGGACCCTTTCCAAATACTACCTTCAGACCCTTGACCATAGAAAATACAAAAACCCCATTACGATGCCCAGGCTTCCTACGATTGTCAGCTTTCCCATCAAAATAGTTACCCTTCCTTCGTAACGAGTGCTTCATAGTAAGGAACCTACGGTGGCCCATGTAGACAACCTTTCAAGAACTCTTTAGGTATATGTTGTATGTGTCTTCCAAGTACTGGATGCAGGCTCTATATCCTTTATTACTTAGGCCCGACAGGTTGCCTAGCGCAGACCAGTCGTTGATGGTTATGAACAACATTGTACGTAGGATGAAGTGTTGTTTTTTGTACTCGTCCCATACCCGTACACCATCGTTCCACATCGTTACAAGATCTTCAACCAACGGTGTAAGGTACACATCGATGTCGTTTTCAGGTTGCTTAGGGCCTTGGATAAGCAATGGCATCATAATTTACTTCCGCTTCGTACACAACCAAGAAGGAAGGTTGTAGATACATAGAGTGACAGACCAAGTGCTATGACTGCTGCTCATATCGCCAAAAGGATTCATCCCATCCGTACTTAACCCAAACCTTATGCTTCTTGCCTCGGCTGCAAATTTTGGATATGTTCTATCGACTTTTCTCCACTAGGAGCCATCAGCGGGGTGCCTTAGCATTCTGTCGTCCTTACAATCTTCTTTGTTCCAACGCATCATCTTGGCATGTGCTTCGTTCACAAACAAACGCTTCAATCGGGGGATTATAGGAAAATACAACACTGCCTTTGCAGGGGTTCTCTTCTTCTTACGCTCCCTCTCTACCTCACCTGGGTCATCACGCTTGACCTTATACCGTGACGCTTTACACACCGGACAAGCATCAAAACCCTCCCACTACTTCCGATAAAGGATACAATCATTAGGGCATGCATGTATCTTCTGTACTTCCAATCCCAATGGGCAGATAACCTACTTGGCTTCGTAGGTACTTGCAGGCAGTGTGTCACCTTCTGGAAGCAACTTTTTGATGATGCATAACAGCTCGTTAAATACCTTATCAGTCACTCTGTTGATTGCCTTCCATTGCATCAGTTCCAATGTGGTACGCAACTTCTTGTGACCCTTTGTGCTGTTTGGGTACAACAATGTTCTATGGTCCTCTCACAGTTACCGGAACTTTTCTAGATGTCTTTCATCGCTTTCATCTCTATACTCTCTCTATCCATCGCACAACATCTGTTCTACCTCTTCATCAGCAAACCCATCCAAATCTTCTGCAAGGGAATTGTATTGGGCAGTGACATCGATCGGGTCATTATTGTCTTTGTCTTGTTCTTTTTGCCTTCCCGAATAATCTCTTCTTCACCGTGCTTAGTCCAACAAGTATAGTTAGGCATGAAACCTCTTTGGAGCAAATGGGTGTGAAGCTGCCATGAGTATGCCAACTCTTTCTGATTCTTGCAGTCTACGCATGGACATAATATGTAGCCTGACAACACTAATGCTTCAGCCGCTCGAATAAAACCAGTCAAACCGTCCAAAAACTCCTTCGAGCGTCGGTCTGCGTTGAACATCCATCGCTGGTCCATCTACATTATGTTGACAGAGTCATCACATTAGATCTAATGAATGAAAACCTAAATTTTAGTGTTCATTGCGTCATAATCTAAGCAAATAACAAATTTACACAACATGATTTACAAATTAATCGAGTTACATCTCCAACTATTTAATCCGTATAATATCAACAATGGATTTTAATTTTAATTACTTTTATTTTATTATTGTAGCCAATATAGATTATTTTTTAATCTAAACCATTATCGGGCCCACACTAGTTAAATTGATGGTGTAGACATCTATGATAACTAGCTAAGTACCCCGCGTGTTGCGCGGGTGCAATCAAGGCACAAACAATGAAATGATCATATTCTACATTTTCATATTAAAAAGGACATTTTAAAAAATCAATGAAAGTATAGTGTATTGTATACTATATATAAGTAATTAAAGCACATAGTGAAAATGTCAGGACCCAGTTTTACTAAACCGAGCCCTCTGTGTCAACGGTATAAGTCTCAAGGATCTGTGCTCATACCCACAGTAAACAAAGATGAATTACCAGTATCACACTGCATAACTAAATAAAATAATCAGAGTGCAACAGCTCCACTTATTACAATAGTTTATAATGACTATAAGTCTTCACTGAATGAAATTAAGAACCAAATAAAGAACGATAATGGTGTCCCATCACGGCCACGGGCACGCACTGAACGGGAGCCACTAGTAGTCCTGCGCACCATCCGGATACTCTGCAACGAACTACTGGTCGTACTCCTGACCTGCTCGTGAAATAAGCAGCCCCGAATAAAAGCCAGGGTTAGCACGCGAATGCTAGTAAGTCTTTTCTGGGAATGGCCAGGCTAGGCTTATCCTAGGAAAGATAGTGGCTCATTTGCATAAAAGCATTTATCTTAGAAGTATAAAAGCATTTAGCAAAACATAATTAAATAAATCGATAAAACAATAATAAATAACAGAAACAGTAAATAAATTAAAAAATTATATAAAATTACAGTAGATAGATATGCGCTCTTGAATTTTTAGAAACTGGAATCGCCGGATTTGGAGTTCGGATGAATTCGTAGCGAAATAGTGAAGGAACACTATTGCTGAAATTCAGAAAATTGGAAAAGCGCACTGTTGCAATGGGTCAAGCTTCATGAAAGGGCTTGGTGATCTTGCGAGAGGATAAGGGCGGTTCTTGCTGCATCTGTGGCTGAGAAATTCAAAGAAGAAAGAGAGAGGAATAGGTAGAGAGAGAAAGGAGAGAAGAGAGAGAAAGAGAGAAAGAAAGAGAGAAGAAGAAAAAGAAAGGAAGAAGGAAGGGGAGAGGGAGGAAGGAGGAGGAGGAGTGGCTGGCGGCGAGCGGCAGTCCGGCGACGGGCGGCGCAGCGGTCGGTGATGGCGAGGCGGCCTAAGGAGGTGATGGCGGCGGCTAAGGCGGCGGCGCTATCGCCTGGCGTTAATGGCGATGGCGCATGCAACTTCAGCCTTGCAAACAAGCAGCGTGCACCTGGCGGCGGCATCGGGAGGCGATGGGGCGGTGGTGGCGTGGCGGGCGGCCACCAGCGGCGGCGGTCGGTCGGCTTCTGCGACCACGCGAGGCGGAGGCGGCTAGGAGCGCGGCGGCGTGGCTCACGGCGAAGATGGCGCAGGTGGGTTGGCGTCGAGTTCGGCGAGGTCGGCGACGAGCAACGGTGGCCGACGCAACCCAGCGGCAACGCATTGATCACAAGAAGGCGTGGGCGGCGGCGCGTGAAGACGGCATTTACGGCGGCGGCACGCAGGGAAAGAGAGCAGGGTGGTGAGGTGCGGTACGACAAAGAAGGCTACCTCGGGGCAATGACGGCTCCAACAAGCGTGACAATGACGGCAGCAGGTTTAGATTGGTTTTAGAGAAGATTAGGGTTGATTAGGGGTTTTTTTATAGGGGAGTTTAGGGGGAAATACGGGTTGGGTTGGGTTGGGTTGGATTGGCTTGGCCCAATCCGCGAGGGATTAGAGGTTAAACCCTAATTGCTTTAGGATTTGGAAAAACTTATTAAGAAACTAATTTTTTGTAAATTTTAGGGTGTCACAGAAAACGCCTTAACAATTGAAAATTTTTCCAATTTGAAAATTTTGATTTCGAAAACTAAAGATTAAAATTTGAATGGTAGAATACTAAAGTTTTAATGTTCAATTTTTCAAATGTGAAGATATAAAAAACCCTAAAATTTAAAATTTCATATTCAAAAGTTAACCTTCACAACAACATTTTCAAATTAATCGAGTTACATCTCCACATTCATAATCCATCATCAATCAATAAAAATTTAAGGATCCTAACAATATAATACAAGGAAAATTAAACATCTCTATCCTCCTCCAAGCATCCTATGTGGCAAAATGAACCTAGGAGCCAAATTCTAGAATTTGAAAATTCGTCAACATGCATTCGAAATTTTTCTTTGATCCTATGAACCAAAACCTCAAATTTGAGCTTTCCATTGGAGCCACATCATAATTTGAACAAAAATCAAACTTTTTAAATGATCAAGCTATATCTAATTTCTCATAATTCATCAACAATCATGCATGCAAAATTTGAAAAATTTCACCAACTTTTCAACGAAAAGAAGCACCTACGAACCTACAAAATGAAGTGAGAAGCCATGATGTACAAACCTCGAAAATCTTCTTTCAAATTCACTAAATTTATAAAATTTGGAAAGCTCCTCCTCACCAAGAGCGCGCTCTTGATCACCAAGAGAGGAAAATGGCATCTGACCGATTCTTGTGTTCGATCTGGGTTTGTAATGAACGCCAGTCTTGGAGGGTGCCCTCCAAAGGTGCGGTTCAGAATATAGGTCGACAAAGAACCCCCGAGACAATTTGAGGCTTCAGTTCATCCCAACAGTACCGGCTCAAATTAATAACCGGTACTAGTGTGGGGTTTTCTTCTTCCTCCTACCCCTGCAAAACTTGTAGGCTTCAGTTCATCCCTGGTTTTCTTCAGTTTCTAAACTTTTGCAGTTCCTTGGTTTCTTCCGTTCATTACAACTTGTTTTTATTGATTTCGCATTGGATTTTGCAGTTCTGTTCACATTTGACTACATTGCATTTCACATTTTGCTTGGTCTAGTCACATTTGACTGCATTGGAATTTGCTTTGTATGTTTAATGGATCCGACCTTCTATCTTCTCCTCCCCTATATTTTCCCCCTCCATCCACATGGAGAACAGTGCAGATCCCCTCTTCTCTCCTCAATATAGATCGGCTGCACCATTTCGATCCCCTTCTCTCCTCTACCACCGCCACCAGCCGCACCGCATCCCCTCCGCCATGGTTGGCCGCCTCAAGACCTGCAGGGCAACTTGCAATCCCATCCTCCGCCGCAACCTCCCGCCCCAACCTGGAGGAGGCATGGAGGGCCAGCCGGCGCCCCACTGTCATCTACCCGCCGACACCATATCAACCTCGCAGCTGGGAGGAACTGGCCTCGCTGCTGTCGCCGCTGTTACCACCGCCAAGCTTCCGGGATCGGATGCACATGGAGGTGGGTATCCCACGCCGCGTGCGCCGCCTCGTCCTCCCCCCTGCGCCTTGTCCTTTGCCCGACGAGGACAAAATCGACTGGGAGACGCTGATGGCGGAGGATGGTGACTAAAATATAGCTATTATATCTATATCTATATATATATGTATCTATGTTGTTTAATTATGTGATGTAGTGGATCAGTGTTAGTTATTATGTGATGAATTATTTTGTGATGGAATGGGTATCCTTAATTATGAATTATTTGTATCAGTGTGAGTGATGGATGATGAAATGGTTATTTGTGAGTGATGGTGATCTGTGTAAATGTTCGTCAAATGAGTTATGACATTTTATTTGGTTCAGTGTTAGTCTTTTTCTTCAATTTGAAATGGTGATCTGTGCAATGAATTGGTGATATGTGCAAATACTGATTTGCATTAAAATGGTGATCTGGGTGCACCTCGATCGGGTTCAAAACACGGGCGATCTGAAGAACCCCGGACATCGTCCCCACAAAGAAGAAATGAAGGGATCCATGCGGTTGGTGTTACGAACCGGTACTAGATATAGAACACCAGTACCGATTCGTGTTACCAACCGGTACTGGAGTGACACCTGGGCCTTCTACCCATTGAACCGGTACTGGTGTCTTCATCGGTATGGGTTCGTGGCCAATCGGCAAGGATTGAAAAATCGCGGCAAATCGACGATTTGCCACGATTTATCGCTGAACCGAGCCGAGTTGATAACGACAAATCAAACTCCAAATTCAAAATGTGATTTGAATTTAAAAAATAAAAAAATCCCATAAAATCCGAAAAAATTGTAGAACCATGTATAAACACAATGGTGAAAAAAAGAATCAAAAACATACCTAGATTCGCATGGAAATTTGAATTGAAATCACGAAAAAATAAAAAAGGGATGGCCCAACTTGGCCATTAGGGAAAAATTAAAAAATAATGACATCTTTGCATATACACGACATCTTTGCATGATTCTTTGGAATCTCTAGCTCCTTTCCTTCGGTCTCCTCTTGCTCGCCTGGCCACACGCCAGATCCTATTTTTTTTTGCAAAGAATCGGCGGCAATCGCGACAAGCCGAGAGCTTGGAGCGGCAAATTGGCGGCGCGGCAAGCGGAGCAACGACAGCGTCAAGCCGAGCGGAGACGGCGGCAAATCGCGAGCTAAAAGCGGCAAGTCGGCGGCGACTGCGGAAATCGCGACAAAGGCGGAGGTGAAGGCTATTGCGACAAGCCGAGAGCCGAGTCGAAGTCGCGGTGGGGTCGGCATGCGAAAGCGATGAGGGCGACAAGTCGATGGAGGCTGGTCGGCGAGGTCGGAGCGCACGGAGCGACAAGTCGGCGGTGTCGCGCAAATCGCGTGGTCCGGCGACAAGTCGGCGACGCTGAGTGGCGGTCGTGAGACGGCACGGCGTCGAAGGTGATACCCTGTGTCCATGATAGCTAATCTTGTTTATAGCTTGCTGTCATTAGTAGAAGGCATGTGAAGTCTTTTTATAGCTTGTTGTCATTAGTAGAAGGCATCTTCAGAAGTTACCGGAACAAGCTGAGCATGTCGGCAAGCAAAGAGAAGTAAAATTTCAATATAATCATGTGCTGGTGTATGTGCTAGACACGAAGTTGCTTATGTGCTGGTAACTAGCTGTAGGGTTAAATTGATACTATCTGAGTAGCTAAAGTCGGTTTAGTTAGCCTATAAATATGTCCAGATAGCTTCCTTGTTATAGGTAGAGAGAAGAACAGAGTAATGAGAATGAGTACCCCCATTCTTTTACAGCGTATTTACTTATTTTTATGGCAAAAGACTTATGGGAATTAATTAATACTTTGTTGATCATTTGTCAAGTTTGAAGTATGTCGACGGGGGGGCGAAGCGATCTTTGTTTGGCAACACGGGGAGGCAATTAGTCATACTGCCTGGAAGTGCAAGTACTGCAAAAAGGAAAAGAGGGAAGAGGTGCAACTAGACTGAAACAACACCTAGCAGGACGCGGTACCAATGTGACGCGTTGTGACCGAGTCCTCCCCGATGTGAGGGCTTTCTTTCAGCGTGAACTGGATCGAATTGCTGAGAAGAAGAAGGGAAGTGCTCAGGTGTTGATGAGACAGGAAGAGGCAGCAGGGTGGCGAGATGATGATTTCACCAGAGGCGCAGATGAGGAGGCACAGATGGAGCATGCACTGAATATGTCAAGACATGAGGCCGAGCTTAGGTCCCGTGCGGGACCACACTACGAGCATGGAGGTGCAAGTGGTTCACAGGGTGCAGGAGGGATACGGGGGATGGGGGGGAGAAAGTCAACGTCGAATGTGCCACACCCAGTGCTTCGGGACCCCGACCTGACAGCAGCACGAGGGCTTACACAGACAAGGATTGACACAGGTAGTTAGTCGGCCAAGGGAAAAAAGGGGAAGGAAAGGATCGGGATGGTCTAGGCTAAGTTTTTTCACTCCACGGGGATCGCTGGTAGGTGGGCTGACAGCCTGTATTTCAAGAGCGCCGTAAAGGAGACACAAAGATGGGGTAAGTTATGTCTATTTTCTGATTCTTCTTGCATTGGTTCATAATTAATCTCTGACCCTGTTATGCAGGTGAGGGCGTGCAGGTCTCTATAGGAAGGGACATAGATGGCATGTACTTAGAACAAAATGAGAGGGAGATTGAGAAGGAGATGGCACCATGGAAGGCGGATTGGCCCACGTATGGTGTGAGCATAATATATGATTCATGGACCGGGCCAACCAGGATGAGTGTCATTAATTTTTTTCTATACTGCAAGGGCACCACGTACTTCCACAAGTCCGTGGATGCGACTGGAGAAACGCATGACTCGAAATTCCTGCTTAAGGTAATTGGAGTTCCAACTACTTACTCATGTATTTTGACTGAAGCCTAGCAGTGACCTAATTAAATTTGTTTGCTCTTGCAAGAGATCAAGAATGTTGTCCAGGATATGGGGCCAGACAATGTTGTGCAAATCGTGACTGACAATGGCTCCAACTACAAGAAAGCTTGCAGGGACCTTGGAAAAAAGTATCCTGCTATTATGTGGCAGCCTTGCTTGGCCCACACAATAAACCTAATGCTTAAGGAAATTGGAGAAATGCAGGAGCACCAAGATGCCATTGATAGTGCAAACAGGATATGCAAATGGCTATACAATTCCAACAAGCTTCACCACATGATGAGGCAACATATTGGTGGCGAGCTGGTGAAGTGGAACGTCACCCGGTTCGGGACAAATTATATCTTTCTAGATAGCTTCGCCAGGAGAAAAGAAAATTTCATGTAGTGGATGGCCTCAACTAAATTTCTACAGAGTTCATACATAGGCACTGATGAAGGTAAGTATACAGATGAGTGCTTGTCAAGTTTGCAATGGTGGGAAAATCTTGAATGGGTATGCTCTAGTGTCGAGCCCTGTATGAATACCTGTGGTTCGCGGATCAGGACAGAGTTCCTACTCTTGGAGAGGTCACCCTGCGATTTAAGAAGCTGAAATTTGAGTACAGAAACCTCTTTGGTCCTGACAACAAGACACATTATAATACATATACGAAAATTATGTTTGAAAGAATGGTGTCTGTGGCTGAGGACAACTACTTGCTTGCAGGTACTTATGTCACATTTACCTTCGCATATATTATTTTTGATAACTTCATACATACTAACACAGTTGTCTCATGTTTACAGCCTACTCGCTTTACCCGTAAAACCACTACGTCGGTGTTACCCAAGCTGATGTACTTGGTCAGATGCAAAAGGCTTTTCAATGGCTTGCAGACCTCGAAACCGCTTCGAGGGCGCTTTTGAAAGTGGATGTTTGGAGACGCAGAGCAGGAACATTTGCAGACGAGCTTGCCACAAGAATGGCGCATAACAAGGACACAAACCCAGGTAAACTATTTGAATGCTCATTTACAAATGCAATACTTACTCATTTACAAATGCAATACTTACAATTTATTCTTTCTTCACACTTACGGACTACCATATATGACATGGTTTGCTGCAGCTGACTGGTGGATGATGTTCGGTTCAGAGACACCACACTTGCAGTAGCTAGCGGCTCAACTCCTCTCCCAGTGTGTCTCCTCAAGCGGGTGTGAGAGGAATTAGAGTACGTTTGCTTTCATCCACACCAAGGCTCGTAACAGGTTATTACATGCAAAGCTGAATCGATTGGTATATGTCAACTACAACTTGAGGTTGCGACTGTAGCAGGCAACATAGGGGGCGCAGGTTCCATCATATGAAGATGATCCTTGCCAACGATTAATGAACCTAAACTTGATGGACAGGGACAATGCTATTCGCCAATGGATGGAAATGGAAGGTCCAATGCAGCCCCAGTGCTTGACGAGGAGGACACAGAGAGTGACACTCCTGTATCCACTCACACCGTGCTAGATCCTAGTGCACAGCCTGCCGGTGTTTCAAAGTAGGTGACCCAGAACGTGGGGGACACACATCTAGACAAGAGAAAAGAAAGGAAAGGGCCTCCTCCCCGCGACCCAAAAAGACTAGAAGGGAAAATGTCACAGAAGAGAAGGACATTAGTGATGCAAGCACAGATGATCCATAGAAGAGTCCACCATATCAGGAATCAAATGATAGCTTCTCAGCTGATGATGATGACGATGATGATGGAGCTGGTGGCGATGGTGGTGGTGGTGGTGGCGACAGTGGTGATGGTGGTGGTGGAGGAGCACCTGAACCTCAAATACAATCACAACCCCGGTCTCTAGTATGGTTCACAGGAGAGTCCCAATTTCAATATGCCACACAGGACCAAGACCATGGGGCTCCATCTTCCCAGAGGATCACAAGATCTGCATCTACACATGGGTTTAGGGAACACATGTATGGTTACGGGTACGATACCTCATAGGGTGACTCCAGCTCCTATGGCAACAAAGATAGTTGGGGTGGATTATTTTCTTATCCTTACCCACCCTTGCAACAGCCGCGACAGTTTAGCTCCCACTCAAGCTCTAGCTCCTATAGCGGCAGTCACCAGCAAGCCAACCCGTCCCCGTACTCCAACCTGCCACAAGCGCCTCCTCATCAGCCCTCCCAATATGTGTATGAGTGGGAGAATTTTGATTTCTATAGGATGCTGTACTCGGATTGGCAAACCTCTTCTGTGCACACGGGGTTTACTTGGCAACAATATAAGGCAAACCTTCTGGCGACGCAGGGATTGATCTTGATGTCCATTGAAGAGATGAATATGGCGAGCCAATCCCAGATTTACGGTGGCCAATGGTGGGAATAGAGGTAATTTCGCATATTTGATAGAATTTATATTTGTTCAATCTTAATTCATACATATATGACATTTCATTATTATTTATCACCAGGTACCTTGCAACCAGACGGGGCTGTTCACTATTTCTTCACACAAATTGCAAGGTAAGTCAATTACAACCACTCCGTATCATGCAGTTGTCATGAAGTTGTTAACTTATGAACTTGTCATATCGTATGACTCATATGTATATATGAATTTATCTATGCAATGAATTGTTTTCGTGAAATAGATACATGAAATAGATACGAATTTAGCAAAGGTCATGCCAAAATTTTCAAAAAATTCATTTCCTATGTTGTCATCTCGAAGGTCATGCCAAAATATTTCATTTTCTAACATTTTACATAATTTTCAATGTTGCCTAAATGTTAAATAATTACCAAAAGTCATCCCTATCATCTACATAATTTTAAATAAATTTTTACCATTTTTCTGCACCATACAAAGTTTCAAATCGATTTTTGCAATAATTTCAAATGTTGCTTAAATGTTAAATAATTACAAAAACTGATGCCCTACCATTTTCATATTTTTAAATTAATTTTACCATTTTTTCACACCATATAATTTTTTACCATTTTTCACATGAGCCAATCGGTTTGCCGCCAAAACCGATCGATTTGCCACAAAAATCCCTCGATTTGTGGTTATGTCCATTTGCCACGATTTGCCGAGTTTTTCGATCGGTTTGCCACGATTTTGGTTCGATTTGCCGAATAATCGGTCGGTTTTTGCGGTTTCGGCAAGCAATTTGTGATTCAACTTTCAAATTCCAAAATTTGATTAATTTATCGCGATTTGCCGCGGCAAACCGAAAATCGGCAGGGAGCGATTTTTGGGTATAAACCGATTTTGTGAACCTTGCCAACCGGTACTGATGGGCCGGTATTTTAGCCCGTTCTGTAGTAGTGAATGTCCGTATGTTGCAATGGAACTACAAAGGGAAGAAAGAAAAATATAAACCGGATCAATATATAAATTATAAAAGGTGATTTATGAGGCGAGACGTCCCAACATATGAAATTATCCCGCCATCTTGTTTGGCCGGAGAGAGGCTTGATGGCGCAGCGTATCCTCGTATTTTTTATCTTCATCGTTGGCGTGTTGAGAATGGGACTTAGTTTCCATAGCGGTGCGGATAGACACTGCGTGGATGTACGGGCAATTTTATTTTTTAATTAGGGATTTTGGTGTAATTTATAAGTTATAGCTAAACGCATGTGCTTTGCTACGAAAAAATATCATGTTACTATCTATTATGTCATATTTGATTTGTTTAGCCTATACTTTAGCTCCGTTTTCAGCCTTTTCCACTTGATTAAATCTTGTTTTTGCATTATCAAACTTTGCTGCAAGGCTCAAATGCATAGTTTTTAGGATCCTTTAATTGGTATATATGTTAATCTGATCGAAAGTTTCCTAAAATACAATATATTAAAATAAGGAAGCTAGATAAATATGATGAATTTTGATAGGTTGATTGAAAACATTCTAGAATACAATGCACTGAAATAAGAAAAGCAAGTGTAAATAAATAGACCTTATTATATTTAAACCATTGGATAGATTATATGGTAGAGATTAAAAGTTGATAACACCACCACCACAAGACTCTTTTTAATAGTATAGAAAAGGAAATATTTATGAAATATAATTCATGTATCTCTCAAAATCCATCTTAATGTCCAGTTTAACCAACTTGTTACTTCAACTCAACCCATGTTAATGAATAAAATGAAAGATTTACAGAACAAATCGTGAGTGGCGATAGAATAACTAAGGTTATCAGTGTGAAGGCTGGGTGGTCGCCGTCGCAGGGTGGGGCGGGATGCATAGGAGACGCGACACTGGTGGGGACAGGGCAACATTGGGGCCCCTCGAAGGAGCCCGGGACACCAAAGGGAAGCCATCCTTGGAGCTTTATTAAATATGCCATAGAGGTCATTGACGTTCGAGTTGCCTCTAAATTGAGACCACCACACCAGATCTGGGTGTTTGAGGAAAGAGACGGTTTTTGCAAATGAAAATTGCAATCGTGTGCTAACTATAATTAATGTCTCCACTAATTTAGGGATCTAGTAATTAATGGCATGCTAATTAATGTCTCTACTAATTTAGGGATCTAGTAATTATGGACGTGCTAATTATGTCTCCACTAATTTAGGGATCCAGTAATTAATGACTCTTTTCGAGAGCCCTTAATAATTAATGACTTACTTGATCTAAGCCATTGGATAGATTGGAGAGTCTAGTTCGAAAGTTGATAACACCACCACCACCACTACAAACTTTTTAATAGTATATAGATTAATGAACTAAAAAATTGTAATATAATAATACTATATTTTTCGATGTTTCACTAGTACTTATACAATATTTTCGATAGAGCGGTTGATAGATAGCCTCTTGTCGGATGCTCAGGCCCTGTTCTATTGGGCTCATGAGCTGTGACTTATCTGACTTATCTCGAACTTCGAGAATTTCCTGAGGTGGCCTCGAGAGTCGGATGGCCTTGAAATTTAGGATTTAGAGAGCTTTTAGACTACGCCTCGAGATAAAAATAAAAGCAGTTCAAAAGTAATAAAAAAGTCGATGGTGACTTATCGATACTCATCGACTTTTTTATTACTTTTGAATCCGTTTATTTTTATCTCGTGGCGAGTCTAAAAGCTCTCTAAATCCTAAATTTCAAGGCCATCCGACTCTCGAGGCCACCTCGAAAAATTCTCGAAGTTTGAGATAAGTCAGATAAGTCACAGCTCATGAGCCCAATAGAACAGGGCCTCAACGTAGTTGTCTCCATAAGAGCAAGTATAATAAGGTGATGTAAGCGGGCTATAAGAGTTGCCACGTCATATTTTTGCTTTGTTGGAAGAGAGAGAAGAGAAGAGAGAGAAGAAGCGGGCTCTTGTTCAGTAGCCAGCTCTAAGCTGGCTATAACACAGATTCCAAAAAAGATAAGAGGATGGATGGTGGGCCATTTATTAATGTGTAGATTGTTTCTACAGCTAACTTATTAGAGCATGTACAACAATACACATCAGCAGTCTCTAAGCTGTCTCTAAGCAATGCCATGTCAACACATTTGCTGAGCTGGACAAGAGTAAAGGAAGAGAGAGGAGAGAGCCGTCTCTTGCCCACGAGACGTCGCTTGCAGCAAAACCAAGAACTGGCGACGGCTTGCAGATGGCGTAGCGACGGCTTGGAGACAGCGTCATCGACGAGATCGACTCCAACCGCAACCGGCGGGATCTGGTGCGAGCATCATCGGGAGTTCCTCAAAGTCCACATCTTCCCGTTCCACTCATGGGAGTTCCTCCAAAATCCACGTCTCTGCGGCGGCCTCTCCCATGGCCTTGCCCGTGCCGTCTCCCCCGGCGGCCTCTCCCCATGGCGGCGCCATCTCCCATGGCGCGCCTCTCCCAGCGGAGACCTCTCCCATGGCGCCATCTCCCAGTGGCGCCATCTCCCAGGCGGCGACCTCTCCCGGTGCCATCTCCCATGGCGCGCCTCTCCAGGCGACCTCTCCCATGGCACCCTCTCCCAATCTGCGACCTCTCCCATGGCGCCCTCTCCCATGGTGAGCACCCATCTCCATCGGATCCCAAAAATTGGTAATTTATATTCAATTACTTTGCATTTCACAGAATATTCAGATTTTGAGGCTTATGGTATTTGAGTTGAAGATAAAAGATCAATAACTAAAAATGAGATGACAACAAATGCAGTCTCTTGCACTAAGCATAACAAAATTGAACATAGAAACGACAGAAGCAAAGGTATGCTAAGTTTAGTAGTGAGAATCTATTTTAGCACCCACTGAAAATGGTATTAGTGAAGCTTACTTGCTTATTCCATCTTGAGCCCAAGTGTGGTGTAGCAGACATTATGAAATTTATTGGTTCCAGGCCAGCTATGTTACCACCATCTATTTGCTGTTCAATAGAGTGCTTATCAATATTAAGACATGATTCTTCGCTTATTGAGGGCACTAACTACCTGCTTAGATACCACAGTAAGGCATGTGCATAAAAGTTCTATATGGTGCACCAGAAAGAAACAGTGCATCATGAAGTAGACAGGTCATCATTTAATTAATTATATAGCTCACACTGGAAAGCCAAATTATGTAAGTATGACTTATGGTGGTACAAATTAACAATAGAGATATGTAGATACCACAGTAAGGCATGTGTTTTTTTAAAAAAAATGTTACTGGAGTAAAAGTTATGTACTACACCAGAAACTAACAAGAACTTGACGGCACTTTTGCCAAGAACTTCATGCTAAAAGCTTTGAAACTGATTGATCTATTTTTGTTTTGACATGTGTTCAAATTTAGGGGAAAGGATTATCGCCCCTCTGGTGGTTTTGTAAATTTTATTCGAAATCCATGGCCACATGATGGTACTCACGAGACCAATGCCCAAAATTTTCACTTTGTTGGTGGTAGTTTGAATTACACTCCATTCTCGAGCAGTCCATCACTCCATAATGTGAGCATCACTCCATAATGTGAGCAGTCCATCACTCCATAATGTGGATAGTCCATCAAATGTGCAATCGAAGCCAATGAATGTTGATAGTTTAGATGACGATGCACAATGTAGGACCGAGAAGCGTTTAAGTTGGACAACAGAGGAGGACCTAAGATTGGTAAGTTCTCTCTTTTTTGCATGCAATATTAACGGTACATATTATGCATATTATACAAATAACCTTGATTTACAGTACAGATGAGTGCATGGTTGAACAATTCAAATGATTCAGTCTTTTTCGGGATTGATCAGTATTGGAAGGATGTGGTAGCTACCTACAACAAAACTACTCCAAAAGCTCGCCATAGACAGTGGAAGCAAGCTAAGGACCGTTGGCATAGATTAAACAAACTAGTGAATCAATTCCACTCATGTTGGACAAAGGTTTGCCATATATGGCCGAGTGGACAGTCTGATGATCAACTGATGGACAAGGCCCAAGAAATCTATGCAAAAGATTATGAAGGGCATTTTGCACAAATAAGTACTTGGAAGGCCGTGAAAAATGAACCCAAGTGGCAGTCCTACAACAATAATCTAAGCGAGGAGAGAAAGAGAAAATTTTCAGATGTGGGAGAAGCAGTTGATCTAACAAATACCAAGGATGGTGATGATATCCCACGTCCGAAAGGAACTAAAGCGCTAAAAGGCCGGCGCAATGCCAAGAGAAGCAAGCTTAAGGGGAAAAAGGAGGAAAATTCAGATATTGAAGAGCTTGATAAGTTCTTGGAAGTGCAGGCCCAAGTCGATAAAAGGAGAAGTGACATGATGGAAGTGCGACAACGTGTCTCATCAGAAACTCGAATCCGCCAAGCGGAATCATCTAGCCTCGCAAGAAAATAAGGAAGCCAAATTGATCGAGAAGGAGTCGAAAATGTTGGAGACATACATGTCCCTCATGAGTCAAGACACAAGTGTCATGTCATTGAAATGCAAAATTTGAGCACATGAAGGCGGTAAAATGCTTGGGTAAGGAGCTCTTCGATGATGCTTAGCAGGTAAATATAATACCTTCAGTTTGCAACTTAAAATGATCTTTAATGATGTATGCCTTGTGATTTTGTATGAATTGTGCATGTTATTGTCAGGTGAAAATATACGGTTGTCATCCATCCAGTCATGGAGCTCTAGAAGGCATGGCTAGGTAATGCCATTGACAGATTATTGCAGCAGAGAGAAGTCCTCTTTTTGTAACATAGGAGTGTTGAGTTTAAACTTGTGCTCCTTCTCTGTCATGCCATTGGTAGATTATCGCATTAGGTAGTGTTGTTTGCTTCAGACATCAATTTTTCTGTTATTAATTGTGTACTGCTCAAGTTCTAGGGACATATGATCTGTTTTTACAGTCCTGCTGATGTGTGCTCCTTACTTACTTTGGAGAGAATTAACAGCATGTAGTATATCAGTTCTAATGTGTGCTTCAAATGTATGGCGGACACAATGATCACTATCATTTCTGCAGGCATGATTAATTCTACTCCTACTAGTTAATCAAGAAATCAAAAACTGATGTGTACTTGTTCCAGTTGCAAACGCTGCAGGCTTCATGTTCAAGCAGTTCAAGCTCATACAAACAGCTGAAGATTTAACTCATGCATGGACATACCAGCAGCTGCTGCTGGAAGACTGAAAATAGTTCCTGCAACTCTGAAAATTAGGCAGTGAAGAATTTTTCATGTATTGAATCTGAAAATAGATCCAGATAAGACTGGCAGTAGCTCTTGCTAATCTGAAGAAGCATTTAACTAGGCAGGTCAGGATTAGAAAATTTGGAATGTAGTACTTTATCTTATCAGCATAGATCATGAGAATCTGGCTTCATAGATGACATTCTTCACTGCTGAACATTCCAGCAATTTATAGAGATGAGTCAACAATGGACCTGATGTTAATTTTGAGAATGTAGGCTACAAACATGACATGCACACTTGATCACAATATTTTTACAACTCCATACAGACATTAAATGACCCTATAGATAACTTTACAGACAACCCATTGTATGAATTGTCTCTAATACTATCTATAGGTGACATAAGATGGTTAGAGACAAAGAATCGCCTCTAACATTGTACATGCCTTATATGGGTTGGGCTTTTAGATGGTACATGCGTGGCGTAAGCGAACATATATATACCAAAGATGGACTATATTATTAGCCACGCTCTAATTTTATCAAGAACAATTTGTTTCACACGCTAATGAAAAACTGTTGTTCAGTATTATTTTGACAATGTTTCATGGGTCTCCAGAGTTGGACAGTCTATCTAACCCGAGCTACGCGGCAGGAGACCCACCGTCCACGGTCCACCTAGCTCAAACCCCTCCGCGAAGCCGTTGCCACGAGGGCCCAGGCTCCTGGGCGAATAGGCACCCGCCACGTCACCAAAAGTGCCACGCTGCCGCCTCCCATTCGCCGTGAACCCCCGCATGACGTGGCCGCGAAAGAGCCAACTCCCCGGCGTCCCGGCACAGAGCCAGAGTCTTGAGGTCGCGGTCGTGGACGCACTTGTGACTAGTCCATTCGCTAATACAGAGCGCACGCCATTTCGCCTCGTCCTCCCGGAGTCGCGGGCTCCTCAGTCCTCACACCGGCGAAGTAGTGGTGCTGGGGGCGAACCTTCTAGAAGCTTCCACGACCCCGCCGCGGTGGCGCCGTCCACGCTGCAGCCGCAGGGCCTCTCCCGCCGCAAGACCGCCTCGGGCTCCGCGGAGCCGCAGCCATCGGAGGCAGCGACCAGCCTTGCCGGTGCCTTCGCGCGCGAGCGGATCAGGCGCGGCGGTGAGGCGAGGAGCGCGGACGAGGAGCTCGGGGTGCCCTTCTGGCAGAGGACCTGGTTCCTCGTGCTGCTGCTGCTGATGGCCGCCGCGTCGTTCGCGCTCGCGCTGCTGCTCTACCTCGGCCTCGACCTCCCCGAGGCGTCGCCGGCGCAGTCCCACGCGGCCGCCGATCCGGAAACCGTCGTCGAGGTGGGCCTTTTCGCCTTCCTTTGTGTTCGCGTGCGATTTGGGTGGATTGGGTTATACTGATTAGTGTTGCTCGTTTGGAGTTGAGATTTGAGAACGGTGATGCTTGCTTAGTTTCCTCATCGTCGTCTTGTTTGGTGGATTGGATTAGTGATACGATTTTTTTCTTCGATTCACGTATAGATTACCTACGGATCAGCGATCAAGTTGATGCATGAGAGGACCAAGTTTCGGCTGCATTCCCACGACGTGCCCTATGGATCAGGGAGCGGCCAACAGTCGGTCACCAGCTTCCCCAACGTCGACGACGCCAACAGCTACTGGGTATACGAATCTCTCCAGTTTGTTGTATTCAGAAACAATTTGATCCTGCTAGTCACTTTTATGCTATGAGTTGCCCATATATGATTCTTAAATCTATTACTGGTATTTGGGACCAATCAATCAACATTATAACTGAACTGAGATGAATGGTGCGATTGTCTCGTTGCTCCTCTGTATTTTTAGCTTCTTCTTGTTGTCCATGTCCAGATTCTTTAAAATTTAATAAACCTAGTTAAAAGTGTAAAAAAATTCAGTAATGATTCTGAACAGCAGGCTCTTTCTCATCGTTCCAACTTCTGAGATGATACTGCTAACCTGGCATAGAAGTGTGTTAATCTTTTGGCTCAATTACTTTCCCTTTCCATGTGTTTGGTGCACATTAACTCATTCAGATTACTCCATTCTTTTTTCAGCCGTTAGTAGCTGCTGATTTCCTGGCATTGGTCCTTTGAAATCTGTTTAGCACTTACTGACATGTGTTTAAACATTCTGTTTGATATGTTTTATAGGAAACCAAACAAGCTGATTAACTCAGTAATCTTTTCAAAATTTATTTGAATTTTAACTCATAAATTTGTTTCAGAACTTTGTACAAAAGTGTTAAACATATAAACACTTAGTTAGAATAAGAAATTTAACAATTAAAATAAAGGTCCATCTTACCTCAAATGTGGCATGAATTTTTTTTTGCCAAGTTGAGCACCTTTCTGCAATCAGCGAAGTGATTGCAAAGGATGGTTTATACTGCGGTCAGTAGAAAAAAAAATATTATTATTATTACTACTTCTCATGGAGTCATGGTCTCCAACATGCAATTTTGACTATTGGTCATTTTGATTTGTTGTAAAAGTATGCTATTATTAAAATATTTTTGTGACAAAGCTACAGAGATTTTTTCCATGTGGCGAATCTAAATGTTCAAAAATATACCATTTGTTCAAAAATAGAAAAGTTTTGCCTTAAGCTTCCTATGGTGACATATATGCTTTGGCCTTGGAGTGTCTGGGAAGGCAAAGCTAACCAACTGAGAGTACTCCTCACCCAAATAAATAACATTAAAAAATGAAATAGCAGAACCTTTACATCAATTTTCGCCACCACTCTATCCAAAACATAAAGCAAGCATTTCGAAACACAGCTTACCACCCAGAAATGATTGGCCTCCACTTTCCAGCCAGTCACTGGCCAGAAATATGTACTTGGTCTGCGGCAGACATAATCAGGTTTAAGAATTGCAAACCTTTTGTAGATAAACTTATTTGGGTCTTGAAGCTAAGAAGTGAGCTTTCAGGCTGTAGACACATTGTACCATTTGTTTGTCATCATGTTTAGACTTGAGAGCTGAGGCACACATCTATCAATCATTATATGGCTTTTGCATGAAATTGTTGTGGCTTAAGTTTGCACAATTGCACCTTAAAAATGGGAGATCAGGGAAAACAGTACTGCATAGGAGATTATTGACCATTTTCCAGGCATTCTTTTAATGAAATTTTCGCGATATGAAGATTATGTGTCATGGGTGTTGGGCCCAACACACATGACATTATGCCATGTGCTTTTAAGCAGTCATGTAGAGAAGTTTTCATATGAATTCCAGCATAAAATGTAGTAAGAGAATTTGATGTAAGTGTTATCCTGTTATTTTTCCACTGTTGCTTCATGGAGGAACATATTTTATTAGCTTGTTACCATTTGCCTTCATAACTCGTCGTTAGAAGCCCTCTCCTCGTCAAGCCTTTTCTTCACTACATATCTCTATGGAATATATGTTTGATAATGCAGATAGTGAGGCCTCAACCAGATTCTTCAGCAAAACAAGGTGATCCTATAGCACATGGAACAATTATAAGGCTTCAACATAAGAGGACGAGAAAGTGGTTACACAGCCATCTGCATGCCTCTCCCATAACAGGAAATCTGGAGGTTAGCAACTCATACTTTGTTTTATTTTTAGGCAATGTACACAGGTGTTCTTATTTTTACCGAGGACTGTTAGTAGTTCTTTTAATATATAGGCATTGGTTTCAGGTAAAAGTTAGTTGTGTCGTAAAAATTGGTGGTATTTTTCTAGAACCTTGGCACTCGTTGTGAAACCGATGAATTAGTAAAAGTAGTGCTTGTGTGAAAAGTTTGCACCATTGCAGCACATTGTTGTGCTAAGCAGGCTTTTCTTCTGGAAAATTTTTTTTTTACCCAAAAAAATTGCAAATATGGAAATACCCATGATTTTGGAGCAATTGCGGAAATGCCCTCCATGCATGACACCGGATCGCTGACAAAAGGCAATCTTGTGATGCACGATGCATCACAAAAAGGCAAAGCCGTGGTACCACATCATGACAAAGGCATGATGCAGTATCATGCACAAAAGTTAATGCTTACGCCACCACGATCTCATGCAAAAGCCAATGCCGCGCCACCACACCGTGGCATTGCCTTTGCCGCACCACCACAGTGCGGCAATACCTGAAAAACTATATTATGTATGTAAGTAACTATTCCGAAAAATATATTATATATAATTATTATAAGTAACTATTATGTGTATATATGTATGTGTATATATCATATGTATGTATATGTGTATATATATGTAGATATTATAGTATTATGTAATATGTTATCGGTATATAATAGTTATAACACATATTATATGAACTAAATATGATCAATATATATGACACGGTATTTGGTCTATTTAATCTTGAAAAAATAAAATGGAAAAATTGCATAAGTTTCAAAGAGAGTGTTTTATATTAATAATTATTTGGAAAATAAAAAAAAAGCTAGAGGAATAAACGCGCCTCTGAGAAAATTTTATTATCACGGTTACAATAAAGTTCTCTTGAGTACAACGGGATATTTCCCTTCTTGGGTAGCATCGAGTCTAGCCTCGCTGCGCGACGTGCCTCTCGCTTTCTCTCCTCTCGGCCTCTCGGGCCTCGGCTGACTGACGTTCGGCGTCTCTTGTCGCTTCGGTACTCATTTGCGAGCGCTGCGCTTGTTCTCTTGTTCCTTCTCATCTTGGTATTGCTGAACCATCGCCTCTTCCAACGGAACTCACGCTCGATGTGTTTCTTATGCGCCTCCAGATTGCTCAAGTGTCTAGCCCTTGCCGAAATCGCATAGAGGTGGGGAGACTATTTGTTCAATATAAGTCAGTACAAAGATCATGTGCCATGTAGGTAGATATAATCATGCAGGATAGGGTGAGCAAGTACCTTTGGACGCTCGTCAAAGGCAACCTTGGGTGGATCGTACTCGTAGTTTGCACACATGAAGAACCTCGCTTCCGTAAGTATATGAGAAATCTTCGTCGGATTGAACAAACTTGCAAAGGTCACCGCAGAAGCATATTGGAACATTGACCCCTTCAGGCACGGTGGTGTTAAACTTGCCAGCGGACGGGGCTCGAGCGAGAGGTCGCCATTGCTCGTTACAACTAGATTTGTGCGGTGTATGGGCCGGAGTAATATGTGAGATTGAGAGAAACTTGGGCCTTGAGAGACTCGGGGCGGAGAAAATAAATAGCCAAATCTGCTTCGGTGCATGGGTGAGTTCATCTTCTTCTTTGCATTGATGTATTGGATGGTGTCGGTGGGAATTTGTTGGTCGAGTGCCCGCAATTATTGATGTGACCGGTGTCCGTGAATCTTGTTGGTTAGCGATGCCCGCAATTATTGATGTGGCCGGTGTCGTGATCTTGTTAGTCGTGATGGCCCGCAATTATTGATGTGACCGGTGTCGTGATCTTGTTGGTCGTGATGCCCGCAATTATTGATATGACCGGTGTCGGCGAATCTTGTTGGTCGGCGGTGCGATGATTTATGATGGATCTGCTGCGGCGATGTGACCGAACGTTGAAAAGAGTCTTGTTTGTCGAGCGGCATGCAATGTTAGCGGTGAAATTAAAACAAGTGGCTAAGCGGCGGCCACCTGCCTTTGAAAGCGGTAATTCGGACGGCGCTCATTCCTAGGTAGCTAGCACTCGAGCCACCGCGCTACTCCATCTTGTTATCTTGACTGCTTGCTCCGAAGCGGAATGAATAGCGGAGATTACGCCATGTCAAAGTGAGCAGTTAATTAATGATAATTAGGACCTAATTTAATCATGTGCTGATAATGACGTAACGCCCTATATAGAGAGGAAGGAGGCAGCACCACTCTTTGCCTCTGGTCCACATTTCTTTATGTCGGCGGGGAGCATCTTCACGTCCATATGTGCACGGCGCATGGTGGGAGTCTTTTGTACTGAGAGCATGCTCGTCCTCGCCAGACGATATGCAAGTCATACAATATGGAGACGGAGAGATGGCCCTCGCTTTGCTACGAGATCGTCACTTTCCGTCAATTTTCGATTTGGCCGACATGCATTGTGGGAACCCATTGTTGTCGCGATGGTTTGACCACGTGCGAGGGTTCAGCTGATGCAAGTTTTCTGGATGCCCGATTACAACGTAAGTTTCCTCCTTTTTACGCTATGCTAGCGTAAAGACAAGTTACTTATTAGTTCTCTTATTTGCGGTTAGCGAGCGTCACGTCGCGGTTGGACTCATTGGATGGATGAGCCATACCGGCGGCGTACACCTACATAACATACTGCGCGCAAGAATCCATAAACTGCGAGCTACCGTGGATGCTAGAGGAGAGTCGGCGCGATCGAAGGCGCGGAGGTCATGGCGGCCTTCCGACCTCTAGGCAATCCATCTTGCAACACGTCAATCGCACGACCAGCGATCTTTGGACCAATACTATCGGCCGAATCGGTCATGTCGGGACTATGCATGTCTATCACGGATGCCACTACCTCGGCACACCCAACGCAGAAGTCCTACGTCGAAGAGCCATCATGCAAGAGACCTACCCGGTGTACTATGACACGAAATGGGAAGCGACTGCTCGGTGTGCGGTCATTTGGTGTTCATGCCAATGCCATAACCCTTTCACCCGTCCATGGTGACTACCCTTGCATGTCATCGCACCCTGTATGTCATGCTAGCTTTTGAAATAAAAAATAGTACGTACCTATTTGTCTAATCCCCTAAAGGCCTTAAGTTCAGGTCATGCGGTTAGACCCATTCATCCTTCACGGCTTACGTCACATTTTGAGTGTAATATAACTGAAACATCGCAAAACTTCGCAATATTAGGATCATATTACAAACAAAAGCGACAAAGCGTGAAGGATGAATGGGTCTAAACAGTAACATTCATTGAATAACCACGGAGTTGAAAAAGCTAGCATGACATTGCTTCAGATCCTGCCGAGTCTTCTTTGCTCCATTTGATGGAAATAATATGTGTGATAGAGAGAAACTTGGAGCGCAGATGACTCGGAGGCGGAGGAAAATAAATAAACAAATCTGCTCGGTGCATGGACCAGAGTTCATCTTCTTCTTCTGCATTTGGTGTGTTGGGCGGTGTCGGCGGGATTGTTGGTCGGCGATGCCTCGCAATTATGTTGGTCGATAGTGACCGCAATTATTGATGTGACCGGTGTCCGTGAATCTTCGTTGGTCGTGATGGCCCGCATTATTGATGTGACCGGTGTCCGTGAATCTTGTTGGTCGTGATGACCGCAATTATTGATGTGGCGGTGTCCGTGGTCTTGTTGGTCGAGTGCCGCGCGTTTAGTGATGTGACCGGGCATGCCTTGTTAGCGATCAACGCAGCGTCTGGATGAAATGTGGCGAGGAAGATGTAGGCCTTTGGTAGCATGTGTTTAATCATTAAACGATGTCAGTAAGCATAATGAACAACTTATTAATCCAATTTGTTAAGTACTCCTCGGCCTATATAATGGGAGGCATAGTTGGCGTCCCTCTCACTCCCACCCTCACTCTCACTCTGTGTGTAAACTCCCTACTAGGGTTGGCTTCGTACGAGGGGAGGCGAGTAGAGATAGACATACCACATTGCACATATGGCTTTACGACCCACACTGAACGGTTGAATCCGATAAGCCTGGTGGACGTCAAATGGTCCTGGATCGCAAGCCCGTCTACCAAACGACGACCTGCCTATTCTTACAAGAGCTAGCTATAACACAGAGCCAACAATGATAAGAGACCCAAGCTTCTACAGGGGATGGCCACGTTGTGCGCATGGAGTGGACACCGTTGTACAAACTTTTGACCAGGTTGTCGAAGGATGGGTGGCCGATGTTTCTCTGCATTGGCGTGCCCATTTGTGAGTGGCGGACGGACAACGGCCAAGGGTTTAATACATTTTCCATCTCACTTTTTTCGCATTTCCAAATGTAGACCGATGACTGCGGCTTCACCAAATGGATGGACGACCCCTTCCCAATGGCCACGTTCAGTTACATCGAACATCTTCACGCAAGAATCTCCCGGCTTGAAGAGCGAGTTACATTTGCTACTCGCATGTACAACGTTTATACCCGTGTGGAACCGTTCCCTGGATGGCACTAAACCTAGCGTCCCTAGTACAATAGGGGTTTATTTCGTGTAATTTGCATCAAGGTTCGGTCTACGTGGATTACTACCATGTAATGCGTTTCATATTTTCAATGTCACCGGAGCACCATCGTCATCTCATTCATATCGTGCGTATCATAATCTCAAAGCCTTGAGAGACAGTAGAGTACTTATTGGCGTACAAGATAAAGAAGAAAAGAACATGAAGTGGCTAAGTCGGCCACCATTTGCATTCAAAAGCGGTATCTTTGGGCGACCCTCATCGTGTATAGCCACCTAAGGGTTTATGTCGAATTGGCGGGGCCCACGGTAGCGTCCCAAAAATTTATCTTGGAAAAAAATAGCGGGTGGCCTATGCAATCTTGGCTACCACTTGTGGATGGACTACCCTCGGGCGGTGTTTGTCGAGCAAAACTGCGTCATCGAAAAAAGCCCAGCGTCTGAAAGGCAACGTTTAAGCCTATACGTCTGGAATGTCGCAATTTTAGAATCTGGAATAAGCGAAAAAAACCATAATTGTCGAGTAATAACATAGTGTAGGTACACATCGAAAGAGTTCTACAAGAGCGACGAGAAAGGTAGTCTACCCACGTCGTCCCCGTTTAGGGACTCGACGAGCCGCGACAGGACGCGGTCTGGCACCCGAAGGGGTGAAACGGTCGGGAGGGTGTGTCTCTCGTCGAGGTCGTCGTCGTCAGTCCCCTGGTAGGTGGCGGGGTGGAGTGTCTAGGTGGGAGTCTTTGAAAGGCCCCTACGTCGCCGCCGACCGCCTCTGTCTTTGAAGATATCTCCCATCTCGGGGTACATGTCGGGTGGGGCGAGGCCTGCAACACCTACAATGACCATAAATAGCTATAATATTGAATTTATAGTACTTTATGCGAAATGCAAAGATGGGAGGATCTCGAAAGATGGATCGCTTCTAGGAAGGAAGACTGCGGTAGAGCTAAAATATTTTTCACTTTGCCAATGCTACCACTTAACCCTAAATACAATCCTCGGTTTTTCCCTAATCAAGCCGAGACTTAAATGTATGCACAAAATATTAACCCTAATCTTCGTGAATTTTTAACTATGAACATATTTTTCATTATCGAACCTAACGATAAACCTTAATATATCAAATAAATAACTAAACCTAATATATCAAACAAATAATTAAACCTAATATAACTACACAAATAACTAAACCTAATATAACTAAACAAATAATTAAACCTAATATATCTAACAAATAACTAAACCTAATATAACTAAACAAATAACTAAACCTAATATATCTAACAAATAACTAAATCCTAATATATCTAACAAATAATTAAACCTAATATATCAAATAAAATATAAACTAAACCTAAGCGACTTTACATCTATACATATTACATAAAAATTTGCTATCCTACCATGTTTTAACAATAAAATAAACTAAATCATAATATATCAAATAATAAACTAAACCTAATATATCAAATAAAATAAAAATATAACTCACAAAATATGTGCTTTTTTCTCCTCTTCTCTCTCTCTCTCCTCCTCCTCTCTCTCTCCTCTCCTCTCTCTCCTCTCCCTCTCTCTCTCTCTCTCTTGCTCGCTTTACTGGAAATAAGGCCGTGGTAGGGCCTCATGTGTGACAATACATATATCTGACCAATGCCGCTGACACATGCAGCAGGCAAAGCTATTGCCCATGATGTGGTACAATGACAATAGCTTTGCCGCATGATCTGATATGTAACAATACTATTGCCTTATGGCGGCGCGGCGGAGGGGCATTTCTGCATTTCCGTTAAAAAGATGGGCATTTTCTTATTTACGAATTTTTTTTTGGGTAAAATTTTTTTTTTTCTTTCTTCTAGATGAGTGGAGACTGTGGATTGGAGAGTCCCCGGCCTTTTTATGTAATGACTCGTCTATTCTAGGCTTTTACCCTTAATTTAAGCATTGGCTTCTAAGCAAAAGAAAAGAAAAGTATTCACCATTTATAATCTTGAAGCTTCATAGTGAGTATGACTGTAGTACTTTGTTGTTTGTTTACACCATGGCAACCTTTGCCAAATTAACCTATCTTTATAGGGATAGAAGCAATGGCGCTTCATTAAGTAGATTGTTTTCATTATAGGGTAAAACATCATGATGTTAAACTTATTCATCTAATCTCAGGTCAGTTGCTTCGGTGGTGATAGCGAGTCAGATACTGGAGACTACTGGAGGCAAGTTCTGCACTTCTGTTAAAAGTTTAGCAAGTTGTCGGATCTATTCCCTTAATTAGATGATCTCATGCATTTTACCATTCCAATATTAGGCTTGAGATTGAGAGCAGTGCGAAAAATTGGCGACAAGACCAGAAAATTCGGCTGCGCCATGTTGACACCGGCGGCTATCTGCACAGCCATGACAGGAAGTACACCCGCATTGCTGGTGGACAGCAAGAGGTGATTCCATGAGACATTTTCGGATGTTTAACATAATCCAGTGTTTTCAGATGCTCTAGATTTGCTCCCCCATAATCCTAATGCCGGAACCTATTATCTGCCTCTGCAGGTATGCGGTGTCGGCGACAAGCGCCCTGACAATGTCTGGCGTGCAGCTGAAGGCGTCTACCTCCCGGTGAGCCAGAGCAAATAGCTGTATTGCTGGATGAGAAATGCCACTGTTAACAAAAATTTACTGTGCTGGGTATGATTCTAAATACTGCAGAGCTGTAATCATTAGAATCTTTTTCTGTGCCGAATTGAGTTCGCTCGAGCTATCAGTGTAATATGTAAGGTAAGGAGTACATAGAGTAGAGGGGAGGGAGGACTTGACGAGAGGCAAGTGTTACCTTCGAGCCTTGATGGATGACGACGCCGACGGCGGCGGTGCCTTCCCTAAACCCTAGAGCCAAAAGAGTCCTCTCCCCTAAAATCTACCAAATCCACACGCAGGACGCGACTTATGATAGTTTTCTCACGCAACAGAGTCGGGGCCAGGCTGCTTAATTGTAACACTCCAATTTTACTAAGAAAATAAAATTTGGACTGTTTTAATTATTTTTTAAATATGTAAAAGGATTATTGCAAACCAAGCAAAACTAAACCTAGGGAACATTGATTTTTCAAAATAACAAATGGCAAGGAAAATTGGATTAAAATATAAGTTCCATATTTGGAGATAATTCTAGATTTTATAAAATATTTGCTACCCCAAACCGTAATATTAAATAGGATAATAAAAGACAAGACAAAAGAGAAAATAAGAAAAAGAAATCAAAACCCTAGTCCCGACCCACTCTCCCTCCTAGCGAGCACCTTCCCCCGCGCCTCGGCCCTGCCTCCCCTAGCCTGCCCTCTCCACTTGGCTCGGCTCGGCTAGGCTACGTCCCGTCTCAACCTAATTGAGTCGCGCGAGGTGCAGCCCAGCCACGCCGTGCCAGCCTCCTCCTCCCTTGCCTGTCTCGCCACGCCCTGCGTTGCGATGTCAGCCTCTAGTGCCGTGAGTCGTGCAACGCGCTCATGCTGCGCCAGAACGCGCGCGCGCCCGTCTGACGCGACCGGTGTGCGCTCCTGCCTTGCTCTCGCGTGACTGCACGCGGTATGCCGCGTGCTACACGCTCCATGCCGCGCTTGCCGTGCTGTCACCTCACCCTCACATTCTTGAGGCAACACAGTGCCGCGAGACATGGCACCGCGTACCATAGCATTCCCCATCCACGCCTTAACTCCCTCGTCGCCATTGGGGACGGTAGCTCGCCCATCCGACGATGAGCATTCAATGCTGCGGCCCTGCACGATGACAGCACGACTTGAGCACTCCTTTGGTGCGCTGGACCTGCCTACCAGCTCTCCGAGCAGTCGCCAACCTCCCTACCTCTCCCCGAGGCGATAAAACCCCCACCACCGCTCCTCGCATTTTTCCTATTCGGTCAGTTCTGCCTCTGCGCTCCAGCCTCATCTCCTGCACGTTGTGGTGAGGCCCTGGGCTCAAGCCTGAGATCCTTAGGAAGCCCTTCCCCCTGCACCCTTGTCCTTCCCCTAATCGGCTTGTTTCCCTTTATAGCTCGCCAGAGCAAGCGGGAAGCGCCGTTGGCCAGGAACTGCCCCCTTTTTGATTTCTCTGCTGTTGGTAAGTCCCGCTCCGATTCCCCGCTTTGGATGCATCCCAGGGCATCACGCTCACGCTCGTGCCCCTATTTTGTCCTTGGACCCGCCGAAGCTCGTCGGCGACGAGAGCCCTGCTCTGACCGCCATCGACCACCATGACGCCAGGACGAACCAAGCCCCCTCCGTCCTCACCGTCGCCTAAGGTAACCTTCCGACCCCTCCCAATAGCTTAGACGCTTCTCGCGCGTAGCAAAGGACCTAGGAATCGCCAACGCCACGATGAACCGTGCCTGCCGTCACTGCCCTTAGCCGTGTCGCCGATCTAGGCTGTCGTCGGTGACTCCATCACCGCCAGTGGCTTCGTCGTAGGGCCTAGAGCCCATTTCCCGAAGCTTGTCGGCCGGGATGGCCCGAGCCGCCGACGCGCCATCAGTCTTCCCCTTCCAGCTGCTCTCGGCTAGAGAAAGACGACGCTAGCGTCGGCCTGGTGTCAGGCCACCGGTCACTATCGCTCACCGGTGGGCCCGAGCGATTAGCTGTTAACCGATGGTTAACCGCTAGTTAACCAGCGACGCCTGATGCAGAGGTGTTAAACAACAGATTAACTGCGCGGCGCCGCTTATCGCCGACAAAGGGACCTAAGGACCCACTCGTCAGTTTAAGTGGAGGCGTACTCCCGTGTATATGTTTCGTCCACGCGTTGGCGCCTTTGCGCAGTGGCGCGTCCACCGAGCAACAAGGCTTGGTCCTTGCCAGCCCATCTTGGGCCGAGCCCGATCTTTGCTAGAGGGCTATTTCCACCATTTTTCCAATTTAGAAAAGCTGAGAATGAAAATAGATTTTCTAAAAATAGCAAAAGGCTTCCAAAATTCTGGAAAATTTCTGTAAAATACTAGACATGCTTCTGGACTTAGGGGAAATATTAATCATAACATTCAGTAGGATTAAAGGTATTTAGAAATCCAATAAGCTCTCTAGGGTTTAAAAAGGAATTTTCAAAAAGTTAAAATTGTATATTTCTTTTCTATAAAGCTTTATAAAAGATTTTATAAAAAAGAGTTTCTAAGTTATGTTTGTTGTTTGTTTCTGTGTGTGAGAGTAGGACCCGAGAAGTTCGTGGAACCCCCTGCTGACGAGGAATACCCGCACCCGGAGTTCGACCAAAGCAAGTCCCCTTCTCGCATATTGAGTGAACCCCTGTCTAATTTAAAGGGATTTTTTAGAATTTTTAAAAACTTGCGTGCTATATTTAAAATGAGTAGTTGCTAGCTTTAGTCACAAACGGAAAATACAAAAACTTTTATGCCTTTAATAATTTTGCACCATAGCGTTGTATATCAAATATCTCGATGCCATGCTCACCCTTAGAATAGGATAAAAATGCTCATGTGGATTTAATGAACAGATGGAAATTGTTGCACGGTTGGTAAAATGAGTTTTTGGTAAAATAAGGCATTGGGAAAAATGACGGGATTTGGAATGCTTTTCTATTTTCCCGTTAAAAGCTCTTACTAGAGAGGATCTGGTTGACGGTATGGTGCAGCATATGCACGGTTTGGGGTTGGTGTCTGTACTCCTCCCCTAGTCTAAGGACTGCTCATCCTATGAATCTACGAACTGAGTCTTACAATACAACCTTGGGTTTCGTTATGGGACGGACTTGGCCCATTAAGTTTTGATCTCTAGTAGCAACTTCCTGGTGGTGATGTCTTTCGTAGACATCTGGGTTGTACGGACGTGGTGTTTCCATATTCGTCGGTGAGAGGACCAATATGTCGCCTAGAGGAGGGTGAATAGGCATAATTAAAAATTCAGAGATAAAACACATGCAGCTTTTACTGGTCTCGAGACGGTCAGATGGTGCAGGCTCGAGACGATCCGATGATGTTCGGACAGTCCGAAGGTCAATTTTACCTGTGAGCACAAAAACCAATCTAGGACCTAGATGGAGCAAGTTGGTTAAATTCTCTGCAATAAATAGCAATAAAGGCACTAGAGGAACACTAGTAAACTCACAATCTACCACAAACCCTAAAGCACAAGTAGATCAAGTAAGAATTGTAAACTAGGGTTTGCAAGAGCTCAAGGTTGAGGAGACAAACAAATTTATCCCGAAGTTTGGATTCTTGAGGGAATCCAACATCTCCGTTGAGGGAAGCTCGGTCACGCTTGAGCCCGGGTCACTCTTGACCCTAATCCTCTCCAAGGTCCGCACAAATCTCCCTTGGTTCCACTAGTCGGCTTCTTCCCTTATGGAGGTGAAGTCCGGGCCTACACAATCCTTCCCTCGACCACCACACACCTCGGTGGCTCAAGGGCAACTCCTAGACCGTCTAGGAGCCCTCAAACTCGAAGAGAATGGAGTGGCAAAATGTGGGAGGAAGATGAACAAGTGCTCAAAGATGAACCCTAGAACGTTGGTGCACTTGGGTCTTCTTCTTCTTCCTCTCAACCCTCACACTTGATTTGAATCAAGGAATGGGAGGGGAGAGTTGGAGGAGCGAGCTTAGGAGCAAGAGAGGAAGCTAGGACTTTGAATACAGGTGTAAATGGTGACCAACCCTCTGTCTGAAAGGGTTGGGAGGTATAAATACGAAGCCCTCAAAATCTGACCGTTACAGGTAATTCTGTGTAATATCGGACAGTCCGATAGAAATATTCAGCATGAAACAGAAAGACCTAAGGTCGTGAAAATCGAATACACGTGGGATCATTGTCCGAGGAGTATCGGACAGTCCGATAGTCAATTATCGGACAATCCGATATAATTAAGTACTTTGAACCAGAGAGTGCTAAGGTCGTGAATATCGGACAGTCCGAAGGTATCTGTCCGAGGTGTATTGGACAGTCCGATAGTCAACTATCGGACAATCCGATAGAATTTAACATTGCTGGACAGAAAGACCTAGAGATTAAAAATTCGGACAATCCAAGAGTGTCTGTCCGAGGAGTATCGGACAGTCCGATAGTCAACTATCGGACAATCCGATAGAATTAAGCGCTGCTGGACAGAAAGACCTAGAGATCAAAAATCCGGACAGTGTCCGAAGGGGTATCGGACAGTTCGATAGAAAATGATCGGACAGTCCGATACTTAAGTAGATAAATCGACTTGAAATGAGATGCTATAGAGATGTGCGTTGACCTAACGTGCTAGATTTCAAACTTTGAGCACTTTTTCTTCTAAACACCCTCATTTCGTCGCTCCCCCTTAATAGTACGGTCATCCTTAGGACTCAAGAAATTATAAAAATTACAATCTAGCTAATCTTGACCATCTCTTCGTTTGGATCTTCGAAACATCACCAATCTTTATCCTCATTTTGTTTTGAACTTAGAACTGAGTTATTTCTCAAACAAAACACATTAGTCCATGTACACATTGCTCATTAATCACCAAATTAGTTAAGTGTCTAGATGCACTTTCAGTCGGCTCCTTGGATTGTCTTTCCTTCGCCTTCCTATACAACGTGAGGACCATGACTGATGGACTGATCCCCCACAGGGTGGTCGGGGATGACTCATGGAGCAAGTGCTATTAAGGCTTTCAGTCCAAACGACTTTGTGGTTCGTACCGTTAGTGTGATACCTCATAAGGGTAAAGTGTACTCACTCTGCAAAGTTAAAAACTATCATGATAGCAGTGCTCATGGTCAAGAGCATACGAAGGGAGCGTTCATATGTTAGACTCTTCTTTTTAAAAGCAAAGGGTCTTCAGAAAGGGATTAAGGCCCTGTTTGTTTGAGCTGTGGCTTCTCTAAAAGCTGCTTATGACTTTTGACTCTGGAGAGCCAGCTTTTGCAGAAGCTGTCTCTGTTTGGCAACCTAGCTTTTGCGGCCGTCGAGGGAGGAGGAGGCGGCGGCGGCGTCGAGGAAGGAGGAACCGGCCATGGCGGCATCAAGCGAGAAGCGGCGACGTCGGTGGTGGCGTCGAGGGAGTAGGAGGCGGCGATAGCGTCATCGCAAGTTCAACCCTTAAGAGTCAAAAAAGCTGGTGAAACTAGGTTTTTCGGTCCTAGTTATAACGCTGTCTTTTGGATGGTTAGCTTTTGGAGAAGCAAGGTCTAGCAGCTGGCTCTTTGTTTAGACTTTCGGCTTCTACAGTCTAGAAGCTAGCTACAAGATAAAACAAATAGGGTCTAAATGGTTGCAACTGGAAATGCGAATGGCCTTGGCATAGGCCAATTCATGGCCGATGAAGTTATATTTTGTCACTGAACATTTTTTTTTTCAAATTTGTTTTTTCCCCTCTTAGGAGGAAACTTGGAAAATTGGCTTTCTACGAAACGTCGTAAGCCTCCTCTTGTACTGAGCCCCATGCTACACCTCTTTTCTTAACTTGCGGAGTATAATTGTACTCATCCTTGCTGTTCCCCCTCTCTTTCTGAACTCCAGTCGAGAGACAGCTCTCGGAAGACCTGCAGTAAGACGACGCCGACGCCGACTACAAGGCTGAGGACTATGAGGACTTCCCGGAAGACTAGGGTTGCTTCCTACAGTCTTACTGCCTGTGGGATAATAGTTGTAGTACTGTTGTGCCCTGTTGTGTGGACCCATGTGTTGTATTTCGCTGAACTCTAATTTGTGGCCTGCGTATCGTTATGTATGTACTGTATTGGGGCTCTGCCCCTGTTATGTAATATTTTTTTCGCTGGTAATGTAACACTCTGTTTGGACTGTGTGTGGATGTTCCTTAGGATTAGTATGGGATACACAGAGGGGTTTGGTTTTTTCGGCCGGGTCCTGACATTAATCGGTGATTAAACGGTCAAACCTAATTTTTTATTGATTAATCGCTTGGGCCGATTAACGCATCAGTCTACCCCGACTACATGTTAATCAGGGACTAGTCGGCGATTAATCCCGATTTTTAGAATGCACACAGGCCTTGCTCATCATGCCATAGCGCAGACTCTAGGATCGGAACCGAAAACTCATGGGAAGTTACCGCTTACGAGGCACGAACGCTGGCGCGTCACCGAGGAGGGCACCGTCGTACTGTAGCATGAGGCGGAGGATGGGAAGGCACCGCAGGGTGCGCCAGTAGAGCGAATCCTGAGAGGATGGCGCCCGGTAGGTTTTGGTGTAGACTGGCGACGGAGACGGAGACGAAGATGGTGTCATAGGACCGGCGGCTCGCTAACTCTAGTGGATGGGTGAGCCAGTGAGCTGAGTGGATGGCGTATACGTAGGGCTGGGGGAGCCAAGTAGATGGCGCAAGTTATGCTTTAGATCGAACAGGCAAGGGCAGGGCAACGGACGAGCCGATGCGTGTTGGATGAGCCCTAGTCCAACACGCGTTGGACGCCCCTTGTGTCGATTTGCACATGGCATTCGAAGTGGCCAAATGGCCAGTCCACAATGTCGAATTGGGCGACCTGGGACTGCTCACCGGTCACCGGGCCGGGCCAACGCAGTTCAATGGATCGAAACATGCATGTGAACCGATTCTACCTACTTTGGCCTTATTACTATAGCACATTAATTATTTAAAACATGTAAATATATTTCTATTTTTATATGAAATATAATTCATTTATATAATTTATAATATACTAGACGAGTGTCTTGCTTTGTTACGAACAAATATCATATTACTTTCCACGTAATTACATTCAATATGTTTGGCTCATGGCATCAGCTCTCCTTTCACGTTCGATTGTGTTGTGCTCATGCTCTCAGCTCTGCTTTCACTGATTGTGTTGTGTCCTACGCGTTGCAGTGGACAATATATGGTGGGTAATTTTAGTGGCATGGGCATATGTTGGGTAATTTTAATGATGGTGGCATATGGATATGGTGGGTAATTCAAGTGGCAATGACATATATGGTATGCAATTTAGATGGTGGAGGTAAATTTATGGGACTATATTGGTGAGACCAAGTGAAATTTGAAAGCACCACCACTCACCAGTCACCACTATCTACTATTTAATAATAGAGATATTTGTGAATTTTATTTAAAATTTTATTATTAAACTATTTTGGCCTAAAATAAATCAGGCCTAATAGTAGCCAGGCTAGACTGGTTTGGCCCACTTGTCCGACAAACCGAGCTTGTCCTGTGAACTAAGCTTGGAAATTTTTTTATACCATTGAAAATTCAAAATTAAAAAAATACACCGTTTAAAAAAATTTAAAAACTAGCCGCCCGTTGCCCATTGGTCGGGTGGGACCAAAAACCCGCCCAACCAACGGGCGGTTTTTCTTAAACCGCTCAGCTATCGGGCGGGTAGCACCTGGCCGCCCTGGCGGGGTAAATCCCATGTATTGGTTGGGCAGGTTTGAAATCTGGCCCGACTATAGGACAGGATTTGCCCTATCACTGAACCAACGGGTGGGATTTATATCCCGCCCATCCAACGGGCTGGATTACCCCCATATGAAAGAAAATCCAAACCGAGTCAAATTTAGGCCGTTCACACAGTGACACTACTTACCAAGGAGAGGAACCGTATATCATTCGGATAATTCAATACAATTGTGAAGGTAGGAGTAATAATATTTAAAAGTGGCTTAACAACACAAATGCATAGCAACTCATATGTAGCTTTTAAGTATGGTAACAAGTCGAGTTTACTACACAAATCACAACGAAGATTTAGACTCGTCACTTCAACTTTTCGAGAACTCGGCTCATTCAGCCCAACATAGTATACATCAAGCGTAGCGTAGTATACATGAAATAGTATATATGAGCTGAATTTTTTGCTCCGATTAGCTGCTGGACAGCGCCAGACAGGTGATGAAATACGACGCGGTCTTCCGGTAATGAATTACACATGCTCTGCGGTGTAGCAAGTTGACGCATGATGTGCGGTTGGTGTAGACATGAATTGCACATGTCGGTCGTGACATATTGAAATGTTGGCAATTATTGTTGACATCCAGAGTTTGAGACTCATACATATGGCACATAACAGGCATGGTGTAGGGGTACATGAGAATGCACGGATGATGCAGGTGGTGCAATAACCAGCATGGTCGTTCACCATGGCTATGTGAAGGGGTTGTGGCACTGGCATGAATACCAAGTGGTCAAACACCGAGCAATCGCTTCCCATTCCTTGTTGTAGTACATGGGATAGGCTTGCTGCATGATCACTCATTGACAGAGCACTTTGGCGTTGAGTGGGCGTTGAGTGTGGCGAGGTAGTGACAGCCACAAAGACATGAAGGGTCTTCACAAGCATGGTTCAGACGATACTGTTGGTCTAACATCGGCTGGTTGTGCATTTAACGCGTCGGCATGGCCTGCCTAGGAGGCCTCGCAGCCCTCTGCTGTCCTCTTTGCTGCGCTGCGCTGACCCTCCCGTTGCATGCAGTCTATCCTGCAAGCGGTTGATTCTTGCATGGAGATATGTTATATAGACATATGCTACTGCCGGGTATGGCTCATCCATTTAGCAAGTCCAACCGCATGTAACATCTGATATCTGCAGGTAGAACAATGTATTAGTCAATAGTAGTGATGGTATCACAAACTTACATGGTAATCAAGACATCGGTAGAACCTGCAACCAATAAACCTCTCGTGTACGTGGTCAAACCGCTGTACAACAGAGGGGTTCCCACAGGCGCGTCTGGACCATTCGAAAACCAATTTGAAATGATGATCTCTTAGCAAAAGAGGCCCATGCCTCCATTCCCCTAATTTATGACCCGCATGTCGTCTGTAGGAGGACAAGCATGGTCTGCAAGGCCAAATGACTACCACCAACTATCAAGTACATATGGCCATGAAGAGGCTCCTTAGCTCGCCATGAGAGTAGTGTGCGGTGACCGATGGTGTTTTCACGTTCCTTTTATAGCCGAGCGGAGGAGCGGGCTTGTTGTTCGTTCAAGTCCGGAACGCATTGGATGTCCCATGTAGCTGAGCAGATTGCAGTCCTACTCGAATTGATGGCTCCTGTACATGTATAGTTGAGCTTTGGATGCAGTACGTAACTGAGCAGGTTGTAGTTGTACTTGTAATGATGGGTCAAGCAGCGGTACGCTTGATTTGATGTGGCTTTATATCTTTGCAGCGAGGGGTCGTTGGGTCTGTCGCGGCCCTTCTCGACTCACCTTTCGAGAAATGGTCGGACCTGCACTAGGCCCTGAATCAGTAGACTAGTGCAACAGTTACACAGCTGGAATCATTTCATACATCGATAATTCAAACATTACATAACAGCGATCGCCAGATCGCAATAATAGCAAATTAACGGCATTAAGCCTTAGTTACAGTCCAGTCTCCTTCAGAATAAAGCGGAAGTCTTTCAAAAGATGCAACCCACAAAGTTTTCATGAAGAAACCACAAAATCACACCAGTAGCTGCATAACAACACACGGCTGGCGAAACGCACTAGACCCTAACTTTGAGTAACTACTCCTGGTCCTGAAATTGAGGATCTCCTTCCTCATGGCAGTCGTAGGCGTATTCTTCAATTGGGTCCTCCATGTCAAAAGTATGTAAGTATGCGAGGTCAGTGTCATCCAAACACTGGCGAGCTAATACCCAACCCAATGCATTTAGTGATAGCGGTTTCAAAGGAAAGGTTGGGTTTGTTTATTTGTAGAAAGCCAGTTTTGGAAATCAAACCCTATGACGTAGCAGTTTTAACCAAATTTCTGTATCAAGTTAATTATTCATCATAATTCCATTTAATACTAATTTCAATATCATGGCAGTTTTCATGCACTCTGCCAAACGATCTCCTCCCACTCCCGCCATCATCTTCCGGGTGTGGCGCACCCGTTGTGGATCATACTCCCCAGCAAAGTATCCGGTCTCGTCCAAACTGGGCTGCCGACCCATGCTAGACTCACGGCTCTCTATAAGAATGGACCTAGATCATCCTTTGGATGACGACATGAAACTGTCTTCCCCTCAAGCATGGTAGCAGACAGGGTATACCCGCAGGTCGTAACTACCATTGAATCCGCAATACTTGCACTACTGCGCGATGGCTGGCGCGTTGTGGTGTCAAAACCATTTGCAAATGGTCGATGGCGTCTGCTTGTGCATCCTCGATGCACTGTCAGAAATCCATGATTCACCTAGCTTGATCCACGAAGGGCCTCACCCTTATGCACTTCTTTCTTCGGCTAAATCGCACCCTTCGTGTGAATCACACGATGTGGCGGAACCCCTTTGGGCAGCGCTCGGCATTACGCGGATCTCGCCGTGCTCCTCTTCTATGCACTACGTATGTGGGCGATTAGCTCCTTAATTCACGTAGCCCAGCTACTTCATCTCTTACCCAATGCCAGACCCATTCTGTATTGCAACACATCACAACCATATATACACTAGCATGCCAGGCCCAAATTCCAGTTAACCATATTTATTGGGTGATCATGTCCGGTGAATGTCGGTTCACCGTTTCGAAGCAATTTTAAGCCTAAAACTAATAATTAGACCTGAGCAATGTCTAAGCAAGTTTTTAACCAAGACTTAAAAGTCTAAATAATTTTATTTAACCTAATCTGGCTAACAAGGGTGATCTTCAAGGCGATCAATAGTAAGGTCAAATGACAGATGATTATATCAAGGCAATATCATCATGATAAATTAATAGCAAGTAAATACATGGCATGATATATCATGATTAATCAAGCAGGTATACATATTTAAAGAGCATGCAATTTAATACTGTAAAAGAGATATGTTTAGAAATTTGGCATTCAATATGAACTATTGAATACTAACTCGCACTAGGGAAGTGTAGACTCTCCCTAGTAGAAGTAAACATCCTATAGGAAAGACGTCAAACTCGCCTTGGCCCTGGGATTGAAGTCTTGATTCGGTGCGGAGTCCTCGAACTGTTCTACCGAATCCTCTACGTCTAATCGGAGAATCAGCATTTCACCATAAACACAATGCAGCGAAGAAAAGAATGATGCATGAGATGCAATCGTAATCGCTCGTAATCGGTCGTCTATATTTCCCATATTTAACTATATATATAAGGTGTACGTCGAGAAAGTTCCATGATCTGTCTATGAAGCAAAAATTTCTAACGTAATGACAATAGGGCGCTCATGAGATGATGCACAAGAACATATATATATATATATATATATATATATATATATATATATATATATATATATATATAGTGTAATTTCTACCTAATCAGCCCAATAGGAGAAAATAGGGTTGTATTACGTTTAATGTATTCAAAAAGTGCGAGAATATGTTAACAAACATTTTTGTTCAGAAGTATTTTCTTCATCAACTTATCTTATCATTTTTATCCTACCATAACAGAAGGTTAAGGTTAAGTGTGGGTGGGAGATATTATCATATAGTGTGTATATATATATATATAACTGATATATATATTCAGTTATATATATATATATATATATATATATATATACCTATATATACATATATAAGTGTAATTTCTACCCTAATCAAGCCCAATAGGAGAAAATAGGGTTGTATTACGTTTAATGTATTCAAAAAGTGCGAGAATATGTTAACAAACATTTTTGTTCAGAAGTATTTCCTTCATCAACTTATCTTATCATTTTTATCCTACCATAACAGAAGGTTAAGGTTAAGTGTGGGTGGGAGATATTATCATATAGTGTGTGTATATATATATAAGTGATATATATATTCCTATATATATATATATATATAATAGCTAGTGTGCTATGGATAGCACGGAGAGATCCGTGCTATCCACGGGTTTTGAAAATTTCGAGATCGAAATAGGCGATTGAACCGTCCATCTTGTTCATCTCAATGAAATCTCACTACACACCAAATTTCAAATTTTTGAATTTTTACTATTTATTTCGTATTTTCGAAAATCGTGATCTAATTAGTCATGGACCTCCAATAAGTCCAGTTTTCAAAAATATGAAACAAATAGTAAACAAATTCAAAAAATTTGAAATTTGGTGTGTAGCGAGATTTCATTGATATGAACAAGATGGACAGTTCGATCATCTATTTCGGTCTCGATTTAGAACTTGTGGATAGCACGGTGAGATCCGTATATCCATAGCACACTATATATATATATATATATATATATATATATATATATATATATATATATATATATATATATATATATATATATATATATATCTGTTAGGGGCTCCATGGAGCTTAGGCTCCATGATTCAAATATCTATTGAGATTTGTGATGTTTGACGTGTATATCTTTCATATATCCATTAAAAAAGTATTTCAGATACGAAACTCCAAAAAAAATTAAATTCGAACTCAGTTTAAAATAGTTTGAAGTATAGTTTGAACTAGTTTGAAGTATAGTTAAATGTAGTTCAAACTGAAGTTCAACTCAACTTTTTTTGGAGTTTGATGTCTCAAATATTTTTTTTAATGGGTATATGAAAGTATAATAACCAAACTACACGAATCTCAAAGCACATCTAGTGGTAACGAATTATGGAGCCTAGGCTCCATAGAGACTTATGTATTATTCCTATACATATATATATATATATATATACACCATGAGGTTGTTATTATAAGAGTAGTAACAATAAAACCTTTAGTGTCCCAAAGGTGTGGTGAGATTACTTAGTGAATAGATGCATTAGCATAGTATAATTAGATCTTAAAATAACTAAGTAATTATACTTATTAATTAGGTCAATTATAAACTAATGGGTGATTAGGAGTCACACCATGGATTGCATATTTTTCCTAGGTCCAGAAAGCTATTACACACTATCCATGATTTTCTCATATTTTTATTAAGTGTTAATCTATTTTTGATTAACAGAAAACCATTTCTGCCATTTTCTATAGAGTTAATACTCTAAAGACAAGCTAATGAAATTAATCCGAGAGTAATCTTCTGTTACAGTTCATGGTAATATTTTTATTAAATCCAAAATAAGATCTAGTATTATTAATAAATTTTTCAGCATTATTGAAGAAGCCTAGATATATTCAATAAATCGTTTCTATTTTCAGCATTTGTTTTATTCGCTAAATTGGAGGAAAAACTTGTGAACAGTAATGGATCGACACGCTAACTCGCGGCCGAGCCAGCCAAACCAAAGGCGTACACCAGAAAGGCGTGCGCGAGGGAAGGCGCCAGCAGGGTGGTGCTTCCACTAAACCTCACATGTGGCAGTGGCATGCTTCAGCGACACAGGAATTTTTAAACTGGCGAGCACCCGACAGCTAGGGCCCGCCAGTTAGTGGCAGGGCGCTTATAGCTGCACGAATCTTGGCGTTGATCAGACGGCTCGCTGTCGTCGTCTTCCTCTAGCCGGCGCGCGCACGACCGAGGCTTCGTTGGCGCCTAGCCAGAGCTACGGTGCTCCATTTGGGGAGTTCTTGGGCCCGCAAGAATCAGTGGATCAACACGCATCTACTAATGCCCTCGTCGAGGCCGGAGACGGCCGGACGTGGCGAAGCCATGTGTGGCGGCAGAGCCTAATCCCGGCGAGCATGAGTAGAAGGACTAGAGGCGTTTTCATGGGGAAATGGCGCACGCATGAGCAAAGGCAGTGTTCTTTTCAGCGTTTGCGTTTGCTTATAAGTTGAAAATTTGTTATTTTCGTACAAGTCAAACGCTTTGACGTTTGGTAGCTAATTTTTATAGATCTTACTATTTCTTCTCAAAACTCTCAAAACCATTTTTTCTATAATTTTTTATCCCTCGGATACCCTTATCGAGCAGCTATAAATTTTTAGCTTATAAGCAAACGCAAATGCAAACACTGAGAAGGACACTGCCTAAGGGTATAGTGGATGCTTACCGAGCGGTTATCCGTGGTCAGGATGGCTCGGAGTGACTTGTCGACGAGGAGGCCGAACAAGGGAGGCGGCGCTCACGGTGCAGAGGGAAACCGGCGAATCCCTGGTCAAACAAAAGTGAGCACAGTGTGAGGTGACGCCAACGAAGTGCATCGTGCGAGGAATCGCCATGAATCTCACTAGAGGGAAGGAATCAGAAAAGGGGAAGAAACGGACGGTCGACGGTGGCAAGAGCGATCCTGCGAGCTCGGAGCTTCTCGAGTCGATTCCCTCGGGCAGGAGCGAGGTGGGAGTATAGCGAAGCTGGTGCGTGCAAAGGGTGGAAGGTGGGGAGCTGGGCTGTCGACGAGAGAGTGAAGAAAGGAAGAAGTGGACTGGTGCAACACGACTGTATTTGAGCTTGGCCGGGGCACGCGCAATATCCAGCGGTCTTGAGGGCGGTCACTAAGGAGCATCGTCGCCGATAGGCAGGCACGGTCACTAGGGCTGATCACGCGCAGGAATGTGTCGAGCTCCGGTCATGGGCAAGGCAGCGATACAATGTACCCAAACATGTAGCAGTGAATGGGATTGGGCAATCACCCAATCTCGGCAGTGCCTAGAAGCGGCGCGCGCGCTGGGGCCAACAATGCGGCTAGTTGGCACGCTATGTCAGGCGACGAAAGGGACTTGGCGACAAGGTCGCATCGGCATAGGCATGGGGTCCACCAGGCCAAAACGACACACGCAAACCGCCAATGAAGGATCACCAGGGTAGATTCTAGGCAATGGCATGCTAGGTGCACCGATGGGAAGGAAACCAAGCCTCTGCAGCTCTGCTCAGGAAATGCCCACAAGGGCAGAGAGGAGGGACAGTCATGTGAGTCTCACCACGGTCAAACTTGGTCAACACTAGGTTCAGGCTATCATTTAGGGTCAAAACTAGTTTCTAGAATATTTTTTGTGTGATTTTTAATGTGATTTATCATATATACACATACATATGTGTCTACGTACGTACGTACATGTCCATATGTGTATATATACATATACACAGGAAATTTAGAGGGACAATTTGGTATGTTGTTGTTTAACACAGATAGATTTGTCAGATCAATTGACCGATGGAGCATTCCCACCTCATCATTTAAATCGCGGTGCTACAAGACTCAAATTCACAACATGCAGTGTCAGAACCCAATTCTTAAAGCCTACTATTCCACGAAATCTCTGAACCAGTTCACTATGCGACACATGAAACTGTAATATACAAAAAGCTACATTTACGAAGAAGCTATTTCTGCTAACTACTACCATAGTTATTATTATTTACAAGTTATGCTATTCCAAAATTATAACAAGCTAACTGAACATCACCACCTAGCATAGAAATACATCATAGTACCTCCTGCTGTCCAGAATACAGTGCTTTATTGGCTAGGATGATGTCATGTAGTGTATTATTTGCATTGCTTTTTCTAGAGCTAGATTGGGTCCCATAATGCAAAAACAGATTTCTTAGCAAGCAAAGGAGCAGATTCAGAACAACCTAAACACAGATATAAATGACAACTTACTGATAGCAAGGTACATTGAAAATGAATTTAGATTGGAAAGGTATGGATAAAGAAGACTGAATGATTTAGAACTAGAAAAAATTCACTCTAACTGTTAACAAAATTTAATCTGTATTGTGTCACATAAAAAGTCTATAACAACTTTATCGCCTATTTAATGACACTAAGTCACTTTAACCGCTATCAGTGTTTCATAGATCTGTATATTTGTTTACCAACATAGTCTATGAAATGTGATAGTACAACCAGAGCTACGGAATGCACACGCCATGAAAGCTGAAATGAGCCTTTAGACTTCAGGAAAGATCAAATAACCAGCTTGTGGTCAATTCGCTACGCTGCTGCAAAAACAGAAACAAAGCTGCAACAATATTAAGGCAAAAGTATTCAGTCTCTCAGTTGTGTCCAGAGATAAAACCTTTGAAATGTACAATTAGAAACTTGAAAAGAGAAAGTTAATAGCAGAGGCCCAGTTTCCCTACCATGACAAAAAATAGTGCTATCAAGTAGTATTAATTTAAGACACAAAGCTTTATACCTTGTTGCCATGATGAACATTGCAGCCTCAGAACAAGGATCTTTTTTGTCACATGTATTATTTTTCAAGTTGTTATAAGATTATAGAACACTTCTTCAACCAGATTTGATATTTTTCACCTTGCAAATTCAAAAATCCCATGTGAAAAAAATATGTAGCTCCTTATTTCGGTAGATTAAGGAACCATTCCAAAGCTTCACATATCATGCACAGATGCACTCATGAAGTTTGAAGATGGTTCAAACAACTATTTAACCGATCTGAGCTATGAACTCAGCAAATTTTGCAACAGAATCTTAAACAAAATTCATTCTTTGCAACATTTGCACAACTGGCGAAAAAAAAACAGAAGCGAAAATATGCACTACAACATACCGTTTTAGCAATACAATTCCATATTCAACATAGCATAAATTTCATTGAATAAAGGTCACATCATTTCTTCTCAATTAAACTACAGTGTGATTCCATTTAACAGAGGAGAATGTCCATTCTATAAAAAGGCACCAAAACATTTCTACTGAGTTAAAACCACTTGTTTCAGACAATTCATAAAAAAAAACTCCAATCAATGCTCGCCTCACACTAAACTCTGGTCCAATTAATTTTGCTGACATGAATGTTCTTCCATACATGAACCACGATTCTGATGTCCGAATATCAGGAAGTTCATCAAGAGATTTGCATATGCAAATAAGGAACTACAAAAATTTATTGCATAAAGAGCTTTGATATATGATCGTTTATATATTCCATGGACACCGTCAAAAGAGGTGGTCAGTTTTATGTTCCTTGGACACCATCAAAACTGAAAAGCAAGTCCTTCCTGCTTCATTTTCTTCCAATAGAAACACCAAAAGCACAGTTGACACTTTATTGTGGAAAAGAAGCCTGGAAATTTCCACAGCGAACGGAAGCATGTGAGAAGATTATCTTTGTCTTAAAAAAGGCAGTTGGCAGAACAACAATACAATTTTACTACCTTGATCAAATCTGGGACTAGTAAAAAACATAAATGAGAGGATTATGATCCTTGTGATGTTAGCAAGCAGCAGCTAGATGATTTTAACCTTGCACTCAGAACCTTTTAAAAACTAAGAGCTGCATGTCATTAAATCTTGAATTGTAAATAACACATACATGGGATCTTAAAAAAAAAGCAAAACTACAGAAATAACCTAAGGTATATTCTAGAGCAAGTACTCTCAACTATTAAGTGTTTCCAACATACACCACCTATACAGATTATATAACTCTTTACTTATTTTCAACCCTTCTTTAACAGTTCAACATTTCTATCCATAGGGGTTAGGGAATAGCTTTTGATATATTTGTTTGACAGTTTGAAAGAACTGTAGGCAAATGCCATATATTCCATGCAACAGTCTACGGAGGATCCTTTGAACATTTACTGGTATTAGGGAGAGAAAAATATAACATCATTCCAAAATTACATATACCTTATTTATTTCAAGTGTAGATAGTCCAGTAATATCAGGATTCTTGAGTTGCTCAAGCTGTCTCTTCCCTCTTCTCAGCAAGTACTCAATGTACACAAAGTTCCGACGATCCACATTCCTTGCATTCTCCCGGAACTCTGCCGAGAGAACAGACTTAATTCTGCGGCGTTCCTCTGGGGACTTCTGCCGCACCGTCCGCAGGAAACCTCTGTATAGTGCCAGGACCTGCTTCTGGATACCAGACAACTTTGTACGCGAGGCCATTTCATCCTTGTGAAGCAACCATCAAGGCCTGATGCAAAGGCAACTGCCAAATGAGCTATCTCAGGATAGTCTGCTTCTTTGCAATGGTAAGGACACGATAGAATTTTAAACTGATTAAGAATGAAGCGCCGCTCTTACTCTCCTACACAGATTGACTGATCTGAACAAAATTAACCTAACACACCAAGCAAATCATGGCAGTAAATCATGACTGATCTGGTAATTTTGGAATGATGTGATATTTTTCTATCCCTAATACCAGTAAATGTTCAAAGGATCCTCCGTAGACTGTTGCATTGAATATATGGCATTTTTCTATCAGTTCTTTCAAACTGTCAAACATATATATCAAAAGCTATTCCCTAATCCCTATGCATAGAAATGTTGAACTGTTAAAGAAGGGTTGAAAATAAGTAAAGAGATATATAATCTGTATAGGTAGGGGTGGGCATTCAGTTTGTTTGGTTAATTTGGTTCAGTTTATTCGGGTTTTCAAAAATTCGGTTTTGACAAATTAAAAACCGAATTTTCCCTTGAAAAATTATGAACCGAACCTAATTAACCGAATTAATTCGATTCGGTTAATTCGGTTTTCGGTTTTTTACCAAAATTAGTCATGGCATGAAAAATTGAAGACAGAGCATGCAATTTAGCTAAAAATTTTATTATCTAGTACCTCTCCATGGTAGATCTAGGCATCACATCATGTAGTCATCACAAAAAATTGGCAGATTGGGGAATGGGGATTTAGGGTTTGAAGTTTGAAAACCTGACCGCTGGGCCTAGCCAGCTGCCGGCTGGGAGCAGTGCCGCTAGGCAGGGAGACGGGGACGCCGGGGAAGTCGGCGGGGCTCTCCGAGGTCGGGGGCTGGCCGGCTGGGGGCGGCGGCGACGGAGGGGCGACGACGAAGGCAAACTGGCCCTTGCGGTCGGTCGACGGCGGACGGCGGACGGCAAACGGTCGACGGCGACGGCGGACGGCGGACGGCCGCGCGGCGGCGCCGACACGAACTACCCTAGCGGCCAGGGTTAGTTCGCCCGAGAGTTCGGCCTGGTGGACTGCTCTGCTCGGGCTTGGGGGTTGGGGCTCGGTCTTGTGCTGGTGGAGCTGTGGAGCGCCTAGTTGCTCGGGCTGGAGTGCTGGCCACCAGTGGTGGGCTGGCCCATTTAAAATCCGTGCGCACTGCAGAGCCGCAGACGGCCCAGACTGACGTGCTGCAGTCGTATGGTTCAATGTTTTCGGTTCTTTAGAGATTGTTCTTTTGGGCTTATCTAATCTACTAATCTGACTTATCTCATAACTTCGAGAATTTTCTGAGATGACCTCGAGAGTCGCATGACCTTGATTTTTAGGATTTAGAAAGTTTTTAGACACGCCTACGAGATAAAAAAACAGATTCAAAAGGTAATAAAAAAGTTTCTGGATAGAAAGTTTTTAGACACGCATACGAGAATTTAGCCACGTCTTATCTTATTTATTTCATGACTTATCTGACTAATATTGACTTATCTGACTTTTCTTATTACTTTTTGAATCTGTTTTTTTTTTATTTCGTAGACGTGTCTAAAAGCTCCCTAAATCCTAAAAATCAAGGTCATCCGACTCTCGAGGCCACCTCGGAAAATTCTCGAAGTTAAGAGATAAGTCAGATTAGCAGATTAGATAAGCCCAAAAGAACACCCCTTAGTTTTTGGGCTCTGAAAAACGAACCGAAACCGATAAACCGAATAGCATTGAACAAAAAACCGAACCTAAAAGCAAAAACCGAAAAAACCAAAAGTTTCGGTATATTCGGTTCGGTTTTTCGGTTTGGGTTTTATTTTGCGCACCCCTATGTGTAGCCAATTTCCCTTCATTTCCTTTCCTTCCCTGTTCCCTTCCCCCGTATTCGTTCCCTTCATTTCCCACCATCTCCAACAGTATCCATTCGAAAGGAATGATATAGAAAAAGAGAAAGAATCCCTTCCTGGAAGGAATGGAGAGAGAAATCCTTTCGCGAAGGGATTGTTGAAGGGAATCTGTTGGAGCGCTGAAGGGAACGAGAATCCCTTCACGACGGGAATTGGGATGGGAAGGAAAAGGGTTGGAGATAGTCTAATAATTAGGGGTACTTGCTCTCAAATATATCTTAGGTTATTTCTGTAGTTTTGCTTTTTTTTAAGATCCGATGTATGTGTTATTTACAGTTCAAGATTTAATGACATGCTGCTCTTAGTTTTTAAAAGGTTCTGAGTGCAAGGTTAAAATCATCTAGCTGCTGCTTGCTAACATCACAAGGATCATAATCCTCTCATTTATATTTTTTATTAGTCCTAGATTTGATCAAGGTAGTAACATTATATTGCTGTTATGCGAACTGCCTTTTTTTAAGACAAAGAAAATCTTCTCACATGCTTCCGTTCGCTATGGAAATTTCCAAGCTTCTTTTCCACAATAAAGTGTCAACGGTGCTTTTTGTGTTTCTATTGGAAGAAAATGAAACAAGAAGGACTTGCTTTTGATGGTGTCCAACATAAAACTGACCACCTCTTTTGACGGTGTCCAAGGAATATATAAATGATCATATATCAAAGCTCTTTATGCAATAAATTTCTGTAGTTCCTTATTTGCATATGCAAATCTCTTGATGAACTTCCTGATATTTGGACATCAGAATCGTGGTTCATGTATGGAAGAACATTCATGTCAGCAAAACGAATTGGACCAGAGTTTAGTATGAGGCAAGCATTGATTGGAGTTTTTTTTTTATGAATTGTCTTAAACAAGTGGTTTTAACTCAGTAGAAATGTTTTGGTACTTTTTTATAGAATGGACATTCTCCTGTGTTAAATGGAATCACACTGCAGTTTAATTGAGAAGAAATGATGTGACCTTTATTCAATGAAATTTATGCTATGTTGAATATGGAATTGTATTGCTAAAACGGTATGTTGTAGTGCATATTTTCACTTCTGTTTTTTTTCACCAGCTGTGCAAATGTTGCAAAGAATGAATTTTGTTTAAGATTCTGCTGCAAAATTTGCTGAGTTCATAGCTCAGATCGGTTAAATAGTTGTTTGAACCATCTTCAAACTTCATGAATGCATCTGTGCATGATTTGTGAAGCTTTCTTTTCTACATACTAGGTGGCTCAACAGATGGAATGGTTCCTTAATCTACTGAAATAAGGAGCTACATATTTTTTTTCACATGGGATTTTTGAATTTGCAAGGTGAAAAATATCAAATCTGGTTGAAGAAGTGTTCTATAATCTTATAACAACTTGAAAAATAATACATGTGACAAAAAAGATCCTTGTTCTGAGGCTGCAATGTTCATCATGGTAACAAGGTATAATGCTTTGTGTCTTAAATTAATACTACTTGATAGCACTATTTTTGTCATGGTAGGGAAACTGGGCCTCTGCTACTAACTTTCTCTTTTCAAGTTTCTAATTGTACATTTCAAAGGTTTTATCTCTGGACACAACTGAGAGACTGAATACTTTTGTCTTAATATTGTTGCAGCATTGTTTCTGTTATTTGCAGCAGCGTAGCGAATTGACCACAAGCTGGTTATTTGATCTTTCCTGAAGTCTAAAGGCTCATTTCAGCTTTCATGGCGTGTGCATTCTGTAGCTCTGGTTGTACTATCACATTTCATAGACTATGTTGGTAAACAAATATACAGATCTATGAAACACTGATAGCAGTTAAAGTGACTTAGTGTCATTAAATAGGCGATAAAGTTGTTATAGACTTTTTATGTGACAATACAGATTTAATTTTGTTAACAGTTAGAGTGAATTTTTTCTAGTTCTAAATCATTCAGCCTTCTTTATCCATACCTTTCCAATGTAAATTCGTTTTCAATGTACCATGCTATCAGTAAGTTGTCATTTCTATCTGTGTTTAGATTGATCTGAATCTACTCCTTCGCTTGCTAAGAAATCTATTTTGGCATTATGGGACCCAATCTAGCTTGAGAAAAAGCAATGCAAATAATACACTACATTACATCATCCTAGCCAATAAAGCACTGTATTCTTGACTGCAGGAGGTACTATGATGTATTTCTATGCTAGGTGATGTTGTTCAGTTAGCTTGTTATAATTTTGGAATAGCATAACTTGTAAATAATAATAACTATGGTAGTAGTTAGCAGAAATAACTTCTTTGTGAATGTAGCTTTTTGTATATTCCAGTTTCATGTGTCCGCATAGTGAACTGGTTCAGAGATTTTGTAGAATAGTAGGCTTTAAGAATTGGGTTCTGCCACTGCATGTTGTGAATTTGAGTCTCGTAGCACTGCGATTTAAATGATGAGGTGGGAATGCTCCATCGGTCAATTTGATCTGACAAATCTATTTGTGTTAAACAACAACATACCAAATTGTTTTGACACTCAATACAATATGTGTTTCCACTAAATGTTATCAATAAACTTGGTGCTGGATTAATGATTACATTTCCGAAATATTGATGACATACTGTATTCATGCTTTGCACTGTGATATGCTGTTAGTGATGTCCTATTTTTAATTAGTTCTGAAATAGTGTAAGGAGCATCCATCATTTCTAGCTTTTGATAGCCAGCAGTTAGGTACTTTAGTACTCTAGTCTTATCCATGTCTGAAAGATTTGCCACAAACCCTATCTATGACCATGTTGGTCTCATCTCCATCAGAAGTAGCCTAACTCGTATCTAATCAATCTTATCCACGCTCTTCCTTACACTTGTAATGTTTTTGAGACAATGACTTGTAGAGCTTACAGTGCCTATGGACCTTGCATGTCTGAAAGCAGCAACTCAAACCATAGCAATTCTGAGTTAACGACAGCTGAAAGAGCTCCAGTAATTTGTGCTTTGGAACAGTAACGATAGAGTAAGATTGCGATTACATCTTTTGGACTCTTTCAAAGACATGGAAAAGACACGCTTATCTCTATTGGGGAACTGATTAAAATCTATTATAAGTCACTTTCCATCTGATTGTTCATGCCTCTGCATTCTTGTGTCCTCTTTTGCATGGCGTATGATTTAACATATGCACTCCTGGCAATAACTCTTCATGACTGGTTTATTTGTTGATTATTGATTTATACATGAAGGTGCGACAGTTCCTAGTTATGCTCAACTTGGAAGTTTCAATTGTCCATACATAATTCTGGATAATTTTGCTTGTGGAGTTTGACCATACCTGTTTTACGTGAGCTCGTCAAATCCTTCTCTCAGTGAGTTTTTTTTTCCTGATATTGGAAATCAATTTCTCTGTCAGCATGATCCGTCATGAAGGAAGTCTTCACCGTAGTTCAGAATTTCAGATTGGTGCTATGATGTTGGGAGTTGGTCTGGCAAACCCAGCTCGTCTGTATTGATAGGATCACATCCTAGAAATTGGAACTGGATATGTATCTATGCATGTCATGTCATGTTTTGTCTAGTAAAGTCCAGATACCTTTCCTTGATTCTCAGTTGTCTGTTTATGCCGTGTGGAGCTGCCGTTGCAGTTGAATGTGGGACGTGCTGTACGTCGATGTGTTCCTGAAAGAAAGAAGTCGAGTGTGAGCTAGAAAGGTAGTAAAGAGAGAGAAAAAGAAGGCGCTGCTTTCTTTTGGAGCTGGAAAACGCCAGCTTTTTTCCTGGGAGATCCTTTTGGGAGCACTAGCCATTTCCCATCACTGAGGGACCCATCATAAGAGTTGTGTGGACATCTCCGTTCTCCGTGCTACTCCAAAAGATGCTGTTAGATCCCTTTGGAGCTTCTGGTGAACCAAGTTTTCCATCAAAGATGTTGATGCATGTGTAGGAGCACATCAAGGCAAATAGGAGCAATGAAAAGCTCTTCAGTTCGTCTGATGATTGATCTCCTCTTGCCTCACTCGTCTCAGACCAATCACTCCCTACTCCTGTTTGCAGCCTCCAAAGTGTTAAAAGATCATTGGACTCGGGGAGCTCCTAGTGGATTACAAATCCAAAGCAAAAGTTGTTGGACGGTGCAACACAGATCCAAGGTGACAATACCCTGTCCCTTCTAGGGAGAAAGAAAATTTTACAAAATTCAAGCAAATGTTTACAAAATTTTAGCGCACGACCTTTATTTTTACTGGACCTACTAATATGAGCGATAACCGTTGATAACCGGAGAAACGTCGCCAAAATTGTGTACTGTGATTCGGTTCATATCCTCGTAGTAATTCCAAAATGGGGCCAAACAAATTCACCGGTTTATTTTTACAAATGGAGCTACCGTGGATCAGGTGGTCTTAAGCCCTGTTCCCCCAGGTTATCTGTCTCATTCTAATCTGCTAATTTGACTTATCTTGTAACTTCGAGAATTTCCCGAGGTGGCCTCGAGAGTCGGATGCCCTTGGTTTTAGGATTTATAGAGCTTTCTGACACATCTACGAGATAAAAATAAAACAGATTCAAAAAGTAATAAAAAAGTCAAATAAGTTAATACAAGTCACGTCTTATCTAACTTATTTCGTGTTTTATCTAACTTATATTGACTTATTTAACTTTTTAATTACTTTTTGAATCCGTTTTTTTTATCTCGTAGACGTGTCTAAAATCTCCCTAAATCCTAAAAACCAAGAGCATCCGACTCTTAAGGCCACCTCAGGAAATTCTCGAAATTACGAGATAAGTCAAATTAGCATATTAGAATGAGATAGATAAGCTGGGGAGAATAGGGCATTAGTAATGGATGCACCGACAAATTCGGTTGGATGGAACCACTACTGTTTTTAAACATTTTGTAAAAAGTATTTTTGTCCCTTACTTTCAGTGAAAACCATAACCGGGTCCTCGGAATATGAAAACCATGCAGAAACTATTGTTTGACCGATCGAATGACAGTTTTGACTAAAGTGGCACACATTTGATCTACATAGTTATAAGGAACTTGAATATATATAATTTACCTTTTTGTTGACGATTATTATATAACCTCACGGTTAAATAATTTTAAGTCTCTATTGTGGTGACTCTAAGTGAGGATTGCCCTTTAGCTTGCAGTATTTTAGTTGGGTCATTGGATGGGGGTCTACCTGCCAGTGACTCGATCTGTGGCCCCTAGGTCGCAGTGCCTAGGTTATATGTCGAATTGCTCTTCTGCAGCAGCCACTTCAAATTTCTACTCTATAACACTATTCCCTACACACTCTATCCATCCTCTAAAATTTCTTTACACTTTACACTACACTCTAAAAGGTTCTTCCCTCCAGCAGCTATTCTATCCCTAAAAAGTTATATGAACAGTATTACAGAGTGCCTGCTAGATGCTCTGAAGCTGTCCTACCTCTCTGAAGGGACAGTGCTGGCTTGCAATTAGGCTCGTGATGGCTCGCAGGTTGGCAGGAGTTGGCTCACGAGTGGACCGACATGCATCCCTTGGCTTGCAAACATCTGGTACAGCACCCTATACATTACGGGAGGTGGTGGCTCCCAAAATGTGATCTTATCTCTATTTAGTAGATACATATCAGACGGAGATACAGATTAGAACTTATGTTCTATTTGTATGACAAGGAGAGATTCAACTATCATATGAGATCTGAACTTTCTAAAGATAGAGATGTCACTCGATGATATATAAAAGACTTCACTCCCTTTAAGGAGGGGAGGAAGAAACCATTTGTTTGAACACATACACAACGAAGAGCAAAGTGCAACACGAACTCATGTAGTTCTCTCATAGATTCATAGGCTTAGTTTAGATGACTTATTTTTCTTCATATATTCACATTGTACTTTTTGATACATATTGAAAAAAGGCTGGAGTAGGACTATCATCCACTTTGGAGGCCTAAACCAGGATAAATATCTTGAGTCTCTTTGCAATCATTTGGTTTCCTTTGATTGGATCGTCATCAGGTAAGTTGTATTTCTCATCCCCACTAATGAAACAAATATGTGTTTGCCGTTTAGTGGAGACCCCGATTTGAAACATTCTTATGCAAAAATCTAGGTCAAATATATGCTACTTTGGTTACAACCACCGTTTGATCGGTAAAGGAACATTTCTATATGATTCTCTATTTCACGGACCATTATTTTTTGGGAAAAAAGTGCTGACGACAATAAAAATAGATTTTTTTCAATATATTTTGTGTTTAGTTAAATAATATAATTGGCTGAGAAAAAAGTTCACACAAGAGAAAATATGGAAGGACCAACCGTTAAATAATATAATTGGTAATCCAGTACTCCTCGTAGAGTAGTAGATTTTTCAGAGCTATGCTTTCCTAACGTGGCTTTGGAAAATAAACACTTGCAGGAGCCACGATTTTCTCCTTTCATGGAATGAGTAATCAGAAACAAAAAATTCCAACAGTTTTGATGTGTTCCAAAATTCATGAAAAATTGTGCATCACACAGAAAGGGGCCGGGATAATTGATGATTTATCCGGAAGTTCGTCGGCCTTTGATAATTTGTTCAAAGTTGACAAGCCTCTGATAAAATACCCTAAAGTTCATATGTGACTTGAGGATTTGCTCTAAAAGGGGGTTTTTACAAATTGAACTCACTTACCCCTGAGCACTAGGATGGGACACACAACCACAAGAACCACCTCGCCTCCCCCACGTCCGCGGTCGTTGTGGGCATCAACCCAGCCGCCAGCGCCGGCATAGGAAACGGTGATGGCAGGCCACGGCGGCGCGTCATGGACAGAGAGCAGCGGCGGCGAGAGAGCAAACCGTGGTAGCGTGTCCCGGGCAGAGAGTAGTAACGGCGAGAGAGCAGGCCGCGGTGGTGGCATGTCCCAGGCGACACGGCACATCGTCAGCGCTCGCGGCGACGCAGCCATGGCAGAGGGTGGCACGGCGTTGTTGTGACTAGGCGCTATAGAGCAGCAGGCGTGGCGCGCCGGGGGAGGGGGAGCTGCGGCGTGTGGTGGCGGCATCGTTCCCATCGCTGCGGTTCGAGATCTACCAGTTCCGCGCCGAGGCCATGGCTAGGCTCATCTCTGTGCCTATGCATCGCGCTGGAGGCGCCGCTCAACTACGCGCGGAACCACCTCGCCGACCTGCTCCCGCACTACGTACCACGGGCGATTTACCTCAACTCCGATGTTCTTATGGCCGACGACAGGCGGTGCCTGGCTGCCAACCTTTTGGTCCGACCCCGAGCTCGCGATCTCAGGCACATACCAAGTGATTCATGTTCACAGGGGCACTATTGTCTTTTCACATCTTAATAATGTGGAAGGATTACATTGAAAGTTTGATTTTGCACAAAGGTCCCTACAAGGCAAATGATTAGAGACTTGTCAACTTTGGGCAAATTATCAAAGGCGAACAAACTTCAGGGCAAATCATCAATTATCCCGAAAGGGGGACGAACGAACTGCGGGACAAATTATCAATTATCCCACGGAAAGGTGGAGGCTTCACATAGAATTTATCCCAAAGCGAAGATTTGTAATAATGGTGAAGTAAAGTTGCTGACATGTTTAATAAAAAGTTGCCGGAAAGTACTCCTCCAGTCGTAAAAGGGAGGCATTTTAGGGTGCGTCTAGTCAAATTCTGTGAACTTTAGCTATATATTTTTTCTAGAAATATTTATTTTTTTATAAAAAAATAACGTGTGTAGATTTGCCTTAAAAAAAGTTTATTTTTATAATATTATAATTTTACTATGTTTAATAAATTTATTACCAACAGTTTTAAAATTTTTAGTATATAATCATGTAAGTCGATCTCTTTGTACGAGCTAAACTTTAGTGTTGTCCACAGTGACCCAACAACCCAAGCTTGAGCGACTTCTTTTTTTTTTCTCCGGATCTGCCCTGCTCATGATTAATACTAGTATTATTACTTTTACAAAATTTTGTTTCAACCGCAAAAGTTCTTGCTGCCAAGTCGTTTGTTGCATCAAATAGGCTGGTGTTATTATCAAAAATTTTTTTTGTGACGTGGCAATGTGGCATCCATGCTGTTAGAATCCGGCTCATAATGGATTTAAATTTGAGACATGTAGATTTAGTAAAGTTGGCAATTTGTATTTTAGTGGAGATATGTTTTCTATTTTGTTAGGAATCTCTATGAGATATTATAAATTGCACGTGTACCACTGGATTCAATAAGGTGAGATGAGACGAGGAGTCTATCCCATAGATGTAGGCGCTGGGTCAAACCGCGTTAAAAATATCAATGTCTTTTCTCTGGTGTGTTGCATGTATTCTCTAAGAGCATTTCCAGCAATAGCCCCTAAAACAGGGTCCCTACTTTTGATTTGGAGGCTGCCCCTATTTTTGAGGCCTCTGATTTTGTCTCCAACTCTAACAGTTAGCCCCTAAATCTCAGCCCCTATTTGCTTATGACATGTGGAACGAGCTTATCAATGACTTTTTGTTTTTCTTTTCAATATCCTTTTATTTTCTTTCTTCTTTTTTCCCTTTTCTCCTCCCTCATCTCTTCACAAGCGAGACAGAGAGGGAGCGGCGACGAGTGGCAACGAGCGGTGGGCGACGGCGGCGTCGGATCTGGGCGAGGCGACGAGTGGCGAGCGAGGCGAGGCGACGAGCGGCGGCGGCAGCGTCGGATCTGGCAAGGCGACAGCGGCGATGATAAGCGGCGTCGGCGAAGCTGGAGAAGACGGCGGTGGGGTAGAGGAGGAGACGACGGTAGGCGACGGCGACAGGCCGACGGCAGCAGCAGTGGCGGCGACGGCCCAAATCTGGCGAGGCAAAGAGCGGCGCGACGAGGAGGCGGCAGGCAACGGCGGGAAGAGGAGGAGGCGAAGCGCGACGGAGGCGGCGGGCGGCGGCCATGGCGGCGGAGGTGGGGGTGTGTCGGTGGAGGCAGGAGCTGCGCGGGAGGGAAAACACCCCAACAGAAAAGTAGGGGCTCCCTAAATACCTCTGGGAATTGGGGCTGGAGGGGAAGATTTAGGGGCCTCCTTATTTTAGGGGCTTGAGTAGAAGCCCTGCTGGAATGCATTTTTTGACCATAACCCCTTTTTTTTGGTTTAGGGGCTTGAATAGGGCCTCTGCTGGAGATGCTCTAACCCGTCTTTTTATTAAACATAGCATGACGCACAACTAAAAAAAGACTCCCAATATATGGGAAGGCCTAATGTGACTACAAGTCAGTCCAAAACATACAAGGAATGTATTTTTTCCCTTCATACCAACATTATGCATGAACCTTCTTAAAAATGCATGAAACATATATGCATATGAGGTCATGAGTCCAAAATGTAGCATGAGGTCAGTCCAAATTGTTTTTTTTTTTCCCTACATGAAAACTTGACTATGGAGCAGACCCAACAGTATGCATGATCGAGGTGAGGTAGTTGTCGATGTTGTCGTGACGATCGATATAATTAATCTGGCACCGAAGGAAAGGTATCCCTCGACTTGCATGTCCATCGATCAATTGATCCGTGACGTTGATTGCCGTCTATTTTTACGGGACAAGCAAACTTGTTACCTGCCAGTGTCACCACTCATCAAGATAACGAAATGGGACTGCCAAAGACATTACCGGCCAGTGTCCATCGTCCCTAACCTTCTTGCAGCTTTATTAGTATTCCCCACAGGCTTGCCAAGTCAGATGGAAAACCATATATTTTATTTAAAGTATGGCAAATGTAGCTGATTGCTAGGATTAGCATAGTTTTTAATACAAATAAATGTGTCAACGCTCTTATTGAAGAATGATATATAAAGTTGGGCAAAACCACATAACCTCTGCTACCGGGTGTAGTCTAGGTTCTCCGATACGCTCAGAGATTGTAAACACGGATAAAAAAAATAAACACAAAGAATTTTTTGAAATTTGAAAAATTCTCAACTTTAAAAAAAAATTGGCTTTCTTTTTTCCTCTCCTATTATCTTTTTTGTAGCTCGTTTAAAGTTGAAATTTTTTTCAAAAAATTTAAAAATTTTCAACCTTCAAATTTATCTTCCTCATGTAGGCATAGTTTTGCCTAATGTTAGGATGGCTACAATCCAAATGGCTGCCACAAAATTCTTGGATGTTCCTAATCTCAGGCATGGCAGTGAACCAAACATAAGCTAATTTTAGCTAGCTTAGGCTTGCCACACCTATAGCAAACTGCTAACTTTAGGCTAGGCAAAGTTAGTCAACAACCAAACAGGCCCATAATGTCTACTTAGGGTTTCAGCTAGAGTCCATATAGATCCTTCATGGATCGATTTCCCAACAAGCATGTCTATCAAAAAAGGGTTGCTTGTTTATTTGCTTCACAGATGTTCCTCACCAAATGTTTCCTCCAGATCGACGGTTTGCTTCTCCTACATGATAGTTTCTCTCTTTCCCGTATGCACCATGCATCTCCTGCCCCTCAAAGTCTCAAGTCTCAACTTCATGGAGGACTTGACTTTCAACTTTGACTACGGTTGAAAAACTTCCTATTATATTGGGCTGATCAAACTTTCTATTGTATCTGGTGAATTGTGTTTTGGTGTTTTATTAGAATTTTTAATAGGGTTGGAAATACTTTCACCCATTGGCGTGACCACCTCGTCCATTTAGTTGCAAGGATATATCCTATCCCCTTATACATACTCAATAGAGAAGGGTGATTACTACTGACAAGTAAGCTACACTAGCACAAAATAAATAGGGAATTGCTAATTATACACAGTTGCCAAAATTTATTTCTAGTTCTAATCACCTGAAATTACACTCCTTACTATTATGCAATTCAAGTACAATTATACCGTATTTTTTAGTTAGTTTGTTTTTATATTGGTCTGGTTTATATAGGTCTCACAAAACTTTTTTTTCATTTTGTAAAAGCATCACAATAGATCTCTAAAGTTGTCTCTAAGCAATCCCTCTCATGCTTAAATGCAGCCTCTAACTATTGCGGGGGCTTTAATAACTGTCTCTAAACTTAGAGGTAGCCTCTAAGAAAATTAAGCATTAATTGTTGCATATGATTAGTGGGTCCACTAGGTCCAAGTTTAGAGTTAATATTGTCTCTAATTATTGCACGGAGAGCCTCTAAATCTTAGAGGCAAGTTGTGGGTCCAACTTTAGAGACAATATTGCCTCTACTATTGTGAATGCCCTTAGGGTTTACCAGATTTAAATCTTTGTCTAGGCAACATTTTTTTGTTTTGTCTTGTAGGGTTCACTAAAATAAACTTTCTTCTAGGCTATAATTTCTTATTTTGTATTTTTTAATTGCAAATAAAACAGAAAGAAAGTTAAACTGCAATACTTGACCGAAGATCGATGGATCAGTGGATAGCTACTAAGAGCATGTACAATAGTATAGACAACTGTTGTATATAATAGGTTGATATGTCATTTATAGATAGTGTTATAGACAACCCATACAACGGTATAGACAGCTCATTTATGAGTAGACAGCTTCTTCCCACACACAACCTATCTTGATTTCCGTGCTAGAGTCTACTCTACATTAAAAGAAGGCTCAACTCTCTATGCACCCTCCCTCATCCACATCATTTTTTATCCTACATGGTAAGGCTTAAAAACAGCTGACATAGACCATTGTACATGCTCTAAGGTAACATACTATGCATGGCAAGGAAACCAAAGCATGCATGCACTTGGGCTTCCAGGGTGAGCACCATGGTTTTAAATTTGGAACCGCTCGTGAAAAATGAGGAAGGGAGTGTTAGTAGGCTGATAATGATTTTTTGAAAAACTACTCAAAATTTATTGAAAACCATACAAAATTTAAGTTCCAAAATTTGTATTTAGGTTGCAAAATCTGTCGACTTTTGGAACGGTTTTCCCTTGATTTCTATGAAAACCACTCGGTTTCTTAAAAACACCGATCAAACCCACTCTCAATCAAAAACCGATAACCCACAACTAACTCCTTCCTTCTCGGTTCCCGAGCCATTGTGAGGCCCATATGCCCTATGTATACCCGTATGTACCTCCTTTCACTCTCCCTTCTCCGGTTGTTCTTCCCCGAGTTGTTGCCGCTAGCTACCCCTAGGCCTCCCCCCTCCTTCCTCGAGCTACCAGTGACCAAGCCTCTCTTGTCTTATCTCCCTCCCAAACTGCTAAGGCTCAGGCTTGGCTGCTGCTGTTGTCTCAACATCTCTCTAGGCCTAGTTGCGGCTCCGAGCTACCACCATGAGGTTTTTCTAGGTGGATATCCCTATGCTAGACAATAAGGTGCAAAGCCCTTGTTACATGAGGCCTATGATTGTCAATTGGATATCAACCCAACAATCACCCACTTGCACTAATCAAACATGTAAGTATCTTATTATGTCGTATATATTCAGTCGTGACCTAGTAACTCTTATCTGATTCTCTATAAAAAAAAACTCTTATCTGATTCAAGGTCTTCGAAATCCAACATGGTTCCCCTAGGCGCTGGGCGCTAAGCGGGCGGAGAGCAGCCGCCTAGCGCCTAGGCGCCGCCTAGACGACCAAACCATTTTGCATGTGTCCTAGGGTTTCGACTGTGATATGTGGTTTAAAGATATATGTTGATATTTTATAGTGTACAAATACATTTGCATGGAAAATATGAAATTTTAGAGGATAAATCATATATGATATATATGATAGTGTACAAATGGCACCATCACAATTCACTATTCAGTAATTCACATGATAAATAAAATACTTCATATATGATATATATGAAAGTGTACAAATGGCACCAATGCACCATCACAATTCACTATTCAGTAATTCACACGATAAATAAAATACTTCATATATGATATAGTAGTTAAGCAACTAAATAACTAATTAAGCCCGCCTTGGACTAAGTCACTGTAGGAGAACGCGGTGCTACGCTAGCCGAAAACAAAATTTTTCTTACCGCGAACACCCAGGCAACATGCGAGTCGGAGATCATGGAGCATTACCCTTGGAGCACGTTAGCAGCGGAAGTAGAGTGGGTGAAGCCTCCCGCGTCTTTGCGAAGCAATCAGACGTAGTCGAATCTGACGTGGTACAACTTCTCCTCGTCGCGGATCGCCGTCACAAAGAACGCCGACGTAGTCGTCTGAGTTATGTAGCCGATCGAATCGATCAACGCCGACGCGAGAGCGACGACGCCTCCACGGTATCCACACGTCCGGGGTGGGAACACCGCGCGCTGGTGTGCTAGCACCCACGCTGCTAGGGTTCTTAGGGCGATGGGGCGTGGCGGCGGCTAGGGCTCGTGGTGGGGAGACTAACACACCGCACGCCCCATGCCTCCTTTATATAGAGCGCACTAACGGGCCTTCTACGATAGAAGCCCATTAGGTCTCGCTCTAATGGATATGGAAGCCCACTAGGTCTCACGCTAATGGATCTTCTACAATAGAAATCTATTAAGACGTTAGAAGATCCAAATCCGTATAAACCCACTAATGGATCCAATCCATCAGATATGATCCAACCCGTTAAGTGTGTGACCCATTAGGCTCATGTACAAGTCGGCGCGGTCCCGGAGAACCCTTCCCTGCACCACAAGTCAATAGCGGTACCTAGCAGACATATTGACCCCGAATGTACACAATGATCGAATCACCAACCTTGATACACTCACATAGGATCCTTTTGCCACACAATATCGGTCAAGCTCAAGGCGAGGCGTGCCACCCTTGTGATAGCTCGACAAATTCACTCGTCAATGTAATGGATATAATTCGTGATTAACTCTTTAATCACTTTGGCATGGCCATGCACTTTTCTTATCCATCCACACCGAGGGGCCCAGAGATATCTCTCCCGTTATCAAGGAGGGGCAAATTCCATCTTGATCTCTTACATCTCACGTCATGTTTCATGGCATACCCGTAAGCTACCTTTATAACTTCCCTATTACGGTGAAGCATTTGATAGCCCCAAAGTATACAATTACGCATGCTGAGAATCAATAAGAATCTCATGTCAAAGGATCGTATAGGTATACCACTCGAGACTATACCCTGATGGCACTTCTAAGATAACAATCTCAAAGAAGTGTCTCGAGCGGTCTATCCAACCCCATGTTCTTTATCATGTGCCCACATTATTGATTTGATATCTCCATATCTATGATATGTGAAACATTACCATCAATCAATACATGTGCTGGTCAGATCACTATTGTTCCACATAATGATATGTGACCAGGGATCGTTTAGAATAATATCTCATAACCAATGTGTTTCACAATTAAGTCATACTCAATGAACAAAGGAGTGACATTTATTCATGGAACTAATAAGTACATGAACATAGACGTATGATACAATCATCTCATATGATCGCCTCTAGGGCATATCACTAACAGTCACCACCTAACCCTGCTTTGTACCGCCTAGGCGGCTTAAACGCCTAGAGGCTGACTACCCCCACAGGCGGGGCAGAATGCAGCCGCCGCCTAGGGGAACATTGAAATCCAATACAGTCCTAGGAGAGACAATGCCCTAGCATACCGTTTGTTAAAAATTGGTTCCTCACATGAATCTACATCGACAGGAGTATTCATGAAATACTTCGAAAGGCCCTTCAACACGATTATTACATAGACACAAGGAGCAGATGCTGATATTGTCCTCATTGAGCAAAGTGCATGTTGGACCCTGCCATTGAGGTACTATCTCACACAAGGGACATTGTCCGATGATGACAAATCCAACTAGATAGAAAATTCTGAATGCACAAGTTGGTCAACGAAACTTTGCATTGAAGTGTGCTCATGGTGTTCTGATGCATTTCATATGCCATGGAGGACCAGCACCTCCTGAGGGACCTTCACGAGGGCATGTTTGGAGCACACGCGTCGTCCAAGACATAACTAGGAAAGGCGTTTCCGGCCGGATACTACTGGCTGATTGTCCTTGCCGACCCGATTGAAGTGGTGAAAATCTACCCAGCATGCCAATTTTGATGCTAGGAGAATACACCAACCTACCTGCAAGCTTCAAACTATACCCCTGTCGTGGACATTTTTGATATGGGGTATACACATACTCCGTCTGTTCCCAAGCTACCAAGGGCTAAAAGTTCTTATTTGTCGTTATTGACAGATTCACTAAATGGATTGAAGTTGAGTCTGTAATGATGATTACTACAACCATAGCTAAGAAATTATTCTGCAATAATGTGGTATCTCGGTTCTCTATGCCCAACCGTTGATCACAGACAATGGACCACAATTAATAAGGGAATCTTTCTACGAGTATTGCGAGAAAATTGGCACCAAGATCTACTTTGCCTCAGTAGCACACCCACAAAGCAACTAAACATCCAAAAGGGCCAATAGACAGGTTCTCCAAAGGATCAAGTGGTGCAACTTTAACCGTCTCTCTGGACGCTTAGAGGGTTGTGTAGAAGAGATCCACAATGTCTCATGGGCCATACACACCAGTCTTAACTAGGAGCAGCTGAGACCCTATTCAAGCTAGTTTACCATGTTGAGACTGTGCTCCTGTTAGAGGTCACACAGGGCTCACTACACGTGGACTCCCATGACAAATCATGACACCCTACAGGAAGATGACATCAATCTCTTCTAAGAAAGGCATGTGTACGTGGACCCTAATCAAATTAGCAGTATACTTGCAAATGGTCCAAAAGTAGTACTCACAAAGGATGTGAAGCAGGTCGCTGCTGGTTGAGGATTTAGTTCTAATTATCCAGGGCTATCTGTCAATCCATGGAGGACATTAGGGAGCTGACATGAATGTGGAACATCATCCAACTGCGATCATTTAACATATATGTAACCATCAAATGATCCCACTTTACTTTTTATGTAACTTTTCAGCTAAAAATCCGTTGTGGATTATAGTTTGAAAAATTATGGGCTCTCGATAGAGGTCATAGAAGGGGCTAAGTGTGGATGGCGGCAGCACGAATGGTGAGCATTGGTTGTGCCTCAGCAATAAATGGAGAATTAAAGAGAGAGAACAAATGAGAAGATATATAGAGATAAAAGGGAGAGGGGGAAAAATGAAAGATAGATAGAACGAATGATGCAGAGTACCAAATGCCAATAAAGTCATCACTGATTGCTTTTGTTTGACCACCTAGAAATAGAATAAGAATTGGGCTTTGATATTGTGGATTGATTTAGTGCTCAGAGTTTTTAGTAATTAAAGATAGATCCCTCAATGTGTTGTAAATTTTTTTAGCTAACCTTCTGGTCCTTCATTTTCATCTCGAAAAGGTCCTATTGATATGTGTTTAGCCATATATCTATACGGAATAGTTCTAGAATGTCAGTTTTTAAGATAATGCGCCTCACCATATTTCAGTGTTGATCATATAAACGTCTTATGTGTATCGGTTGGTTTTGGGCGTGCCATTTAATGGTTTTCTATGTTCTGATAAATATTCATTATCATATTTGACTTGATCTGTATTTACTCTAAATTTTAATATGATATTATTAGTATTCGTATCCGAGCTATTTTATCCATATATGAGAAAAAATACGTCTATGATATGTATAGCCATTATCCGATCTGATCCAATCCAATCCATTTGCATGGCTAGATGCAATTGGTTGTTGTGGTGGTCTCATGAGATTAGGGTACGGAGGGGTCCAAAGAAAAACCTACCTCCTAGTCCTATGATACGTATAAGATACAACCAAATGTTAGGAGATGATATGGTAGGATCAAATAAAGGGTAGGGTGTCTAGAGAAAACAATTTGCTAAGATGTCTAATTTATAGGATTTTTGTTCGACATCTCCAAAAGTTCTCAAAATTTTTGGATTTAGTTTGCTAATTCTAGAGAGTGCTAACAAGATGGTGGAATTCATAAGACTCGTGGTGGTGTTATCCTGGTTTAGGTCTCCACGGAGGGATAACAACCCTACGTATGGTACTTTGTTGATGTGGGAGGAGTACATGTGTGTGTGGATGAAAGAAGCAAGATTGCATGTTGTAGCTAAAATCTAAGCCACAACCATATGCTTCTATCTCTATTGCCCAAGCCCGCATGTATGTGTGGATCCTCCTTCTGCTTGCTCCGAAAGTGATTAGGACATCACCAACGCAGATATGAACACATCGTATCTTGTTCCTTCCACTACATCCTCGTCGACATCGACGCCACGTCGACATGCTGAGAGACCTCGTCGACATGCTAGGACCTCGTTGGCATGCTGAAGAAAGACAACAAGTCGAGGTGAACCCTTTCGTAGAGCTATTCAAGCCGTCTACACCAGTGATTTAGCAAGCTATTGATCTACCTAAGGTTAGGGCCAAGGTCCAACAACACCCAACACCCTAAGCCTAGTCTAAGAAGAAGTCCAATTCATCCACTAGTCCAGTTCGGCCAGCATAGAACAGTCCACCTTCAAACGGAAGCACAGGCCACATACAAAGCTCGTTTTCGACGTTCTATCATGTCACGAAAAGATTAAGAGATAAGATTTCCAACGGATCTAGTTCCACTATAAAATTCCTTCTGGATCAATGGGAATCACCGAAATAAGTCAGCGAACACAATGCTGCGCCACCTCAGCTTTAGACCCACTGCCCATGTATTCCTAGGGTTTTGTGTACACCTCCTTGGCCGCCCCATGGCTACATATAGTTGTCGTTTCTTCATGCTTCATTACGTTTTGTTTAGTCATGTGTCGCCCATGTGTGTGACCACGGTCCATCGAGGTAGTGTCGAGTAGACCTGGCTTGACAGATTACAAAACTTTAACTTTATCTTGCAATTCAGATTTGCATCTATCTCGTTCTTGCTCGTTCTTCTAGTGCGTGTAGGAATTAACCTTCATGGTGAGGTCATCCAGACGTGTGCATAGTTGATAACGTTGAGTGGGTATAGTGATTGTAGAGTTTCAATCTTGCTGGTTGGAAGCCTTAGATCGTGAATGTCTTTGTTCGCCAAGTAGAACCTATTGGAAGATCGGGCCGCTGTTCGCATTAGAAAGGGTATTTGTAGTAGCTAATTGATAATTGTCATCTTGAACATGTGTATGATGTCCAGGTCCATCATTAGAGATGGTTGCCATGTTCTCCACTTACTCTGCTAATTAGCATGTTGACCAGGTCATGGGCTTCAAACGTTGGCATACTTGGTGTAGTGATGCATATGGTTAGTAAAAAATTGTGATCAAGGGACCCTTGCAATCATGACCTAGAAAGTCCCTAGGTAGGATGACCATGGTCACAAAAACACTTAGGTGACTATTGTGCCAATATAGGCCTCAAACAAGCATCATGCATCCATATAGCTTGGTCAGTATTCTCCATTGTTCAATACTCCAACTAGACCGTGTGAACCAAAGGGTCATGTATCACTCAAGGAAAAGAGTTAAGTAACCATTCTTGGTATTTTTGGGCCAGCCAAGGGATATACAAATCCTCGTCAATTTTATCCATTCATATGTGCTTCTATGATTGCATGTATCATTGTCAACTATCTTCTACTTATTTTCGACCACCCATAAAAACCAACATCTTCTTTTGCTTGTCATTTTTTCTGGAGTACAAAAACTATTGAAATTTGTTCTAGATTTTAATATAATCATAACCTTTATGATTATGCTGAAGTGTTTGTTGTTGCTTAAGCTAGAGTTATTTGGCTCTTATTTGGTGATTTTGTTTCACTATTTTTCAATTAGATTATGAGGTGCTAGATTTCCTCAAAGATGACCTAGAGCTCAAATAATTGTTCAACACCAACACAAGCATCCCCGACCCTCTTTAATCATGCTGATCCTATATATTTCCATGTTATTTAGTCTGATTCCAAAACAATTATACATGTTATTTTCAATAAATTTTGCATGTTAGAAGTTGAGTAGCTATGTGCCAAGTTGTTCTGCCTTGATAACCTTGATATTCTTGCTATTCTCACCTTTTATTTTTATTACAGATGCAAAAATATATGGTCTAAACGATGTTAAAATTCTTGTCTTCTAGTAAAAAAATATTATAGATGTTCATAACTTTGTAAATATTTGAAATTATGTAGAGGGATTCTTTGTAATTGTTAGGTGTGTTTTTACCTTAGTGAATGGATGTGAAGACAATATCTTTACTCAACAAATTAGCTTGTGATTGTTCTGCCTGGGTCACTAAGGGCTAAGGTTGTGATTTTGTGGTATATCTAGAATTGAGAATCAACACACAAACCACATTTGCTTTAGGCCCTCACATAACAAGTTATTGGATTCAATATTTGATAGCTAGCCATAGATGGTAGATGATAAGTGTAGAATTAGGTTAGTGCAGTTATGGATGTCTTAGTGTGTGAAGGGATGTCTAGTACCATGCTTGAAGTGATCTTGTCCATTAGAATATCCATGTACACAAATATGTACGACTTAGGAAATTCTCAACCATATATAGTAGTGTTGAGGTTTTTGGAAAATGGTTTTGGTTGGCTTATGGATTGGAGTCTATACATGATTGTAGAGTTGGTTGTGGCCTTCATGTGGGTCATAGTCATGCTTGGTCAGAGAGTTGGTTATGAATAGTATGTGGTTTTTAACCCATGCTTTCTCAAAAATATAGTTTGGTTTGTGTATGGATTGAATGTTGTACATAGTTGTGAACGACAATGCTTTTCCCATTGATTTGGAACCTTTGGGCATCAAGCCTCAAGATTGTTTTATAAATATCCTTGGTTATATACCGCAGTTAGTCTTGTAGAGTACGATTTATTCATACTCACAATTGCAAATTCAAACATATTCAAGGGGCACAAACGAAGATAAAATAGTTGGGTAAATCTACACTCAGGTTTTGGCAAGGATGTCAAATCGTAGGGTGTCCATCCATGGTCAGCTACCTATGGTTGCACTATATGGCTCACTAAGTTTCCTTTTGGCTCTACGTCATGCTTTCCACTTTCCACTGTTTACTTCTTGTTATGGGGACAATTTTGTCGATCGATAGTTTTGGATTAACTTGTTACTTTAAATTTTAAATTCCTCCAATACAATTGGATATGGATGTGATATCTTAATGTTGGGGGTGTGTGTTTGTTATTGATCGTTAAGACTCACACAACATATACCAAGAGGTCGGAATCATGTATTTGATCGCTCGGAGAATTTATTCCTAATGGCCTTGACACCTCACCATTTCTTATAGTGGGCTTTAAGGATGTTGTTGCTGGCTGCGTGATTGCTATTGTATAGTACATGTAGTATATGCTAGTCAACAATGACCTTGTGATCTTTTGTATAGGTTTTGGAGCAAAACTATTAATGATCATGTCAACTTGTGGATTGTGGTGGGTTATTATTTGTCAATGTATTGTTAGGGTGAGTTGGGCCCGTGGTTAGAGTGGAGGTTGACAGGAGTGGGTGGTAAAATTGTTGATGATGAGCAGGACGACAATCAATAGAGATAGAAAACAGAAATCCCCCATTTACAATATAGAGTTTGCATCTACTACTTCTAAACATATCTATGGATATCAATAATGTTGAAATATTTAGTATCTTCTTACATTTATGATTTAACTATTTTTGTATCAAAAAGATATACTTCTTGTCATCACTACAAGATAAAACAACCTATAATTAGGACTGTAAATAAAATAGATATGCACTAACTTTTGAATTCTTCAACTTCTCTAAACATAATCTGTTGTGGATGAAGCATTTACAAATATAGAAATAGAATACATTAAAAAGTATACATAGTTTAGGGAGTGCTTAGCATTTCTATATAATGCCAAATCAAATTCAACCAAATAGATTTAACATATATATTTATTTGCCAACTATTTAATATGACACATTTATAAGTTTGTTTGACTTTAATAAAAATATAGTACTCCGAGGGTGTTCCATATCTTGTTTATTTATGATATATTGAAAAATTTAACAAACTTTTCTTATTTTTGAATTATATCACATATCCCACTATAATATGCTGCAATCCTAAAATTACAAAGATATGCAGTCAGCAAATATATAAAGCATAGTAAATATTATTCAATCAATGTCTGTATGTAAAAGTTAATTCTTTGTCTAATCTAACACATATTTTCAGAAAATAACAATGTTCCTAGGACTAGCAAGACTATCTATTTTCTAGAACAACATTGAACTAACAAAAACACAACACATGAATTCTTTGAGGTACTGTAAATGTGAAACTTTCTTCTTTTAGTTGTACATGAAAGATGAAACCGAGGAGCGATGGCCAGTGGATCTTGGGGGCAGTCGGCGCTCAGGGCCAGCCAGAGCATAGGGCAGCCGGAGTTTAGAGAGCCATAGTGGATAGGGGAGGCAATGACGGACGGAGCATGGGGCCAAGAAGCAGCGGCGGGAAAATCTTAGGGGTGGCTGGAGCTTGGGGCCGACTACATCTTGGAGCAGTCGAAGCTCGAGAATGGCCGGAGCTCGAGAGAGCCATAGTGGATGCGGCAGTCATCGGAGCTTAGGGACGGCCGGAGATCGGGGGCAAGTGGATCGCTAAGTGGATCTAGGAAGGAGAGAATTGGGATCAGTGCTCTCGATTTGGCCAGCTCGGTGTTGTAGTTTTCTGGCGGTGGCAGTAGTTCTAGGGACTCCAGTGAGCCAGAGAGGAGCTTTCGTGAGTCGGATGGTTTCTCTAGCGAGGATGCTATCTCATTGGCAGGCAAGAAGAAGGCAAGGAATGAAGGAGAAGGAAGGAAGAAGTAGTAGGGGCACTTTGGTCTGAAATATTTTGTAATGGCATATGTGTGAGTCTTGCAATTTTGAGATGACATGGAGGCGATTTGGTATTTTATAATGGCATATATGTGAAGTAGTCACTTTGAAGTGACATGTATCTAATTAACCCTAGATTATATATTAACTTATATTGGGTCAAGTCCAAATTATGCTCTTTGCATAGCAATTCTAACTTTTCTACAAGGTCCAATATTTATGTACGTTAAGGGCATATTTCCATAAACAAACTTGATTGTACGCGAGACCTAAAAAATAGGGAAAAGTCCTATTTTGGTCCTTGAACTGTGGTCATTGATGGCTTTCGATCCATAAAGCACAATATGAGATAAAGGTGTTCCCCTATTTGTGCAAACCATCACCAATGGTTCTTTGTCCGGGTCAACAACAGTTTTACTGAAGTGGCATATGTTTGACTATTTTTTTGCATAATCTTTTTGGGATCAAAACTAAATTTTATATTTGAGCTTATGATATTTTATGAGAAAAAATTAGCCATAATTTATAGCATTTTATAAATTTTCTAAAATATTCGAGCATTTTCCAATAGCCTTAAAAAGGAGAAAATGTTAGCAAACATAGATAATTAAAAAATGGAAAAATTTTCCATGAGCTCGGATAATCATAGTGAATTGAAATATATAATTTAATTTATATTTTGAGAACATTTATCAAAAACTCAAGATTAAAATGTGTCACATTGGTGAAAACCATCGAGGACTTGGTCAAAAGACTAGGGTGAATGGGTCTACAAATGAGAGATCACTTTACTCGATATTGTACTTTAGGAACCAAAAGCAGTCAATGGACATAGTTAAGAGACCAAAGTGGGAACTTTTTCTAAAACATATATGAATGGTATTTGACCTAGGATATTTATATAGGTGTATGTAAACATTGTCTTTATTCGTATGTCTGATCTAAAGCCATGCCTCTTAATTATTTTTTAATCGGACAGACCATAATATGTGTGTTATACATGATTCATTTGTTGGAGTTACAACATTCTAAATGTTGAAAATGGAAATATAGAACACCGCGTTAAGAATATTGTCTTCATGTCTAAAAATCAATATATCCTAGTAGACTAATTCAAGAAAATAGATAGTTTCATATGAAACGAAGTCATAAATGTAACAAATTAATGGTAAGTTATGTGTGGTAAAACATATCCAGAACCCAACATTTGATGTAAATTGCTAGATCAAATTAAGACTAAAGATAGATGCACAAACACATGCACGAGAATCTTCATGGACTTGGTGAAACAACCCAATAATGTTGAGTATGCACGGTACCAATTGTTAGCCTTGATTTATGTTATCTAATCTTTAGGTCAATCAACATGTGTGATCAATAAGTTTAGTACCAAGACATTATTTATCTTAAAAGGAAATAAATGTCCAACACGTGTTGACGCATGCGTAAGGAGATCTAAGCACATCATGCAAAAAACTAATTGCTCTCATGTGAAAAAGAGAATTAGGGCAACTATTTCATGTATAATCTCATCTTTAGTTTACATAAATAAGAATAGCATGAGCATGCTAATCGTCATGTTTGAAGTAAATAAACAACAAGGACTAGACACACCTTATGAAAAAACATAATAACATCTAGCCTAGCGGTAAGAGTTAGGCCACATGATTCACATTACCAAACTGTAGTGCAATAACATAGATAAGCTTGGCACTCACACAACCTATTGATGCAAGTACTCCAAAGTCCTCAGCTAACAATCATAACAGCATAATGACCAAGAATTCAATTTGACGAGTTAGATCTTCTATTTAATTTTTAATTCAAATTATATAAATAAGATCACTACAAGCAAATTAATCGCCAAATTAATAGGACCATTACTATTATGCAACAATCACGAGAATCGTCTAGAGCCTCACGAAACAGACCTTATAACCACGAATCCTTTCAAAAAAACAACCACCTCAAATCAAACATGAAGAGTTAGATGTTATTCATATATGTTGTGCAACCGTTACTTTTATTTACATGTATAAATAAGTTATGATATACTTGTTAGCATGTAGGAAATTAATTCACAGAACATTCTAAATACATATACTATAGACCTTGGCTGGAGATTTCCAATCTTCTGTTCAAATGTTAACTAATTAAGTTCTAGGCTAAACATTTATTTTTATATAGGGAGATATCAAGACCTTGTACGTGCTTCATCAAACAGACTAATAAGATCAAATTGAATTTTATGAGTTAGACAAAATTCATGTAATGAAATCTTCTGTTCAAAAGGCATTAATATAGGTTCACTAGAAGCAAATTAGTCGTCATGCTAGCAAATTATGCTCAACACATGCTAACACATCCACATGACAACATAGGGGTGGAAATGAATGAAATACAAATAAATATTGCCCTCACCAAATCATAAGCTATATCAATCCCTCTCAACAACATAGGGACATGGAGTCATAAAAAAATACCACCCAATATGAGTATCATTTAAACATAAACACATGATGTAGATCATAAGCTGGGTGCTAACACAGTTATGAATATAAAATTGGACATTACATTTGTTACAAAAACAAATCTTGAGTTAGATACAATACAAACATTGAATTAAGCATGGAAAAAGGAGACCCATACCATCATACTTCACAATAACAACAACAATAATTAGGAATGCATTTATTTCCTATTACCATAAAATTAAAAGTCCAACTTACCACATATATTTTTTAAACAATGCACTGAACATGAAAAAACATATTAGTGTAGCTCTCAAAACTTAATGAGTTGTTTTGAGAGTAGTAGGTGTAAATTGGTCTTTAAAAAACAAATTCTTAAAGCACTTTGGTATAAGTAAAGGAGATTGTAACCCAAAAAACACATTTAGACAACAATTAATGTTGTAAGTTGTAGTCTGCACTGCACATGCTAGTTTCTAAAATTAATCGTGCCAATATTCATATATATAAAACATGCTGATATATATTACAATATTAATAGGATAATTCGAGTTAATATATTTGTTGGAATTAAATCATCGGGTCATGACTTCCAGCCATATGAAGCAGCACCAAATCTCTTCACATCCATGGCAATCGTCAAGATAATTTCCACCCTGCCAAAGGGCGGGCCAAGCGTAGCATCCGCCCTGAAATCTTTCCAAGGAAAGCATCCACTGCACATTGCATGCATGGCTCCAGGCAAGAGAGTGACAGAAGGATAGAGATAGAGCAGGATACAGTGAGATAAGAGGGAGTTATAAAGGAAGAAACAAAAGATTACTATGCATTAGAGCCGTGATCTCCAGCGCATTAAACTCGATCCCTGTGATCTCGCGTGATCTTTTAATTTGGCAAGTGAAGTTGCCTCCCAATGAGATCATCTCCAAGTTAAACCCCTCCCTCCTTGTATAAGTAGGCACAGATCCCCTAGGAGAACTCCTGTGCCAAGAAAGCAAAAGCAAAATGGACAAGGGCTCGAGCTCTCGAACCGCGTCCATGGAGGTGGTGGTGGTGGAGGTGGAGGACGGGGAGGAGGTGCAGGTCAAGGAGGAGGCGCCGGCGCTCGAACTCGACCTCCTCGGCGCGCTCGGCTCGGAGGTAAGGCCCGCGGAGGCGGACAAGGGTAAGGCCAAAGCGAAGGAGGCGGTGCCGTCGGCCGAGGAGAAGGCGGCAGCGGCGGTGCCTGCGGCGACGGCTGGCGGTGCGAAGCGGCGCATGTTCAAGTGCAACTACTGCCAGCGCAAGTTCTACACCTCGCAGGCGCTGGGCGGCCACCAGAACGCGCACAAGCGCGAGCGCTCCCTCGCCAAGCGCGGCACGGCGGGCGCGGCGGCAGGTCGCGGCAGCGCTGGCCAGTACGGCGACCCGCTCGTGCCGCACCACCTCCGCTTCCCCAACGTGTGGCCGTACTCCACGGCGGCCAGCAGGCCGTTCCTCGACCGGGGCTCTGCGGCGCCGTTCTACGGCGTGCACCACGGGTGGGGCGCCCAGCTACCGGCCCTGGGCCTCGCTCGTCACGCCGGCGCCGATCGCCCAGCGTACCAGCCTGAGGCCTACGGCTCCGGCGCATCGTCCAGGACCACGGTTCCGGTCTACCCCACCCCAGCGGCGACCGGGCTCCTGTGGACTGGCGGCGGCAGCGGTGGCCGCGCCACCACCGACCACAACGTTCATGAAGTGGAGGACGAGGCGGCGGGCAACATAGACCTGACTCTCAAGCTCTAGATCGGTTCATTTCTTGGTTGGAGCCTTAAGCTCGTGTTGACCATGGTCAATGCTCTATCGTTCATCTAGTTGTTGTTAGGGATACTAGAGTTCATTTTATTCTGCTAGCTGATCATTAGGGTTCAGGTCTGGTTTGGTTGGTAGCTTGTGATGTAGCAAGGCTTCATTGGAATCTTTGTACATTACATGGTTTCTTCAACATTGGAAAGCTACGGGTCTGTGTTTGGTTGTTAATTAGTATGGTACATTGTTCCTTGCATGAGTCTTATTAAAAAGTTGTCTTTGCTGTCATGTGTCTGAATGCGATTGCTACTTGTCAATTTCCATTGAGTTCAGTTTGGATGGATTTCAACTGAAGCTTAGGATCCATGCATCGAGAATAATTCAAAGTATACTCGGTCTGGCCATTTGTAAAGTGGAATAAAATGCATGACGTCAGCATGGAAATTTAGAAAATAATTGATGAAACTTGAAAACCTACCAATGAAACTTGACAATATATATATAAAACAGGGGTGAAAACTAATGAAACTTATAAAATAATTGTTGAAACTAGGAAAACTACTAATAAAACTTAAAGAAATATCAATGAAACATGGCTAAATACTGATAAAACTTGTGTCAATAAAACTTGGCTAAACTACTGGTGAAACTTGAAGAAGGAGCAATAAAACTTGGCCAAACCGATTGATGAAACTTGAAGAAGGATCAATGAAACTTAAATAAGTATTAATAAAACTTGGCTAAACTACTGATGAAATCTAATATTTCATTGTTGTTCAAAAAATCACCCAATACAAATATAAGAAGTTTCACAAGAACAAAACCAAGTTTCACCAAATAAAAACCGAAGTTTCGCACGTACATGACTGAGGGTTTTATAACAAAATGGGAATGAATCTTCTCCTAGCCTTCTTCTTCTTTAGATCTAGCGAGCTTCCACACCGTGCTCACCGGCCGGATCCGGCCACCAAAATCTCGCCAAGCTCATGTTGCCGACGGCTACGGCGACGGCACCATGCTTGCTCTCGTTCCAAGCTTGTAGGAGGTTGAGAGAGCGATGAGAGAGCAGCACAACATTGATTTACAGGAGAGAGAGATGAGGAGAGAGGCGCAGGAACGGGGCCAACAACGTCAGCCCACTAGTAGCCAGCAACATCGGCCAGCAGCCAGTACAGGGCCGTCTCTCCTCTGATGCGTGTGCGTGAGTGTGCCTAAGAGAGAGTCCGGGAGTCCAAGCGAGAGAGAAATGAATGGATAAGGCTGAAAGGAAGCGAGTGACTGAGGCGCAGATGGTGTGCTCAGTGGAGGAAGTCACGCGCAATGGAAAAAAAAGAGATATAGGGGTGGGTCCACCCACGTGCGCCAGCGTCTGGAGCGTCGGACGCTCGGGGCACAGTGTTTCCCAAAACTAAATTAAATGGACTGACCGTGTGATCCAACCAGTCATTGGGTGTTATATTTACAAAGAAAATTGATCCGTGTTTATATTTTTAAAATGGCATGAACCAATTTTGGCACAAACTATGAAATTTCCTGAATATACAAGGAAATAAGATCAGTTACAAACTTACAATGCTATAGAATAATATATGGTGTTTAAAGCTATTAAACCATTCCTTTTCGAGTTGGATACGACACAGCAACATTTGAAGGCTTCCATCCTATCTCAGGGAACTATATGAAGTGAAGAGACCCACCGTTCATGACTACAACGTTGTAGGCACCAAGTGCATCACCTTTTTTTTTTTCTTGAAATAATGATGTGCTTAACTGGCATATATATATATGCTAATTATATTGTCCTTAATGCATATCTTAATGCTGCATGCGTAATTTCAAACATTCCATTTACACTGATCTTCGTTCACGCCGGCCATTGGCAATGCCATTAGGCTGTTGCCGAAGCAGCGAATTAACTTTAAGCTGTCCCAGATCTCATTAGTAAATAATTTGATTCCTCTTGCAATCCAAATGGTAAATACGATGATATAGTCCATGATATCATCTGATATATATGCAGTGCTTCGTCAGCTGTAGTCGACTGGCTTTCTCTGCATGGTCCTGAACGGTCGATGGTTCTTACAGAATAGCAAGGAGATAATGACATAATATCCTACCTTTTTATGAAGGAGTGAAGGATGTGCTTGCTGGGTTGATGCTGTTATCTTATCGTCTTATGTTGCCCTCACTACTACAGAACGGGACATCACAAGCGGGCTATTACAAGCGGTTAGGCGCGAACCGCTTCTGGCCTTCGCACCAGAAGCGGTTCGTGAACAACGGACGGGAGAGGATTTCCAGTTACCAACCGCTTGTGTTGAGCAGCCTCCACAAGCGGTTCGTGTCCTAAACCGCTTCTGAATTATCACAAGCGGTTTGAGACCCCAACTGCTTGTAGAGATACACATTTAGAAGCGGTTGCGTTCAGTTTTTTGAATGGCATGTATTCGTCATGACGTGTTTCCTAGCTCCCAATCAAGGCTTCATGCGTCTCTAACTTCTAAGAGCATCTCCAACAAAAGGCCCTAAAACTTAAGCTGTATATGTGATTATAGGAACTCCCTAAAAGTTTTAGGGCCTCAAAATATGTTTAGACTGCAACAGGGAGTCCTAAACACCAACTAAATAAACCTAATTCACGTGCAAATAGCCCGCTGCCGTTTCACGGCAAGCCGGCGGCGCAAACAGCACGGCCGCAGGAAAAACCAAGATTATCGCGGCCGTCCGGCAGCCTCGTCACGCAGCCTCGTCCAGCAGCCTCGTCCGGCAGCCTCGTCACGCGGCCTCGTCACGCAGCCTCGTCCGGCAGCCTCGTCATGCGGTATGTATTCCAACCTGATGTATTCTTCAAGTTGCCCTGTATGTTTGCAATCTTGATCCGTTCTTCAAGTTAGGCTCCTTTAATTTCTCTTCGGTTGATTCTTTGGCTTTTCCATCCATGCAAATCCAAATGAGTTGCTGAAATTCTAGCACAATGAGTTATAGGTTGATGATATGAACAAAATAGATGCTATTGATCATATGAACAGTACAATAGTTTGACTTGCGTACTTAATTATGCCATATTTGTTTTGTTTTCAGTAGAAACATGGCACGAAGAAAAATATCTATGGATAATATTTTGGACGAGGAGCTAGACGAAGACATTGAATGTTTGACAGTTATGATTGGCAAATATCGAAAGAGAAAACTTGGGATATCCTCAGGGCATCATGGTTCTGTTTATGGACACAGGACAATTGATCGTTCACGAGAAGAAGGCCACCTTAGGTTATTCCATGATTACATTGCTGAAAACTCAGTATATTCTGCAGCCATGTTCCGACGAAGGTTTCGAATAAGGCGTTCCCTATTTAATCGGATTAAAGATGCCGTTGAAGCGCATGATTCATATTTTGTCCAGAAAAGAAATGCTGCAGGAAAACTTGGTTTATCTTGCCTACAGAAGATCGCTTGTGCTTTGCGAATGCTAGCTTACGGAGTAGCAGCAGATAGTGTTGATGAATATGTGCGACGCTGAAAGCACCGCTATTGAGAGCCTTAAAAATTTTGTCAAAGCTGTTTGTGAAGTGTTTGGCGAGGAATACTTGAGATATCCCAATGAGAATGATACGGCTAGGTTGCTTGACATTGGTCAGCGATGTGGTTTCCCTGGGATGCTAGGAAGTATCGATTGCATGCACTGGACCTGGAAGAATTGTCCTACTGCATGGCATGGTATGTATACTAGTCATAAACATGAACCAACAATTATACTTGAAGCAGTTGCTTCTAATGATCTATGGATATGGCATGCCTTCTTTGGTTTTCCTGGGTCACACAACGATATTAATGTCCTTCATCGATCTCCATTGTTTGATAGACTCACTCAAGGTCAGGCTCCTCAAGTGAACTATACCATAAATGGTCACAATTATAATATGGGTTATTATCTAGCAGATGGCATTTACCCTTCTTGGTCAACGTTTGTAAAGACAATATCTACTCCACAAGGTAATAAAAGAAAAAAATTTGCGGCTGCTCAAGAAGCACAGAGAAAGGATGTTGAGCGTGCATTTGGAGTATTGCAGGCTCGTTTTGCCATTGTTCGGGGGTCAGCACGGTTTTGGAATGAAAATACACTCCGAGACATTATGAAAGCATGTATCATAATGCATAATATGATAGTGGAAGATGAGAGAGATATACAAGACATTGACTTCAATTACGATTACAATGGAGAAGCCACTGATGTTTCCCATGAGGGAACTATTGAGTTAGAGGAGTTCATTGCCAAACATGAATTCATTCGTGATCGAAAAGTGCATAATCAATTACAAGAGGATTTAGTGGAACATTTGTGGGAGCTACATGGGGCAGAATAGAACTATTTTTATGTGCACGTACAAAGCACATAGAACTTCTTTCATTTTTTAATGTAGTTTCTGTGAGACAATTATGTAACTTCTTTTATTTTTCAATGTAGTTTCACCTGGCCACATTCTTTACCGGTTTTTCGACTTAACCTTAGGTTGTTGCTGTTGCCTGCTTTTGATATGAAAACACATGTTATAAATCCCTCTTATGAAGTCATGTCTAATTCGAACAGTCAGTAAGCTAATCTTGTACTAGGAAAGAGCTTGTGAAGATCTATCCAGTACAGCAAAAAAAAGTTAGCTTTGAGAAGATCATCACAATTCACAAATCCCGGCGCCACCAGCTCCTTGCCGTCAGCTTTGTGAAGATCTATCCAGTACAGCAAAAAAAAGTACAAGCCATGTATAAAATATCATACGGCCTCAAAGCAGGAAGCATTCCTTTTAAGCACACTTGAAATATTGCTTAGGCCGAAGCAGGTGAAACAGCCCAGACACACAGAGTAATGTCAAAACCAAAAGACAGATGGTTGTTACTTTCAACATTCTTGCAGAATTCACAAGTAGAATTCGAATATCAGTAATGTCACTAAATAACTAAATCTGTATTCTATTCCTTGACAAATTGTTGAGCAACAATATCCTCCTTCAGCTTGTTGAAGTATGTCTTCGTTACTTCGTCCATCCCCATGGTGTCTTTTTTCATTATTTTCCTCTCTTCTTGAAATTTTTCTAGCTGTAGTCTCTCTTTCTCAACCGCAAGCCTCTCTTGTTCCTGTGCATAATATCTGTCATCTCGCTCCTTCCGATCTTTCTCTGAGTTTTCCCTTACTTCTCTTAATTTCCTGACTTCATCAATGAAAGGGTCTACGCCATCGTGACCCTTATTTCTTCCCCGTCGTAGACGTTCCTTCTCTGCTTTCCTACCCATAGGTCTTTGCACATTTATTTCATTTGTATTTTCTGCATGCAGACTTCAGGATCTCGGGGAGTTGATGGGCTTGGAGTATTTGTCGAAGATAATCTTGGTTTTTTAGCTGGTCTACAATATGTCCACTTTGGTTGGTGCTTAAGCGTATTCCAAGCATGGAAAAAAGAAAATGACTTTTTAGTTAATTGCTTGAACATATTTTTGGCATCAGCAATCTGCAAGAAAAAATGTTTGTTAGTTATTTCAGTAATGACAAAAAAGATAGAGGCAAAGTGTATAGCAATCTTGAATATTACCTTGTCGGTAAGTGTCTTCCCACTTTGTTGATTTCTATCTATCTTGTCATAAAAACCTTGGAATTCATTTACTTCCTTCTGCAAAAGCTGCCATCTTTTTTTCAAAGATGTTGGATTACGATCAGAGTCAAATTGCTTATTTTCATGAAAATACTTATCAACCCTCATCCAAAAGGTGTCACCTTTCTGATGATTTCCTTGGATAGGATCTCTACTAACATTCAGCCATGCAGATACCAGCATGTTGTCTTCTTCCTCTAAAAAGTTCTTGCTTCTCCTCTTATTTGTTGGTTGGGTGTTCATGCACGACAATGGAGGCGACTCATCTAATTGCTCATTTCCAAGTTCAGACTGACTAGGATTTGGAAATTCATGTAAATCCTGGGTCAAAAGGGATGTGTATGAATCCAATGTTGGGTACTCCATAATCCTGCATAAAACAGTTATCTCAAGAGTTAAATGGTTCCATGAATGGTAGGATTAACATCACTTGTCATACACTGCACAAGTACTAGAGCAACTCAGAATTGCAGCAAATCCATTATTCTGGATCAGCATATGCACAAAGGAAATCTATTAACTATCTTAGAAGTTATACACACCCTTATAAACTAGTTAAGCAAAAGAAGAACACAATCTTACAAGAATACATGAACCATCTGCAGCTCTGACAAACACTATCTAGACAGCACTAACAACCATCTGCAGCACATAATCCTAGTCTAAAAAACAATCCTGCATGTAAATCACCAAAAGGGATGTGTATGAATCAAATACTGCACCAACAAGTTTACTCCCTTTGTTAGCTTTGTTTTCTAACAGTATCTCAATTTTACTAGTAGATGAAGAATTGCAGAGGCAGAGTGAAGAATTGGAGAGGCAGAGTGAATCCTGCTGCCGTCCACCGGGGAGTGACGGTGCAAGACCGGAGCGGAGCTAGTCGCCGGCCGCCGGGGAGCCAGGGAGTGAACGCAGGACACGAACCGGACGCCGCCGCAGCTGGAGCATGACACGAACCGGACGCCGCTGCAGCCGGAGCACGCCTCCAGGGCAATGCATTTGCCGCTGGCGCTCAGGGGCGCAATCTCGCAGGCCTCCAATGCCTTGGACAGCTCACCGGCCTTGTGCATCCGGCGGACCTCGTCGGCGCCGCCCAAGCGCCTGCCGTCCGCGAACACCTGCGGGAGCCCGCCCGTCGACCCGAGAGCTTCACGATTTGGGATTTGGGATTTAGGGATTTGGCCATTTGGGGATAGTTTGACGACGTGCCCAGGCTAGATCGAGGTGGCGTGCTCGTGGATGGCGCCCAGGCCGGAGATGGAGACGATTTGGGGAGGACAAGATGGTGAAGGAGATGTACTAGTGGAGGAAACGATACATACCTTGGCAAGGAGGAGTTGCGGCGGGCGTAGGCGTCGGTCGAGGCAGGGAGGACGAAGGCAACGTCTTGGAAGATCTAGCAGAAGCGGCGCCGGGGCACAGAGAGCAATGGCGATGAAGACCCGAAGAGGGTTTTGCCGCTACTACGGGGAAGCGAGCGGGCCGGAAGTTTCATGCGGCGGGAAGAGTGATTTGAGGCCGACGGACTTGTACCCAAATATGAGTACTCAGCCCAAGGTCCTAACTTATTTTGAGACCTTTCTTAAAAATAGGGTTCCTTGTTGGAGTACAGTACCTAGTCCCGTAACTACCGTACTTTTTCCAATTTTCCCGAATTTCAGCAATGGTGATCCTTCACTATTTCGCTATAAATTCATCCGAACTCCAAATCCGGCGATTCCAGTTTCTAAAAATTCATAAAATTCATATCTATCTACTATAATTTTTATATAAGTTTTCAATTTATTTACTGTTTCCATTATTTATTATTGTTTTCTCGATTTGCGTGCGGTAGATCATGTGGGTGACGAAGGAGAGTTCGCCGACGCCGCCGACGTTCCGCAAGGTCAAGAAGAACAGAAGGCAAGTCTTTCCCCCTAGAATCCCAATTCCTAGATTTTGCCAAAATTGCTATCTAATTAAATCATGCGTATTTGCTATATTGATTCCTAGTGCATGTCGTTATTTACATGGTATGCATCCACGATCATGACAAACCTTAGGATGATAATATTATGTAATTTGCTACTGTTTTTAATTATTAGTTGGCTTAGCATTGCTTAGATAGTCACCGGGGAGTGATTCCCACTCATATGATCATCATTAAACCCTTTAATATGAAAATCTAGAGTATCTGAGCATGAGACATGAGAACTTGGGATTATGGTGGGTTTATTCACTCATTAATTAAAATTTGACCAACTAATAATTTGACTCGGAGCGGGTGACTTGAGTCGACGCTCCGGTCCCTAAGGACCGATGATTGTGATGGATTTAACTGAGAATTTCCCGTGTGACCGCAAGCCCGGTATGGGACGGGTCTGATCTAGAGGGAGAGTAACGTCGGGATTGCCACCGTCCTTGCTTCGTGGATGAGATCCCGAGGGATGCGTCATCGCCGGTGTAATGCTCGGGGATTGGACTTCGGGGTACTTGTGTGAATATCAGGTACAGTCGGAGCCCCCGGGGTACTTGTGTGAATATCAGGTATGACTGTGTCAAACTCGGGGTTGGTCTTTTGATGGATTTTGTTACGATGCTTTCTGACGGGGGAGTATCGTATCTTGCGGGGAAAGCGTACAACCTCTGCAGAGTGTAAACCCATTCGAATGGCCTTGTTCCCGGTTATGAGCGTCTTGGTGGTTTTTCACATCGTAGCTACACCTTAATTAATTTGACTTGGGTAAGGTTTTTCCGGCAGCGTGCCGTTGCTAGATGATTCATGGTGAACAAGAATGAGCATGAGAACTATTTTGAGATGATGATTTGAGATAATGAGCTTTTGAGATATGAGACACTAAGTTTGAGAATTATGCCATTTGTTGAGATTAATCATGAGATTGCTATTTATTTACTTATGTTTTGTTAAATGCTTTTGTACTTCTAAGTTAAATGCTTTTATGCAAATGAGCCACTATCTTTACTTGGATAAGTCTAGCCTGGCCCTTCCCAGGAAAGACTTGCTAGCATTCACATGCTAACCCCGGCTTTTATTCGGGGCTGCTTATTCCACGAGCAGGTCAGGTGTACGACCAGGAGTTCGTTGTGGAGTATCCGGATGATGCGCAGGACTACTAGCTGCTCCCGTTCAGTGCGTGCCCATGGCCGTGATGGGACACCATTATCGATGTTTATTTGCTTCTTAGTTGCATTTAATGAAGACTTATGGTCATTATAAACTATTGTAATAAGTGGAGCTGTTGCACTCTGATTATTTTATTTTATTTAGATAGTTATGCAGTGTGATACTGGTAATTCATCTTTGTTTACTGTGGGTATGAGCACGGATCCTTGGGACTCATACCGTTGACACAGAGTACTCGGTTTAGTAAAACCGGGTCCTGACAAAGTTGGTATCAGAGCCACGCTGAATGTAGGAAACGCTAGTTAGTCTGGAGCATCATGGTTAGGATTACACAAAAAAAACTCTACATAAATTGCTTAGCAATAATTATCTTAGTGTCTCTACATAAAAAAACTCTATCTTAGTGTCTCTACTTATCTCTGCTTACATAAAAGAAAATTTTTTATACTACTTAGATTACAGTTAGTTGAAGATGTCAAGGAAGAAGCGGGAAGGACATAATACATTGGTCATGCAAGACTAGGGATTAGAAGGTGTAAGTTGTGTCTAAGTATATTAAATAGGCATCATGTTTTTTTTATAAAATAAATTATTGGTGTGGAGCATGCTGGATTACTATTATAGTTCAGCTGTTCTCGTAGTTTGTTTGCTAGGATTAGCAAAAAAAAACTTGGTACAGTACGGTACGGTACAGTGTGCGTACAGTTCCGTACAGTCACGAAAATTTTTATTCCAAAAAGAGTAAAAAGTAAAATAATTTCATGTTTATGTGTGTATAGGACTTTAGTAGTGTGTTGAATTTTTCTAGGTGATCTACGTGCGCGCATGTGATGTGTTTCGTGGACTTTTATATATCAGCTTGTCCCGTACTGAATAGCAGTCGTGTATAAGTGGCCTGTTATTTAAATTAAGTATTTAAAATTATTTTTAGCCTTTTTTATTTTAGTCACACATCTCCTCTGCCTTATGGTTCCTATTTGATCGACCGCAGATGGATCAAGTTCAAGGTCGTGGTCATGGTCATGGAAGAGGCCGTGGACGTGCTCATGGACGTGGCCGTGGCCAAGCTCCAATTGATCCAGTACCGCTTGTAGAGCCGTTTGGTGTGCCAGAACAGCAACCACCGGTAGGAGATCAACAAAATCCACCAATGGAGCCGTAGCCACCAGCAGCTCGACCTCGCCTCCACCTCGCCTCGGCCTTTTTGCCCGATCGTGGCGGTCGGTGCTACCCCTCAACCGATGCAGCAACCAGATTAGCAGCAGTTTATGAATATGCAAACTATGTTCATGCATACGATTGCTCATCACATTGCAAACCCACAGCCCGTGGTTATTCAGCAGCCTGCTCCTCCGCCACAATCAAAGCTTGGAGAGTTTATGAGGACTAGACCTCCTACCTAAGCCAGATCCGTTGATCCTTTGGTTGCAGATGATTGGATTAGGGATGTGGAACATAAATTGTACCTGGCAGATTGTGATGATCAGGAAAGTGTGAAGTTCGCCGCACACCAGCTCACCGGAGTCGCCGCTACTTGGTGGGAGACTTTCCGTGCTGCTTTTCGGTCTGCGCACATTCCGCGTGGCAAATTAGAGCTTAAAAGGGAAGAATTTCAGCGCCTTCGTCAAGGGAATATGAATGTCACAAAGTACTTGAACAAGTTTATTCAGCTATCTCGTTATGCCCCAGAGGAAGTAAGTGAAGAGACTTACAAGACTCGCCGTTTTCTGCGTGGGTTGGATCCAATGATTAAGGCACCGCTTCTTGTGCTCAACATGGATAACTTTCAAAATATTGTGGACAAAGCTCTAATCCAGGAGAAGCTCAGCGTGAGTTGAGTGAGGCTAGAAAAAGGACGTTTCAGGCACAGCAACAAGCCAGCAGTTCTAGGCCTCGCACTGGTCAGTTTCAGTCCCGCCAGCCTGTTACTAACGCTCCTAGAGCTTCAGCTCAGGCGCCTCGTTCCAGTGTGCCAGTGCAGCGTCCCAACACCGCAGGACAGCCACCGAGACCCATAGTTGACACTTCAGCCATCCGTTGCTTTAACTGCCAACAAATGGGTCACTATGCCAACAATTGTCCTCAGAATTGTCCAAATTCAGCACCACAGCAAGGCAATCAAGGTGGTACCCCAGCCCGTGCACCCGCCTCAGGACAAGGACGTGGAGTCCCAGGGACCCTAAGGACGCAGAGTCCCAGGGACCCCAAGGACACCCCAGACAGCCGGTAGAGGTCGCGTGAATCATGTCACCGCCGAGGAAGCCCAGGATGCACCCGACGTCGTGTTGGATAAGTTTTCGGTTAACTCAGTCTGTGCTACAGTTTTATTTGATTCTGGAGCTTCGCATTCTTTTATATTAAGCAACTTAGTGGAACAACATAATTAGGAAACATGTTCACTCAAAACCCCTCTAGTAGTGCAATCCCCAGAAAAAACTATGTTTGCTGATAGGTTTTGTCCTAAAGTATCTATCAACATCAAACGAGTGGAATTCCTAGCAAACCTTATTCTCATTGAATCGCAAGGGTTAGATGTAATTTTGGGTATGGATTGGTTGGCAAAACATAAGGGACAAATAGATTGTGAAAAGAGGGCAATAAATTTGGTCAACAACAGCGGTACCAAAGTGGAATTCAAGTCAGACATGCCAAATTTGGAAAATTCCAGCACCATCAATTGCTTAAAAAGTGATGGGAAAGAGCCTGAAAACCCTCCATTGGAGTCAGTTCCTGTCGTTTGTGAATACCCGGATGTGTTTCCAGAAGATTTGCCCGGTTTACCGCCAGATCGTGATATGGAATTTGTGATAGAGTTAGCTCCAGGTACTGCGCCGATATCTTAGAGGCCGTACCGCATGTCCGCTAATCAGTTAGCTGAAGTAAAGAAGCAAATTAAGGAATTGCAAGATAAAGGTTTTATTAGACCAAGTTCATCTCTGTGGGGATCACCAGTCATTTTTGTGAAAAAGAAAGATAACACTTTGCGAATGTGTGTGGACTATCGGTCATTAAATGAGGTGACAATTAAAAATAAGTATCCACTACCTCGCATAGATGATCTGTTTGATCAGTTGAAAGGAGCCCGTGTGTTTTTGAAAATTGATTTGAGGTTAAGATATCATCAAATTAAGATTAGAAAGGAAGATATACCGAAGACCGCATTCACTACTTGCTATGGTCTATATGAGTTCATAGTGATGTCTTTTGGTCTGACCAACGCCCTTGCTCACTTCATGAGTTTGATGAACAAAGTATTTATGGAGTTTCTAGACAAATTTGTGGTCGTGTTTATTGATGATATCCTTATATATTCAAATAGCGAAGAAGAGCATGCCGAACATTTTCGTTTGGTGTTGGAAAAGTTGCGAGAACACAAGTTGTATGCAAAATTCAACAAGTGCGAATTTTGATTAAGTGAAGTTTCTTTCTTGGGACACATCGTTTCAACCGATGGTGTTGCAGTATTACCTAGCAAGGTGCAAGAGGTACTGAATTGGGAGTCACCGGATTCTGTGACGAAGGTCAGCAGCTTTCTCGGGATGGCAGGATATTATCGGAGGTTCATCGAAGACTTTTCGCGTATTGCGAGACCGCTCACTCAGTTATTAAAGAAGGACAAAAAGTTTGATTGGACCTCAGTTTGTGAGCACAGTTTTTAGGAGTTAAAGAAACGTTTGACCACCGCACCGGTACTTGTGTTGCCCGATAACCGGAAGGATTTTGAAATCTTTTGTGATGCTTCAAAGCATGGTTTGGGTTGCGTGCTTATGCAAGAAGGAAAGGTTGTAGCCTATGCGTCTCGTCAACTTCGGCCGCATGAGGTGAATTATCCGACCCATGACTTGGAATTAGCCGTCGTTGTGCATGCCCTAAAAATTTGGAGGCACTATCTCATGGGAAACTGCACCGAAATCCATACCGACCACAAGAGTTTGAAGTATATCTTCACGCAACCTGATCTGAATTTGAGACAAAGGAGGTGGTTAGAGTTGATTGCAGATTATGATGTGGGAATTCACTATCACCCGGAAAAAGCCAATGTTGTTGCCGATGCACTGAGTCGAAAGAAACATCGTCTGGAACTAAATGGCGAGATGAAAAGACTGAATTTATGTATTGTTAAGCGTGGGATGATTAATGCAATGATTGTGAAACCTACACTTGATGAACGGATCAAAGAAGCACAGAAAAGTGATGAAGAAAGCTCCCAGATCAAAGCCCGAATGGATAAAGGCAAAGCTGCAGGATTTTCAATAGATAATGATGGAGTAATTTGGTTCGGGAAGCGATTGTTTCTACCGGACAGCAAGGAATTAAAGGAAATAATTCTTCATGAGGCGCACGAATCTGCTATTTCTATCCATCCAGGCAGTACCAAGATGTACCTAGACCTACGGGAGAAGTATTGGTGGACCGGAATAAAAAGAGACACTGCAGAGTATGTTGCACTATGTCATATTTGTCAGCAGGTAAAAGCGAAACATCAACGCCCCGCAGGATTGCTGCAACCCCTGAAGATTCCCGAGTGGAAGTGGGAAGAAATAGGTATGGATTATATAACCGGACTACCGAGGACAAGGTCAGGGTTTGATTCAATTTGGGTGATTGTGAACCGACTGACCAAGGTTGCCCATTTCATACCGGTTAAAACTGTTTATACCAGTGATCGACTCGCAGAGTTATACATGGCCAGAATAGTATGTTTGCATGGTGTTCCAAAGAAAATTTGGTCTGATCGTGGTTCTCAGTTTACATGCAGATTTTGGCAAAGTTTGCACAAATTGTTGGGGACTAAGTTAAATTTCAGCACTGCTTATCACCCCCAGACTGATGGTCAGACTGATGGTCAGGCTGAGAGGACAAATCAAATTTTGGAGGATATGCTTCGCGCTTGTGCACTGGAAAGTAAGAACAGTTGGGATACAAATTTGCCATACGCAGAATTTTCGTACAACAACAGCTATCAGTCAAGTATTCAGATGTCACCGTTCGAAGCGTTGTATGGTCGCAAGTGCCGTACACCGCTATTTTGGGAAGAGACTGGGGAAAATAAAGTGTTTGGACCAGACATATTAAAGGAGGCCGACAAACAGGTTCGCATGATTCAAAGTCGGTTAAAGGCAGCCCAGTCAAGACAAAAGAGCTACGCAGATCATCGACGCCGTGACTTGCAGTTTAATGTGGATGGTTTTGTGTATCTGAAAGTGTCACCAATGAAAGGTATCCATCGATTCAGGGTCAGTGGAAAGCTAGCACCGAGGTATATTGGACCGTTCTATGTTCTTGCAAAAAAAGGAGAAGTGGCGTATCAGTTGGAACTACTGGCACAGTTGTCTGATGTGCTTAGTGTGTTTCATGTGTCCTAGCTAAAGAAGTGTTTGCATGTGCCAGAAGAACAGACTCCATTGGAGAATGTGGATTTGCGTGAGGATTTGACCTATATCGAGTATCCAGTGAAGATTTTGGAGGAATCCGAGAGGTGCACCAGAAGCCGTAAGATCAAATTTTGCTAAGTTCAGTGGAATCACCACTCAGAGAAAGAGGCAACATGGGAAAGAGAAGAGGATTTGCGAGCGGAATTCCCAGACCTCTTTCGTTTGAATCTCGGGGACGAGATTCCTGTTAGAGGGGGAGGTTTGTGACAACCTAAAAATCTCAAAATTTGTTTCTCCATTCTTTCTACAAATCTTAAAGCTATTAGGAGACTGACCCTACTCTCTCGTGGATTAGGCCCAGCCCAATCCTAGCCCAACTAAACTCAGCCCTAAACCCCCTATATAAACCCCCGATTAACCCTAATTCCTCCTCAAAATTGTCGTCGTCTGCTCGTCCCGCGATCGCCGTCGTGCCGCACTCGCCGGAGTTGCCGTCGTGGACGTCCCGAGGTAGCCGCGTCGTCGCCTCCCCTGTTCCTCTGCCGGCGAGACCTCGCCATCGCCCCTACAGCGTCTTGCCTGCGCTGCCCGCCGCCGCCGGCCGTCTCCTCAAGACGCCGCGACGCCGCTGAACACCGTGCCGCAGCTTGCCGCATGTAGCCGCGCCAGCGTTCGCCGCCGCCGCACCAGACGCCGTGGCCGAGAGCCGCTGAGCACGCGCTGCTGCCGCCGCTTGCTCGCTTCGCCCCAAGCCCGAAGCCGGCCGCTGCCCGTTGCCGCAACACTCGTCGAAGCCTCGCCGCGCCCGACCGCGAGCTCACCGCCCAGCGTGTTGCGCCCGCGCCTCTTCGCCACCGCCGCCCCACGATGCTCGCCGCTTCCCGCCGCCGCCTCGCGATGCCGCCGCTTTCGTCGCCCGTCCCGGGCCTCGCGTGCCGCATCTCCTCGCAGCTTCGCGCTGCCCGCCACACACAAGAAGACCCAGCGCGCCACCACCTCCCGGCGCCGCCGCTGCCGTCGCCGAAATTCGCCCGGCGCCCCACTCCTCTTCCTCCTCCTCTCTTCTCCCCTCTCTTCTCCTTCCTCTCTCTATCTAACCCTCTCACTCTACCTCTCTATCTCTCTCTGTCTTTCCAGTAGCCAAGCCACAGCCAGGATCTTATCCTTTCACGCATGGGCTGTGTGCTACAGTACCTGGTGCCGTAACTACCGTACTTTTTCCAATTTTCCCGAATTTCAGCAATGGTGATCCTTCACTATTTCGCTACAAATTCATCCGAACTCCAAATCCGGCGATTCCAGTTTCTAAAAATTCATAAAATTCATATCTATCTACTGTAATTTTTATATAAGTTTTCAATTTATTTACTGTTTCCATTATTTATTATTGTTTTCTCGATTTGCGTGCGGTAGATCATGTGGGTGACGAAGGAGAGTTCGCCGACGCCGCCGACGTTCCGCAAGGTCAAGAAGAACAGAAGGCAAGTCTTTCCCCCTAGAATCCCAATTCCTAGATTTTGCCAAAATTGCTATTTAATTAAATCATGCGTATTCGCTATATTGATTCCTAGTGCATGTCGTTATTTACATGGTATGTATGCACGATCATGACAAACCTTAGGATGATAATATTATGTAATTTGCTACTGTTTTTAATTATTAGTTGGCTTAACATTGCTTAGATAGTCACCGGGGAGTGATTCCCACTCATATGATCATCATTAAACCCTTTAATATGAAAATATGGAGTATCTGAGCATGAGACATGAGAACTTGGGTTTATGGTGGGTTTATTCACTCATTAATTAAAATTTGACCAACTAATAATTTGACTCAGAGCGGGTGACTTGAGTCGATGTTCCGGTCCCTATGGACCGATGATCGTGATGGATTTAACTGAGAATTTCCCGTGCAACCGCAAGCCCGGTATGGGACGGGTCTGATCTAGAGGGAGAGTAACGTCGGGATTGCCACCGTCCTTGCACCGTGGATGAGATCCCGAGGTATGCGTCATCGCCGGTGTAATGCTCAGGGATTGGACTTCGGGGTACTTGTGTGAATATCAGGTACAGTCGGAGCCCCGGGGGTACTTGTGTGAATATAGGTATGATTGTGTCAAACTCGGGGTTGGTCTTTTGATGGATTTTGTTACGATGCTTTCCAACGGGGGAGTATCGTATCTTGCGGGGAAAGCGTACAACCACTGCAGAGTGTAAACCCATTCGAATGGTCGTGCTCCCGGTTATGAGCGTCTTGGTGGTTTTTCACATCGTAGCTACACCTTAATTAATTTGACTTGGGTAAGGTTTTTTCGGCAGCGTGCCGTTGCTAGATGATTCATGGTGAACAAGAACGAGCATGAGAACTATTTTGAGATGATGATTTGAGATATGAGACACTAAGTTTGAGAATTATGCCATTTATTGAGATTAATCATGAGATTGTTATTTATTTACTTTTGTTTTGTTAAATGCTTTTGTACTTCTAAGTTAAATGCTTTTATGCAAATGAGCCACTATCTTTCCTTGATAAGCCTAGCCTGGGCCTTCCCAGAAAAGACTTACTAGCATTCACATGCTAACCCCGGCTTTTATTCGGGGCTGCTTATTCCACGAGCAGGTCAAGAGCACGACCAGTAGTTCGTTGTGGAGTATCCGGATGATGCGCAGGACTACTAGCTGCTCCCATTCAGTGCGTGCCCGTGGTCGTGATGGGACACCATTATCGATGTTTATTTGCTTCTTAGTTGCATTTAATGAAGACTTATGGTCATTATAAACTATTGTAATAAGTGGAGCTAGAACCGGCAGTGATAACTCATTATCAATGCCGGTTCTTGACAAGAACCGGCAGTGATAACTTATCGCTGCCATGATAACTTATCACTGCCAGTTCTTGTCAAAAACCAGCACTGATAAGTAAAGGTTAAAAGGTATGCATATCTTCTGTAAGTAAGAATATGAGATTGGGTGGGATGGTTAGAAGGGTCAGGGTAGAGTGAAAAGGTCGCAGGTTTGAGTCCCCGGTAATGCAATATTTGTATTTCACACGAAAATGTATCCTAATAATATATAGTAGGTGGTAGATGATTAGTTTATAAATTCCTGGCATAATAATTTTTGTAAAAGTCATAAATATATTTCTATAACCATTCCTAATTTTTAAATAATTTTCTAAACTTAACTCCTATTTATTTTCTAAAGAAAATATCCTATTTATCTTTTTTCAAAAATATAAATTTTATAAAATAATAAATATTATTTCATATTTGGATTCTACTCATTTTTTGGATTTTTAGAAATTTATTTTATATTTTTCTGAGCTATATACTATTTTCTATAAATTTACAAGGCCCTAAATACATTCTAGAAAACCATTTCTTTTGAAATCAAAACCTTCCTTTTAAGGAATGCCCCGGAGTACACCTTCCCTTTCGGGAAAGCATGCCTCCACTTAAACCATACCGCCACCTCTCTCTCTATGACCCTTGGGCCCCAGCTGTCATCCTCAATAACCAATCCAACGGCGCCCATGGATTGTGAATCCAATCCACCGGTCTTCTCATGTCTTCATCCTCCTACCGTTTCACTGCTCTTAGCGCCGTCCCGTTCACCCGCCAGCGCCGCCATTGCTCACCGAACTTCGCCGCCGCCACAGTTTCCATTTCTCCCTCCCTCGGATTTCGCCGCCACTAGGTAGTCCTCACCGTCGCCGACAATCGCCACCACGTCATTGGCCTCATCCACTTCCGACCGCCACCCAATTGCTCGCCACCGCATCATACAACCGCCGCTGCCATGCAGCTAGCTATACGTAGCCGCTACTGCACCATTCACCTATAAAAGCCTTCCCACCAGCGCCACAATCCTCCCAAGCCTCACCTCTGCTCTCTCCTTCCCTTCGGCCGCCCCAAGCTGCCCTCACCGCCGCCTCCTTCCCCAACTCCGGCGAGCCGCCTCCTCTCTACTCCGGTCCCCTTTAGCTCTCGACACCCATATAAAAAATCCTCCACCCTTCACCGCAAAACTACTTTGGCCATCCACCCTCGGCAACCACCGGAACCCCCTTCACCGCCCCCGCCCCGTTACTCCACCGCTCAAGCTTGCCGCGCCACCATCTCCAGCCACCCCGAGCGCCCCCCATGACCACCAAAACAACCCATTTAGCCCCAATTTCATTATTCCTCAACCAATTTCTCGCCGCCGGTGATGCCACCGCCGCCATTCCTCTGTTTTCCCCATTCCATCCCTCTCCTTCCACTGACCACATTCCACATGTCAGCTACCCGGTTGAGCCCCCACACACGACAGCCTCTCTGCCCAACCGACCCCGCATGTCAGCCTACCCACACCAGTTACTGGGCCAAGCCCAACACACAGCCCAAGTAAGGATTTAAAACCTTTTTAATCTTTATTTTCATTTATACTAGTCAAATTTATTTAAAATATCAAATCCTTTTATAAATTCTACAAAAATTCATACAAATCTAAAATAAAATAAAGAATTATATACAAATATAAAATACCATATTTTCTAATAAAATAACCTAAATAAATTCTTTTACTCTCTCTTCTTTATATATTAAACCATTTTAATTAAAAAATATAGAAGTAAAATTAGTAAAAACTTCCAATATAAAAGTTACTTAAAATAATGTTTTATATCTAGAAATAATATCCCTACCTTTTAAAACCTATAAAAATTTAAATTTGAATTTAAAACCCTTTCTTTAATCTAATTAAAATTTTCCTTAAATATGAAATTAATATAAGATTACGCCTAGTAAATTTTACATAGCTCATGCACGCCCAAGCACCGTCCTCTGCTGCCGTCTTGTTGGCTGCCGCCTGCACGCTTTTTGTCGCCCTTTTTGGCCGCCAGATGCATGCCGCTACAGCATGCTTGCTGCCGCAGCCGCAGCCACGTCTTGTGATCCTCTCCGCCGAACTTCGCCATCGCTTCTTTGCCGCCGCCACCTCACCGCAGCGCCATCGCCGACTTGCCGCTGCCCGTGGCTGGCCATGCCACACCAGAGCCTCCGCCAGCCGGCCGCCGCGCCGCCGCCTCTAGCCACCGTCGCCGTGGTCGATGCCGCCGTCGTGCCCCGCCAGAAACCACGCCTTACCATCGTTGCCGCAGCAGCAAACCTGACTTCATCGCCGCCACGTGTCACACACAGCCGCCAGCAGAACTTGTCGTCGCGTCCCGAGCCGCCGATGCTCAGCCGTTGCCGCCGTCGCATGTGCTGCCACCGCTCCTCACCGGTGCCACCGCGCCGCCATGGCCAGCCGTCCCGCCGCTACCCCCCTCCCCACTCCTCCTTCCTCCCTCCCATCTCCCTCTTCCTCTCTTCTTCTTCTTCTCTCTTTTCCCTCTTTCTCTCTCTAGTTCTCTCTCTCTCTCTTTCGGTTGTTTCCCAGCCACACAGCAGCTTCATCTTATCTTATTGCGCGTGGGCCAACTGCTACAGTATCCGGCCCAGTGCAACAGTGATTTTTCTAATTTCCTGAATTTCAGCAATAGTGTTCCTTCACTATTTTGCTGCGAATTCATCCGAACTCCAAATCCGGCGATTCCAGTTTCTAAAAATTCATAAAATTCATATCTATCTACTGTAATGTTTATATGATTTTTCAATTTATTTACTGTTTATGTTATTTATTATTGTTTTTCTCGATTTGCGTGCGATAGATTACGTGGGTGACGAAGGAGAGTTTGCCAACGCCACCGACATTTCGCAAGGTCAAGAAGAATAGGAAGGCAAGTCTTTCCCCTAGAATCCTAATTTCTAAATTTTGCCAAAATTGCTATTTAATTAAATCATACATATTTGTCATAGTAATTCCTAGTGCATGTCGTTATTTACATGGTATGCACCCACGATCATGGAAACCTTAGGATGATAATATTATATAATTTGCTTCTGTTTTTAATTATTAGTTGGCTTAGTATTGCTTAGATAGTCACCCGAGAGTGATTCCCACTCATATAATCCTTGTTACACACTTTAATATGATAATGTGGAGTATCTGAGCATGAGACATGAGAACTTGGGTTTATGGTGGGTTTGTTCACTCATTAATTAAAATTTGACTAACTAATAATTTGACTCGGAGTGGGTGACTTGGGTCGACGCTCCGGTCCCTAAAGACCGATGATCATGATGGATTTAACTGAGAATTTTCAGTGCGACTGCAAGCCCGGTATGGGACGGGCCTGATCTACAGGGAGAGTAATGTCAGGATTGGCACCGCCCTTGCACCGAGGATGAGGTCCCGAGGGATGCGCCATTGCCGGTGTATAGCCCGGGGTATTGGACTTTGGGGTACTTGTGTGAATATCAGGTATGACCGTGTCAAACTCGGGGTTGGTTTTTTGATGGATTTTGTTATGATGCTTTCCGACGGGGGAGTATCGTATCTTGCGGGAAAGCGTACAACCTCTACAGAGTATAAACCCATTCGAATGGCCGTGCTCCCGGTTATGAGCGTCTCCATTCGAATGGCCATGCTCCCGGTTATGAGCGTCTTGGTGGTTTTTCACATCGTAACTAGACCTTAATTAATTTGACTTGGGTAAGGTTTTTCCGGCCGTGTGCCGTTGCTAGATGATTCTTGGAGAACGAGAACGAGCATGAGAACTTTATTGAGACGATGATTTGAGATAATGAGAATCTGAGATATGAGACCGTGAGTTTGAGAATTATGCCATGTTGATCTTATTGTTGAGATTAACCACGAGAATTGCTATTTATTTACTTATGTTTTGTTAAATGATTTTATACTTCTAAGCTAAATGCTTTTATACAAATGAGCCCTTCTCTTTCCTAGGATGAGCCTAGCCTGGCCCTTCCCAGGAAAAACATGTTAGCATTTGCGTGCTAACCCCGGCTTTTATTCGAGGCTGCTTATTCCAAGAGCAGGTCAGGATCGTGAGGTTACGCAGGAACGTTGGATTTTCCCCGGAAGGTGATCCGGAATACTAGAAGCTTCCCCAGTCAGTTTGCCTGTGGCTGATGATAGGTCTACTTCAGCTGTTTTCATTTGGTTCTTCTGATACTATATTATATGGTAATAATTGCTTCGCCGTACTCTGATTTATTTTATTAGTTAACGCAGTGTTAGTGTTGATACTTTATTTCTGTTCTACTGTGGGTACGTGCCTGATCCTTGGGACACGTACTGTTAACATAGAGGGGTACGGTTTTGTAAAACCGGGTCCCGACAGCTAATGAGAATAGAAATGACACATTAATCATCCAATCATATAAGGAGCTGTTATATGGATAAAGTTGGATAGGTTCTGCAGAGCTAATAACAAAAATATTAATGGACCATACTTCTGGTATATGAAGTTATGTCAACTAGGTGATACCTATTTCTATTCAAGTAAATCCATGAAATTTAAGAAAAGATAATGGTTGTTTGATGAGTTAAGGATGGAGAAAGGAGATAATGATTTACAAACTCATTTAACTGTTTTAAAAAATAATTTTAAAATGATGACTAAGTCATAAAATGTTGCATTATATACATTTCAGTTAAATACAGCCTTTACCTTTCTTTGATTTCATTTACATGTAGTTAATATTTCTGTCGGCAACTGGGAGGCGAACTTCCGCAGGCCGATGAGCAAAGGGGAAGGTGCAAGACCCGAGGACGGCCCTGCCCCCTAGACCGAGGCCCGGCCGCTGGCCGGGCGCCGTTGAGGGAAGGACGTGGATGTGCTAGTGCAACACAGGGATTTTTATCCTGGTTCAGGCCTCCACTGTCGGATAACAGCCCTACGTCCAGTCTTCATTTAATACCGAGTTTAAATGAGTACAAGAGGACGAGACCGAGCTTTGGGAAGCCCGGGCTCGAGTACAATAAGTGCTCAAGGCACTATGTGTGTTCCTACAGTACCTGGATGCGAAGAACTACCGCCTGGAACTAGAGTTCCTACGTGAGTGCAAGTGCTCCTGCTCTACGGTGACCGAGTGCTCTTCTGGCTATCTATCCTCTCCTGGCTATCTATCCTCCTCTGGGTATCTATCCTCCTCTGGCTATCTATCCTCCCCTTCTTCGGTTGTGGCCTATGCGCCCTTTTTATAGGCGGCCTTTGGTCACTGTAGTCTAACCTTGGTCCATTGTGATGCGCCGAATTATCCTTCGGTCACTAGTCGTCTCCTCCTGCTTTGCCGTGCTAGGGCAAGGCGGACGTACGAGGCCCGCCGGACATTCGGGCGTATTCCCTCATCCTGCCAGGTTCGACGTTCGGACCGTAGCCCGGCAATACGTGTCTTTCTCTATCGGGGCGGATGGTAAGCTGACCGTTGACACGACCTGCCACCAACTCGCTAGTGGCTTGTGTCAGCGTGCTTGATCTGCGGCACGCATTTAACTTCATGATGACACAATGGGTCTCGCAAGCCGTCTGTCTTGTGGCGGCCTTGATCTGCCTTGGGTTTAGAGCCCCGGGCTTCGGAAGCCCTGGGGAGGGCGAGTGACTCAAGCTTTGGAGCGGGGAAGCTCGGGCCCGAGCTTGCCAAGCTTGGGCGTGAGCTTACCAAGCTCGCGCGTACTTTCCGCGGGACCGGAGGCAAGTCAACGGGACGTATCTCCATGGGCCGCGTACTTTCCCCAACAGCTAGCCCCCGAGCCTCGAGCGAGACGAAGACGTGCCGCTCGGAGGTTTATCGATAACTGCCCTCGAGCGAAATGTTTGTTCCTCGCGCGCGCGGTTTTCTGGCCTCGGCGGGAATTCCAACCGAACGCAGTTATGCGCGCCGCTGTTTTCTTCTCGATTTTCGCGCCCTCAGGCAGACAGGTGGCGGTTCATCTCCCGCGCCGGTTTTATAATAGGTGATTTGCCTCCTCGTGTCGCTTCCTTTACGCTCTCTCGTGTCCTTTCTTGTGCTACTGCCTTCTTGCCTTTTCAATCCCTTCGCTTTCTGCCACCTTCGCCTCCCGACCCTCTTCCTCCAAAGACGCCTTTCACCCGGAGTCTCACTTCCGAGGACACCTTGAAGGAGTTGACCGCTGCCGGTTTCATTGAGGTCGGCGGCCGGGGAGGAGACGATCCTGCGCCTGAAGGGAAGGGTGACGCGGCTTGTGATCGAGGGCGGCCTGTCCTCTGGGCCAGCCCGGGCCAGGCCCGGGAGGCGAGTGACCCGAGCTTCGGAGCAGGGAAGCTCGGGCGTGAGCTTGCTAAGCTTAGGTGCGAGCTTGCCAAGCTCGGGCGCGAGCTTATAAAGCTCGCGCACGCTTTCGATCGATCTTCTACCCGGAATGCTGATCGATGATTTGACTGTTGCACCGCGTCTTCAGAGAAATCCGCGTCAAATCTCTGAAACTGTTCACATCTGAGTCGCCTCCCGATGCCATTACTCTTGGAATTGTTTCAACTTCCCAAACTTGGCTATAAAAAGAGGCCAATGCGGTAACCAATTTTCATTCCAAACTTCTTCCTGCAACTCCTCCTCCTGTGGCGAACTTCTGCTGCAATGGCGTCTCCGTCTTGCTCGACCGTTCCTGTTGATGCGCCGCCGCCGGAGGACGCCCCGCCTGCTCCCATGACCTACGAAGAGCTCATGGAGATTCTTCGGGCGGATTACGAACTTGCTCTTGCCGAGCTCGCTGAAGAAGAAGCCCATGCCCGCGACATCGCCACCATTGCCGTCCTGATCGAGGTCGTCCCGGCTCTCGTCAAGGTGGCCGACGTGATCGTCGAAACGCTAGGCCGCGCTCGCGCATTTCCTGTAATCGGCTTATAAGCCGATAAGTTATGTAAGAACAATATTATTAGATACTAAGTTATGTAAGAACCACCAAGGACAGCAGTAAGAATAGCAGCAAGAGCAGCAAGCTGTTCTTCATCTCCACCTCCACTATTTCGAAAAGCAACACATTTGTTTGTTTTGCCTCCTTCTTTTGTCGTCCTTCCTGCATGCAAAGAATAAACACAAGTAGTCGTATAGGCAAGAAGAATTTGAAGGCCGGGGTATAGCCCTATCGATCCTAGCCCCCGAGCCATGGCCGAGCTTCTAGACAGAGGCTCGGCCGTGGCTTAGAGAAGATCAAAAAACGACCCTCGGGCAATCGACCCTTAGAAAATCGACCCTTAAAAAATCGACCCTATCCCCCGAGCCATGGCCGCACTTCTGGATTGGCAGAAGGTCGGTCGTGGTTTAGATAATATCAGTTTTTTGAAAAAATCGACCCTAGCCCCCGAGCCACGACCGCGCTTCTGGATTCGCAGAAGGTCGGTCGTGGTTTAGAGAAACTGTGCCCTTAGAACGGAGCTTGTGGCCCTTGCTCTGTTTCTTTGTGAGAGGCAGAGTTTTGCCGCTCTAGAGTTATCCCGGGCTTTAACAATTTCATACTGGCTTATGGTATAGGGCCGGAAAGTGTTTGCCCACGCGGGGTCTAGCGTGGTGCGATGGATATAGGCTTACCCGTGTGCAAGGGAATCCCGGGGGTGTAGGTTCTGCATAGCCGCTATTCTGCCGATGTGTGTTGAGACAACCCGAGTCTTCTCCCAAGCCCGATTGTAGGTTAGGTTTCTGGGGGCTGTTTTGGGGTTTACTAAGGAGAGGAAAAAAGGGAAAAAAAAGGGTGAGAAAGGAGACTTACGACCTTGGTTCAAGCGTAGAACCTCCGGAGCTGAGCGATGTTCCAGGAGCTATTGAGGACTCTACCATCCTGCATAGCAGGTCTCAAATTTCCGGGCGTGTGGTCGATCTGACCGTGTACGGACCCTCCCACCTCGGGGTGAGCTTATTGGCGTTGGCTAGGTTCTGAACTCGTCTTAGAACTAGGTCACCCACTTGCAAGGTCCGGTCAGACTTTTCGTCGCGTGTCTGCCGTGAGGGATTCTTGGTTTCTTTGCCACTGCAATAGTCTTTGGCTCGCGACAGGACTCGGATAGGTCGAGATCCAACAGCCATTCTTCGTCATTGTCGATCTGACCTGCAAAATCAACACGAACTGAACCAAGTCTTAGCTCGGTGGGTAGGACCGCTTCTGAGCCGTATACGAGTCTGAATGGGGTTTCTCCAGTAGCCCGATTAGAAGTTGTCCGGGCTGCCCATAGCACCGAGGGTAGATCTTCTACCCAGTTTTGGCGTTGTTCCACGAGAATGTCGTATACTCGCCGCTTAATGCCATGTATGATTTGCCCGTTCGTACGTTTAGCCGCGCCGTTGCTCTGTGGGTGAGCCATCGAAGCTAGGGCGACCTTCATGCCGAGCTCTTCGCAGTAGTCCTGGAATAGCTCGCTTGTGAACTGTGTCCCATTATCAGCAATCAGCTTACTCGGGACGCCGAATCTTGCCACGATATTATTCCTGAAGAACCTTTGGGTCGTTTGGGCTGAGATGCAAGACACCGGTTTGGCCTTGATCCACTTAGTGAAAGTGTCGATGGCAACAAACAGGTGTGTGCATCCCTTCAGGCCTCTGGGGAACGGACCGAGTATATCCATTCCCCATGTTGAGAATGGCCAGGTCAGCGGGATGGTTTGTAGCTCATATGCTGGTTGGTGGAACACTCGGCCGTGGTATTGGCAGGCCGGGCAACGTTTTACTAGTTTCCTTGCGTCGGTCAACGTAGTGGGCAAGTAGTACCCCATGCGGAAGGATTTTCCCACTAAGGTTCTGAAAGAGGCGTGGGCCCCGTAGATCCTATCGTGGATATCTTGGAGGAGGAATTTGCCTTCCTCCTAGGTCACGCACTTGCAAAGTACGCCGTTAGAACCCCTTCGGTACAACAAACCCCCGAGTAATCGGTAAGGTCGGGCTTGTCTTTGGAGCCGGGATTTCTCGACTGCGTCTTGTGGCAGTGTCCTATGCGGCAAGAACTGGATGAATGGCGTCATCCAGGTGTCGCGCTGCTCTAGGAATGAAACGGCACCGGTCGTTTTGGTCGAGGCAACCGTCTTCTCGGGGGCCTCTTCTCCGGAGGGAATGGAGGGCTTTAGTAGGTGTTGCACGAGCACCCCCGCCGGGACGGTTTCTTGTGAGGAGCCGAGCTTTGCGAGCTTATCGGCCAGGCTGTTAGCCAGTCTAGGAACATAACACACTTCGAAGTTCGTGAAGTGTTTCTCCAACTTTCTCACTTCTGCCAAGTATTGTGCCATTGAGTCGTCACAACACTGAAACTCCTTATTTACCTGACAGACGACCAACTGTGAATCCCATTTCGCTGTTAGCCATTTTATGCCGAGCGCAGTGCATGCTCGTAGGCCGGCTAGGAGGCCTTCGTACTCTGCAGCATTATTCGTTGCGGGAAAATAAAACTGTACTATATGCTGAATTTGTTCTCCCTAGGGGAGATGAGAACAAAACCGCAACCTAATCGCTTGAATTGGAGCGACCCATCAAAAAACAAGGTCCAGTGCGCTTCTTGGCTTGTAAGTTCAGGCAAACCTCCAGAAGGGTCGGCCGGCCCGGTCCATTCAGCAAAAAAGTTGGCCACGACTTGGGACTTGATCGCTGTTCATGGTACGAACTTAATATCGAATTCACCAAGCTCGACTGCCCACTTTGCGACCCGCTCGTTTGCGTCGGGGTTTCTAATGATATCCCTTAGCGGGAAACTCGTTCGGACCGTGACTGGAAGGGCTTAGAAATAGTGCGCAACTTCCGTGACGCTATAAGCAAGGTGTACAAGAGTTTCTGAACCTCAGGGTACCGCTCCTTAAGTCCATGCAATACCTCGCTTACGTAGTATATGGGTTGTTGTTTGCCCTCGCGTTCGACTGTTAGTACAGCACTCACAGCCTGCGGAGCGACCGCCAAGTAGAGGAGTAGAGCTTCCCCGAGCTTTGGCGTGGCTAGGACGGGAGGCGTGGACAGATAGCACTTTAGCTCGCTGAAAGCGGCCTCGGCTTCTTCTGACCATTCGAAACCACTGTGCTTGCACAGGATTTTGCAGAAAGGTGCACTGCGTTCGTCGAGACGAGATATGAATCTGCTGAGAGCTGCCACCCGCCCGATGAGGGCTTGCACCTCCTTGGTGCAACTTGGCGATCTCATATTCTTGATGGTTTCAATTTTTTCGGGGTTAGCCCCTATGCTCGCCTTTCCTATCACATAACTGAGCAACATCCCGGACCGGACACCGAAAACGCATTTTTCAGGATTCAACTTGACTTGATGTTTTCTGAGATTAGCAAATGTTTCCTGAAGGTCGGTCACATGATCCCGTGGGACCTTGCTCTTTACAACGATGTCATCTATGTAAACCTCTACGTTGCGCCCTATCTGATCAGGGACCGTCTTCTGCATCAACCGCTGGAACGTGGCTCCCGTGTTCTTCAGACCGAACGACATGGTCGTGTAGCAGAAGGTACCAAAAGGTGTCACGAAGGCTGTCTTCTGTTCGTCTTCCCTTGCCAGCGCGATCTGGTGATAGCCCGAGTAGGCGTCTAGGAAGCTCATAAGCGCCAAGTCCGCCGTTGCGTCGACTAGTTGGTCTATGCGCGGCAGGGGGAAATTATCTTTGGGGTAGACGGCGTTGAGGTCGCGATGGTGGACGCATATTCGCCATTTTCCGCCCTTCTTTTTGACGACGACTGGGTTGGCGAGCCAGTCGGAATGCTCGACCTCTCGGATGAAGCCGGCTTGGAGGAGCTTGCCGAGTTGCTCCTGTATGATGTCTGCCTTCCACTTGGGAAAGCGTCGTAAGGCCTGTCTGACAGGCTTTTTATCAGGCTAGACGGCTAGCCTGTTCTCGATTAGCTTCCTTGGGACTCCGGGCATGTCGGACGGTTCCCATGCGAACACGTCTCCGTTAGCTCGGAGGAAGGCGATGAGATCGAGTTCCTATTTGGACTCGAGGTTGGCCCTTACGTGGACGACCTTAGCAGGGTCATCCTAGGAGAGGGGGACTGCCTTGGTGGGCTCCTGCGGCTGCAGGGCCACCTTAGGGCAGACTGGCGGCCGATCGCCCTTAGCCGGGCCACGCTCTGGGAGTTGGTCGACCATCGCTAGGGCGCTCTCATCGCAAGCATGGCGGTCTTGTGGCTATCTTTGACCGTGATGACCCCGTGAGGGGCCGGCATCTTCAGGCAATGGTACCCGTGGTGGGTGGCCGCCATGAATTTAGACAAGGCGGTCCTAAAATGGCGTTGTACGGTAGCCCGGAGTCCACTACCTCGAAGTTGACGTACTCTGTCCGAAAATTCTGAGGAGCCCCGAACGTCACGGGCAAGACGATCTGCCCGATCGGTTGCAGGGATGACCCCGGCACAATGCCATGGAAAGGAATGGCTATGTCCTTGATTTTGGAACGCGGGACTTGCATCTGCTCTAGGACTTGAGCCATGATGATGTCCAGGGAGCTCCCGCCGTTCACTAGTACGCGGTCGACCCGCGTGTTGCTGATGGTGGGGCAGAGCACCAGCGGTAGGTGCTGTGGCCTCGTCATCCCGGGAGGACAGTCATCCCGGAGAAGGTGATCGACTGGTTAGACCACTGCATGGGCGCGTTTCCGGGTTTACCCCTCTCGAGGTGGTAGACCTCTCGGGCGGTAGCCTTAAGCTCGCGTCACGAGCCGTAGGCGGACGCGCCGCCGAAAATCACAGCGACGTGCCCGCGAGCCTCCTGGAAGGCATCACCGTGGACCCTGGGGCGCCTGATCATCCTGGGGAGTTCGGGCATGGGCCCGCGTCCGGTGTAGAAATCCTCCAACCGCGCTGCCCACGTCCTGCAATTACGTAGATCGTGGCCGTACTGGCGATAGAGAAGGCGGTAGCAGTTGTTCGGAGGGTTCGCCCCCTGAGCCGGTCGAGGCCAGGGCTGGGGAGCTCGTCCTTGCCCCTGGCCCGTACCACGGCCGTTTCCGCCACCCGCCGAACGGGCTGGTCGGGGAGGTCACTCAGGGGGAGCGGGGCTCTCGGGTTCCACCGCCGCGATGTAGTTCGGGGCGGCGGGCTCCTTCTTCTTCTTCTTCTTCTTCTCAGCGTCGCCCTTCTTGTCGTTTGCACCAGTCCGGGCCACCACCTTCTCCTCCGCTCTGCCTCTCTTGCGCTCCACCGCCTCAGAGGCATTGATGTATCCCTCCGCAGCACGAAACAAATCGGCTGCAGTGTGGACCGGATGGAGCTCAAGGTCCTTGGTGAAGCGGGTATTCTGCACCCCCTCCTTGAAGGCCTCAACGATGGCCTCGTCGGAGATCGACGGAATAGTATTCCCCCGTCTTTTGGACCACGAGCTTAAGGTCCTGGGGCTTTCCGAGACGCAGCGTGGCGACCACGGAAGTTTGTCCGGAGTGCTTCATGCAAATTGTTCCCAACACGTATAGAACCCTCGGCTGATTAAAGAGCGAGTTAAGGCCATTCCTCCAATCTGGCGGAAGTAGTTGACCATAACGACCTCATTATCGTCGGCGCCAAGATGGCGGTAGTATATCTGGCGAGGTATTCGCCGATTCTTGCTCCGTCGAACTTCTCGATGTTCCTGGGTTTGAACTTCCGGGGCCAAGGGGCCTCGCGCAAAGCCCGGAAGAAGGCCGGACATCCTGGGACAGCCCCGTTGTGGCTAGTGGCTTGTGTCAGGCGTGCTTTGGTCTCATGTCGCATTTAACTCATGGTGACTGCGGGTCCCACAGGCCTTTGTCTTGTGGCCTTGATCTGCCTTAGGTCGAGCCGGGAGGCGAGTGACTCGAGCTTTGGAGTGGGGAAGTTTGGGCCCGAGCTTGCCAAGCTTGGGCGCGAGCTTACCAAGCTCGCGCGTACTTTCCACGGGCCGGAGGCAAGTCAATGGGCCGTATCTCCATGGGCCGCGTACTTTCCCAAACAATTTCATTTTCTATGAAAACCTGCAAGTACGATTAATACTTATCCACATTATGTGGGCAATTGCTTATTTTTATGATGAGGATTCACTTAATAATCGGAAATGGATATTTATGAAGAAAATTGGAACTCGTACAAGATCGATTTCTAAGGTTTACATTATACTCAGGCTTTGCCTGTGGTATATGGGCATGTATTTTTTTATTACCAGGTTATATTTTCACTTCCGCTGTAAAATATTTTGTAACATGTAATAAATCAAGCAGGCTGTACTATTTCTGAATGCAACTGAAATCCTGGACAGTTGACATTCTGGACATTTTCTGGTAAGTTTTTACTGGAATTTGGTCTGCCACACTAATGCCAGTTTCGAACCGGCACTGATGTGGTGTTTTGTAGTAATGTTCCACACATAGCCCTCCTCTCTCCCCCTTTGTTCCCCTACTGATCGCTGTCCAGGCTGCCCACACCATGCCAACCACTGCTACCCTAGCTATGCCAATCGATCCTGCTCTAAGAGCATCTCCAAGAAGGGCTCCTAAAACTTAGACCTTTTATAGCAATATAGATACTTCGTGAAGTTTTAGGACCCTAAAATAGTTAGGAATCTATAAAACCAACCATTTCTTGAAAATATGCGGTGAACTTCTTGAAAATTTTCCACTCAAACTTGGTTTTGAGGTCTGGGAATAGGTTGTCAAATTTAGTTACTCTTTCCAGGTAGCTAAACTTTTTCGTAATTGCTTGGATAGTCGGACGCTCCTGGCTCGCTAGCTCCGTTCTTGCATGACCGCCTCCTTATCGCTTCGCTACACTGGCTCTGCTGCACCCACACCTATTCTCTCTCTCCACCAAACCTGCAGGCTTGTACCGCTTGCTGGCCGGCAGCCTGCGCCGCCGCTCGTCAGCCTGTACACAGTGCGGCAGCTCGCTAGCCACCCCTCTCTCTCGTGCCCTTTCTTATGGCTCCTCATCTCTCTTCCTCTCTATATTCCCATATGTACTCTCCCCATGACCTCATCTGGCGAGTTTGCCAGCCAGATTCGTGAGCACGACGCCAATAGCGGGGCCTCACCAGATTCAGAGGAAAAGATTGTCGGATTTGGAGAAGATGCATCATTGATTTAGAGAAGAGTTTACATGAAAGGTAGATGGAGAAGATATATAGTGCACTTGGCTTAAAACATCGTCCTAGTACGTACGAAACATGATTTTTGATCCGGTAAAAACATGGATTTGCTCAATTGAAACACACACGAAAAATATAAAACATTTATGCTTGCTCTTGTGAAACACGTGTTTTTTTCTTGTGAAACATTGGTTTCGCCCTATTGAAATATTGTTTTTACTCTTTGAAACATGATGTTTGTTCCCGTGAAACATTTGCTTGTATGGAGTGAAATATCGTTGAATAACTTCGGGAACATTGCTTCGACGTTTCATTAATACTTAGTATGTTTCACCAGTACTTCGTTCATATTTCATCAGTATTTTGACCTTGTTCCTATGATACTTCACAAGTACTTCGCCTATGTTTCACCGGTTACTTCATCTATATTTCATCTGGACATTGCTTTGACGATGTTCTGTTGTGGTTTTTTATTAGTATGTGCATTGTGTTTTCTTAAGATACTTCGACAATGTTTTCACGGTTCACTGTTCCTAGTCGAGCGTTCAAAACGTCTGATTTTTTTCTATAGACCGGACGTTCAATCTCTATTCAAACCTAAACTTTTTGAAGATTTTTTTAGATAGCAACCTTTTTAGAGTTGCTTCTATTTAAAAAATCACTAAATTTAGATATAGGCATGCCTGCTGTCCCAAGGAGCCTCCACCAAGCCTGGCTATTCCATTAGTGCGATCCAAACGGAGAAATTAGAAAACTAAAGCCACGACAAATGTAATCAAGCAAGAAAGCATCTCGCTAATTAATAGGGACAAAAATTAGAAACCAGTAAAAGAAGAAAAAAAAACATTTTTCACCTCAAAAAATCGAATCGAGGAGCAGGTAGTGGTGGCGGTCAGAGGAGGCGTATAGATCTAGTGCCACTTCAGCCCGATTGCGGCAGCGGCTAACCCTGTGCTAAGCAGTCTACTCCATATGCTATTTGTTATGCAAATATACAAGATTTTAACCATACATCAATTTAGAACAAAACATAAAACAACATCAAGAAAATATAATATTGTATAGATACTGCAGGCTATCTGTAATTCGATATTTCAATGCAAATTCTTAAATAAAATGGCTAAATACTAATTAAAGAAAACTAGAAAACAGGACGATCCACATGGGCTGATCGGGACATCGGGAGCTTTGCTTACTGCCTGGGCTTTACACAGTTTGCTACCTTAGGGTTAGTCGGCCGGCAGAGCGACGAGACGATGAGTAGACAGCGCGACCGCAAGATCACCAATGAGGGAAAGCGGAGGGACCTGATCCCCTGATCGCCTGATGTCCCTCACCGGTTGCACAATTTGCTCTTTTCACTACACCACGTCCCAAAAACAAGGACAGATGGTCTGCCGGAAAAATCATATATGGTGGCAGTCAGTCAGTCGCTAAAGATATCAATAGATAGTCTGACGGGAAAGACACCATTTAGCGACAGATCATCTGTCAATGAAGCAACCATGTTTTACGGGCAGACCATCTGTCGCCAACTATATAATACAGTGACAGATGATCTGTCGGAATATATTGTCTGTCGGTATAGCCAGAAAAAAGACATCACGGGCATTATATAATTATAGGAAGAAACCCACGTCGTCGGCGCAGTCGTCCCTGCTTTTCCTCATAGTCACCTGAATAGGACGGACACACATTTTGTATAGAAAAAAGAAAATAGAATAGAAAAAAGAGAGCGAAAACGTCTATTAAATTTTAAAATTGTTCTAATTTTAAAATTTTTAAAAAATCTATGTCTTTTATGGGCCTTCTTTGTGGAGCCATGGTTCCATTTTTGTAAACTTTCTTTTTTTAGATTTTTTTAAGGCCTACAAAAAAGGAAATAGAAGAGGAAAAAAGAGAGTGAGAAAATTTTTTTCAAACAGAACATTTTCTAATTTCAAAAAATTGTCAAAAAAATATAAACTTTCTATAAACCTTCTTTGTGCAGGAATGGTTCCATTTCTGCAAACTTTCGAATTTTTGGAATTTTTAAACGGCGTAGAAAAAAGAAAATACAAAAGAAAAAAGAAAGTAAAAGAAGAAAGTTTACAAAAAATGGTTCCATTTCTTTGCGCAGGCATGGTTCCATTTTTGCAAACTTTCTATTTTTTCAAATTTTTAAACGGCGTAGAAAAAAGGAAATAGAAAAAGGGGAAAAAGGAAAAGAAGCAAAACTGGGAAAAGGGGCGCGCGGCTGCTGGGAATCGAATCCAGGCCGGCGAGCTGAGGAGTTTCACGAGTGACCAGCCGGCGGTTCCGTTCACCTTGTCGAGAAAAAAAGAAATACTTTTATATATAATTTAAGAACAGACGACCGGATACCACTTCGCCCAAAGATTAGACGGCTCGCGTCGTCCGGTCGACATGGACATGAGGAGGAGGCGAAGAAATAAGATGCGCTACGCGCCTTATATATATATATATGTGTGTGTGTGTGTGTGTGTGTGCGCGCGCGCGCGCGCGCGCGCACAAATGACCTGGCGCCAAGGGAAAAAAAGTGCGCGAAGGGGGGAAAAACGCAGGAGCTAAGTTCCAACCCAAGTCGCAAATCAGCACAACCCAACCGATCGACCAAGTCCCAAATCGCCCCAACCCTAAACCCTAGCACGCCGCACGCTGTCCCTGGCTCCCGCATGCGGTGGCCGTCCTTGGCTCCCGCATAGCGTCCCTGGCTCCCGCACGGCGTCCTTGGCTCCCGCCTTCCGCGCGCCGTCCTTGGTTCCCGCCTTCATGGCTGCCCCACGCTCCCTGCGCCATCCTCGCTCCCATGCTGCAGCCGTCCCTGGATCCTGCACGCGGCGGCCGTCCTTTGCAAGTTGCAGGTGTGCCCTACTAATCTGAGGCACTTGTTGGCATTATTTATTTACTTCCATAAAATTTTAATTAACAAGAATAGGTTTTGGATGCTATTCCCTTTGTAGGTTAAAACATATTACCATCGTTGCGTGGCACCTGTAGGCGTTGTTGCTCTTCTCCGTGCCGACACTGTTGTGGGCCTCCTTTCACTTGGAACCCCTTCGTAGAAGTTGAATGGGCCCGCTGCCACTGCTTTTCCAGGTCTCTACTCTGTCCTTTTGTACACAAACTGTGTTGGATGGTGTCCTTTTATACACAAACTGTGTTCGATGGATGCATGATGTTAATTTGCATGCTTTAAGAGCATCCACAGCAGTAGCGCTATATGCACTGTAGCGCTGACGTGGCGAGGATAGAGTTTCTGGTGGAGTGAAGGAATCTTTTAGAGTATAGTGTAAAGTGCGAAGGAATTTTAAAGGGATGGAGAGAAAAAATAGAGTAGAAGAGAGAAAATAGAGATAGAGTAATTGGTGTGGATGCTCTAATTGCAATATTTTACTTATTATCTTGGTGTTTTGTTAATATTTGTTCATTAGAATGAAGCAGGTTTCTTGGGAAACCATCAGGTAATAAAATGAGGAAAAAACGATTCATCGGTACATGTTAAAAACAATGAAGAAAGCTGAAGTAAAGGTTTGCCATATTCTGTCTTTTTCCTAAATACCTTTTGAGCTTCATAGATGAAATAAGTTTTATTATGATTTCTGATTATACACTGATTACTTATTAGCATACAAATATGCTTTTGAAGATGCTTCCAGCTGCTAGGGAGGAATCAGACCATGCATCAGAGGTAGCTGCAGGAGAAAAGGTCTCTTCAACATTGATAGAGAGGGTAAGGAACATCTTGATTTGTCTTTGCTAAAATTTCTAGCTACAAGCATGCATTATATGATTTCTACACATCTCGGTCAGTATATAATGTGAAACATTGCAGGGCCTTGAGACAACCAGTGCGTTGGATATGGAATCTGAGAGGATAGTTCAATAAGCTTTGAATAGGATAATGTTAGAGAGGACTACAATTATTGTTGCACATCGCCTAAGCACAGTCAACAATGCTGATGTGATATCCGTCCTACAGCATGGGAAGATGGTGGAACAAGGTATACCATTTGAAAACTTATAAAAGATAAATTAAAAATCTAAAAATCAATTTCTTTGGTTAATACATCAAAGTATATATATCTTATTTGGATGTCACCAGTATCATGTTGTTCCCATACTGTAGTGTTTATGTTACAGACCACTATAAAGTTTAAAATACATGTGCCACAATTTCTGGGCAACTATGTTTGTAGTGCTGGGTGCTTCTGCATTTGCTCTGATTCCAGTAGAGTACTTCTTGTTTGGATTAGCAGGTGGGAAGCTTGTGGAGCGCATACGGTCATTGACATTCCGAAGTGTCATGCACCAGGATATCAATTGGTTTGATAAACCTGAGCACTCTAGGTGTGTGCTTAATGTTTCACTCACCATGATGTTTACGAAGAATGTTTTTCCCAAAATACTGGCTCATCAATTTTTCACTTTCAAGATATATGAATTTGAATATAACTTAAAAATATTAAATATGTTCCCGGCATATTTTATGTGCTCATTAATGTAACAATGTAAAAAAAAAGTATAACATATAAACCATCTTTCACTAGTAAGTTTTATTCCACAACATCACAATTGTGTTTCACAGAACCTTAAAAATATAGATTATTTTCTCAGTAGCACATTGGCACAAAAAAAACCTTTATGAACCATTCTTTTTTTAAAAATAAAGTAGAAGTCCATTCTGAAGAACATTTACAGTTAGCACCATCAATGAAACTCATTATTAAAATTAATTTTGGTTGCTTTTTATGAAAAGTTGATAACAATGAAATATGTAATACTTCTCAACTGGTGCTATGTAATATATTTCTACAAATTTTTTCTTATACTCAACATTTGTTCTAGTAGATCAATTGGCGCAAGGCTATCAACTGATGCTCTGAATGTGAAACGCCTTGTTGGGGACAATCTAGCACTTAATGTCCACTGTCATATCGGGATTTACAATAGCAATGGTGGCAAACTGGAAGTTGTCATTGATTATCACAGTGGTGGTTCCTTTGGTGGGTTTCCAAGGCTATGCTCAAATGAAGTTCTTGAAAGGTTTCAACAAAAATGCAAAGGTGCATGCCATGAACTAATCATGACTATTTTTCATAGATGCATGCATCACAAGCCAAGTAGTTTTATCAAATTGTTTGGTGGTATGCAGTTAAAGTATGAAGAAGCAAGTCAAGTAGCAAGCGACGCAGCATGGCGGCATCGAAGCGTGGCGTCATTTTGTGCTGAGCAGAAGGTGATTGATGCCTATGAAAAGAAATTTGAATCTCCAACAAGGCAAGGAATAAGGGAAGGTGTTGTTGGTGGTTTGGGCTTTGGCTTTTCCTTCCTTGTGTTCTACTTTACATATGCTCACATATGCTCTCTGCTTCCACATTGGAGCAAAGTTTGTTCACCAAGGAACAGCAACATTTCCAGGAGTGTTTAGGGTGCGTCACATGTTTATTCATTTTGCATACCGTTGGTCATTGCGAACACTTTGGTTAACTGATCCAGTGGTTGTCAGGTCTTCCTCGTATTAGTTTTGGCGACGAGTGGAATCTAGCGAACAAGTGCAATAGGTGCAGACACCGCCAAGGCAAATGAATCAGCTGTCTCTATCTTCGAAATTCTTGACAGTAAATGCAAGATTGATTCCAGCTGCGAGGAAGGTGTGGTCATTGCCAATGTGAGAGGTGATATTGAATTCCAGAACGTGAGCTTCAAGTACCCCTTACGTCCAAATGTTCAAATCTGCAAGGATTTATCCTTGAGCACTACTTCTGGAAAGGTTGTTTTCAATCTGAACTAAGAAGTGCATAAGTTTAGTAGTCTTTACAAATTGCTAACTAGTGCAAATGGTAACTTGGTGACATCCTTGCAGACCGCTGCACTCGTGGGAGAGAGTGGAAGTGGGAAGTCTACAGCCATCGTATTGCTCGAGAGGTTCTATGACCCAGATTCAGGCAATATCTGGATATACTAGTGAGTACTAATTTTTACTTTTGCAAATTATGACCTTTTACCAAATGATCCACATATATAATATTTGAAACATCAATCTGTTGGCCTTATTGTAGGTTGAAAGCATATTGAGACCTTCCGACAGGTGCTGTAGTCTTGAAGGTGAAGGTGAACTTTGCAAGGCCAAAGATATATATAGCTGAGCGCAGTACGCAGCATGTGATACACAAACATGTACATGGTAGGTTGCCACATGCCACATGTTGGCATAAGTTAGCTAGTACAGTTACATGTGTGTGCTTGGCCATATATATATATGGCGGATTTTGTCCAAACATGGTTATTGTATAATATATCATTGATTTGTCGACTTGAGCATATGTATGTGATTTCCTAGCTTGTAGAAATATATATCAAAGATCATGATGTTGATGTATTATGATTTGATCAATATGAGATGAAAATTATTTTTTTTCCAATACAAAATGTTGCCTACGGACTATCCGTCGGTAGAGGCATTGTTCCCGACAGACGTTTTATTGGCAAAGGTAGGTCTGTCTGCAAAACATGGTCTGTCGCAAAAAATAGTCTGTCGGTAAAAATGCAGCATCTACGGTGGACGGTCTGTCGGGAAAGATAGGTCTGTCGGCAAAGGCTTTACCGGCAGGACTTGTAGTGTCAGATGGTGGTTGTCGAAAAAGGATTTATCGACAGACCATGTGTGGTTTAAGGCTGCTTTAGCATCAGTTCGGTCTGTCCCTAAAGATGGGACCTGGTGTAGTATTTGGTCGCGTGCATCACCCTCGTGGGCCACCATGAGAAGTTGAGGAGTCGGTGCTTGCTGCCTTAGTGGGTCGTGCATGATGAATTGGTGCACCTACGCAGTGCACATAATTGCTCTTGGTCTGGGGCTGGGTTGTGCATGACTGCAAGGTGCATCCGTGTAGTTCATGTCGGCTAGGCAATGCATGTCTCAGCCGCCTGGGCTTCCAGTTGATTTTCTCACAGCTTCTTATATATGGGTACCCTGCTAGAAATCCCACGCCTCGGGCTAAAGCCCACCTAGCCATGGGCCTGGATCCTCCCCTGCGTATTGGACTACCCTCATTGCAAGATTTCACTTTTGAGGCCACAGAAGAGGAGTTGCAAAGCATCCACTAGGGTTTCTTCAAGTGCAGATACAATGCCCTGATAAGTTGAGCTTCGCAGGGTATAAGTCATCGGTTCTTGCTTTTTCTGTGCCTTCCAATTTCATAGGTTCTTGCCTGTACGGTGCCTTCTAGAATAATGAAAGATGCAATTTCTTCAAGTGGAAGGACAAGTATGCAATATATGTGCGGCAATTTGGTAAAGGAAGCTGTGAGGCGATTTCACCATCTAGCCCCTCTGAAGCCTATCTAGAGCTGAAGCGGTTGGTTGCTGAAGTGGGCACGTTGAACAAGCATAACAATAAAATGATTACAACACTCATCTGGATGAAAATTGAGATTACTATGAATTTTGTTGTAGACAAATTTATAGGTCTATGTATATTTGTGTTATATATATGTTGCCATACTGTAGCACCTACCATCAATGTGTATTAAGAATACTTGTTATTAAAATAAATCTATGATGTTCTGACAACATTATGTACCGAGGCATGAATTTGAAGCATAGTTGAACATCAGTTACTAGGATACATGATTTGAATTGTGTACTAACTTGAATGAATTATAACCATTAGTTGAACATCATAGTTACATGACAACATAGTTGAACATGATTAGAGCATCTGATAGCATAACTTCATAGAAATACCTTAGTTAAGCATAGTTGCTTACAAGACAAAGCATCGGACCACAAAAATATGCAAACTGGTAGACTATTGGAAGCTATGTTACTGACATACTGCAACAGAGTTCTTACAAGCCAAAGTACCACACCATAAAATATGCAAACTGGTAGCTTCTGGTAGAAATAATATTAGGGGCACCCTAACATTGACATAGTTTTTGACATCCTAAAAACTTCACCCCCTAAGATTTGGAATTCAAAAGCAATTAGTGTTCGATTCCTAAAACTCATAGGCCGCGGCTTGGCCTAGCCCAATTTGACCCCTTCTCTGTTATGTTTAGCCCAGTCCGATCCATCTCCAACTCACCACTATATAAACTGCAAACATCCCCAATTTCTACAAAATCAATCTGTTAACCCCCCACCCAAATTGATGGAAGCACGGTGCCCGATCTTTCGACAGGTAGATGATACGTCGATTGGTGGAGGACTTGACGTTAACGATCCGGCTTCCGATCAGAACCAAACGAACCCAACAATCGCTACACCACTGGCTCCGTTCGTTATCAACCGTGCCAAGACGCGGTTGACCTCACCACGAGGGTTAATTTCTGCAAGCGAATCGAGAACACGAGCAAGAATACAGAAGAGCAATCTGAAATTGCGAATTGAATTAAGCACACCAGGTTGGGGTTCTACAAACTGATAAACGGCAAAACTGCAATGGCAGATTAATCTAAGCAAAACCCCAGTCTAAAATAGCGACGGCTATTAAATATATATGAGGGAAGATGGCTAGGGGGCGGCCAAGGGGGTGGACGGCCAACCCTAGGTCACACAAAGCCCATGGGCCCAAGTGGAGGCAACGCAGCGCCCGATAGATTCTGATCGAGTTGGTATTTTGATGATTCCGATGGACTCGGAAGGAATTTTGAGGTGGGACCAAATCCGTTGGAAAGCTTATCTCCTAAACTTTCCGTGAAGTGGTAGAACATCCAAAACGGAGTCCGTATGTGGCCTGGGCGTCCGTTTGAAGTTGTACTGGTCTATGATGGCTGAGCTGGGCTTGTCGACGAAATGGGCTTTATCTCGGATTGGGCCTGAAGCAACGTGAGTAGTTGGGCCTGAGGACTTGGAGGAGGTGGAGAAGCACCTTTCTTGAGTACGTCTTCATGTAGTGGAGGAGGCCAAGGTGGCGGCCAAACTTGTGGTGTATGTGGCGTTATACCCCGGGCAGCAAGCATGCCACCTGCGTATACGTCATGGCCAAGGAGGTGGTCGATGAAACCATGCAGACGTAGACACCATTGTAAATGTAGATGAAGCAGGTGGTGTCGTGAAGTCTTGCCAATTTGTTGTAGATGTAATGATCGAAGAGAAAGTCGTCGATGACAAGCGCGATGACGACCACGGTGAGGACGTCGTTGATGAAAAGCTCGATGGCGACCACACTGATGAAGCAGTTGATAAATATCTTGGTGACAACCATATTGATGTGTTATTGGTCATATCCATGATGGGCATGGTCACATCACAAATCCCGAAATGACACTGAGCCGCTACAAATCTCCGGGATTGGCGTCACCGCAGCAAGGCATCATCGTCGTTCCTGAGGTAGCACAACGATGATGCCAACCCTAGAACTTGCCACCCTCGGCGTGGAAGTTGCGTTGCTGTCTCCGCCAGACTGTGCGACGCCACGAGCCGCTAGATGTGCCACTTGACCGAATCCTAGCCGCTTTCCGATGTGCCGCCACCTGGCTGAGCCGCCGCCTAGCACCGGTCGTCGCTGTCGCGCTGCCCATGCCCCGTTGCCGCCACCTCTTCCTCCCACTCTCTACTCCCCGGCGTCGACCTAGCCGGCCGCCACCACCGCCACTGGCGTCGCCCCTTGCCACGCCTATCCCCCTCCTCTTTCGCCGACACTGCTCCCTCGCTCTCCCGATTTTTCTCTCCCTCACCCTGTTTCTCCCTCTCATCCCTCAAGCCCCTCCCTTATCCTATATTGTGGAGCAGCAGTGGGCTCCACTATGCAGCCCACAATGAACAGTGCACTACTATAGTAACTAGCAATTTTATGAATTTTGATGAATAGTATTCCTTCGCTATTTTGCTGAGAATCCATTCTAGCCAGCTCCAAATTTGACGATTCTAGTTTCTAAAAATGCAGAAAATTCATATCTATTTAATGTAATTTTTCAATTTATTTGCCGTTTCTTGTATTTATTGTTGTTTTCTCATTTTGCATGCGTTAGATCATGTGGGCGACGCAAGAGAGCACTCCGACGTCCGGCGGATTCCAGAAGATCAGGAAGGCAAGTTTTCCACTAGAATCCTAATTTCTAGATTTTGCTAAAACTGTTATTTATTTAAATTATGAGTATATTGCCATAAAAATTCACAGTGCATGTTGTTTATTTGTATAATATGCACCTATTACCATGAAACGTCTTAGGATAATATTATTATATAATTTCCTACTGTTTGTAATGAATTAGTGAAGGGGAACAGGATTGCTACGCTAGCACAAACCAAGTTCTATCATGAAAACCTAGGAAAACCTGCAAGTAGATGATCATAGATGTTATCGAGTGCAGCGAAAGAAGAGTCGATGAAGCCAATTCGATCAATCCACGCGTTGTCGTATGGAAGTAGTCGATCATGTCTCCTCCTCGCAATTGTCCCAATCAACGCCACAAATGCAGCTTCTCTACGTAGTCCACACGTACGAGGAAAGGAATAAGTCCGCACGTGGTGTGCTAGCACCGGCATGCGCAACCTAGGAGATGACGGCTAGAGTTCAGTGTAGGAGAAAAACATAATGCTGGTCTGTCTCTCCAGCCTCCACCGTCTCCTTTTATATAGCCCCATAGTGGGCCCCTACGCTAGAGACCCAAAGAGGTCCATTAGGACTCTAATCCTACACGGATCAGTATACATGAAGCCTACGTCATACGGGGCCCATCACCGCTGAGCCCACATCTCATGTGGCCCATAATTGATATTAGGTATAAAACCCAACAATCTTCTACTTGTACAATAGACAATTATGCAACGATTAATTCCAATCCCCATAAATGTGTGACCCTATAGGTTTGTATATACTTAGCCATAACCCAAAACCTCTTTTCTAGCCACTAGTCGGCAGCGTCCCTAGTAGAACGTACCGACCCCTGAGTACACACAAAGATCCAATCTTACGAGCCAATAGTGTTAAAGTATCAATCCCTTTTCCACACGATATTAGTCAAGCTCAAGGCGAGAAATGTGTCATCCCTATGTTAGCTTGACCATTCACTCGATCTTGTAGTAGATTTCAATCCATGATCAACACATTAATCATTGTGATTAATGTTCTAATCATATTGGCATGGCCATGCACTTTTCTAAATCCAACCACATTGAGGGTCTAGAGATATCTCTCCCGTTATAAAGGAAGGATAAATTTCATCTTGATCGTTCACACCCCACGACATGTTTCATGGCGTATCCAAAAACTGCCTTTAAAACTACCCTATTACGGTATAGCGTTTTACAGTTCCTGTCGGGACCCAAGCCAATGCCTAGGCCCCTTTCTGTGTTAAATCGATACTAGTCCCAGAATCAATGCTAGTATCCACAGATCATAATTCAGAAATGATAACATTGTGATAAATAACGTGCGATATTAATTTATTACAATAATGACAGAGTAGCAGCGGACAAACATTAGTTCATTACAATACCCCACAGGCATGGACTATATCGTGCATATAGAAAACCCTCTAGATCTATCTCCTGGTATCAAACATAGTCTTCTGGCTTCATCACTCGTCATCATAAGGTCCTGGTGCGCAGATGTCGAATGGAGGATCTGCTGGTACCCATTCTACCAGTCGGCGTTCATCAAATCCATCATCTGTTTGTTGGAATAAACAGCCCGCGTGATATGCGAGAATGAGTATGCAACATACTCAGCAAGTAAACTTAGAAGAGATGCATGAGTTTATTTATTTGCGTAAAGGCAGTTTTACAGAATTTTTCCTATAATTTAAAATGGCATTTTAGAAAAGGAAGAGATAAAACCTTTGAATTTTTCTTTATTTATTTTCAAATAACTCAGGCATCCCCTGCCAAAACATCCCAGATTTTGAAAACAAACACTACCATATGGAGAGTTACCTTGCGTGCTCTAACCAGTGAGCACGGCTATCCGGATAGTTTTTACTCTGCGAGTTTGTACACTTTACCTCCCGAGAATCTCATTCCTTTTGTCACTACACTTAGAGGTGTAGGACCGAGATGAGCTCCCATGGCCTTTCTAAAGCCCTGGTCTAACCGAGTTCGCCTCTTAAGGTTTCGCCGTCGGGTAACACACTCTCCTCGGAGACAAGGTTCCCGAGCCCTCAGACGCCGCACAACACACTTGCCTCGAGAGACAAGGTTGTGTTCAACCAGATGGCAGCACTTAGCTAGAACAGTTGCGATGTACTAAGTCCAAGTCCGTCCCATTCCAGATCAAGAGGCTGTACTGTAGTGCTCGGATCACAGGTCCATAGGACGAATAGTCCTTAGGCTAGGAATAATAAACTAACCACAACCCGAAACCGTGCATCTATCCTGCACCAAACCAAACTTTTCTTATTACCCTAGCCAATTTTATTTTAAAACCACAGTAAAAAACCCTTGGCATTTCCCCAATGCCAATCACACAAGTTCACAACAATCATCACGAATAAACTTATTGAAATTTCTAAGCTTGGCTAAGCAATTATTTTTCCTAGTTTTATATTAAGCAATATTTATATTTTTGTAACATGGCATTTTTATAAAAATTGCTAGGAAACTAGTTGTCATGGTTTAAGATCATAGCATGCATTTTTAGGATTTAAATTCTACAAAATTCCTTGTAAGCTAGGTGATCATATGGTCAAAATGTAAATGGGACTATATTTTCTAGATTAGATTTTCTATTCTAAAGGAATTAGCTCTTCTAACTTGCCTTGATTGACGAAGTGTTGATCCTCCGGTTGTAGCTCCAAATGATTAATAATACCTTCTTCGCCTTTTGATGAAAATAAATCCCAACATACAATTCCATGCAAGCAAACAAACATATTCTAGTCAATATAGATCAATACAAAAATAATTTTTTTTAAAAAATATAAGGATAGCAAAAAGATACGAAATTGACAAAACAATTATCTGCATTCTTATGAATTGAACTCAACTCATTTGATGATTTTTGGTTTTACAGTTTGCTAGATATCAATTTTACGAATTTATTCGTGAATTAGAAATTAGTAACATAGCAACAGCCACGGACAAAATCCGGCTAGGTTCTTCGGCGATCAAATTCGTCGCGCTCAGGCAACGATTCGATGAGAGATTGGATGGGATGGATTCTTGTCAAATATGCGCAGGACGTGATCGAAAGACACGGGCTAATTCGCACGGAGCCAGCATGGGCGCGAGGAGAAAGAGAGACGGCTCGAAATCGAGAGATGCTACTTCGGCGATATATATAGGGTGTCTCAGATGGTTCTAGAGTCTCAAATTTGGTAAGGTGGGAGAGGATAGGAACATGAAGGATGTGTTTTCTCAGATTTACAATCGCTTTCACCGATTTTGCGCAGCAAGAAAAAGAGAAGGCGGCCTTACCGAGCGACGAAACAACGGCGGAAGAAGACGTGCGCGGTGACGGCGCTACGACGAAGCTCCAACGAAATTCGATGAGGGCTTTTGCTCGCCACAGCTTGTGGATAGCGTGGTACGAAGGGATTGAAGAACGAGGCTTCCAATCAACGGATTTTGGTTCTAGAACGCCGACGACTAACTCGAACGGGGCGACGGAATTGGCCTTATATAAGCATCCATTGATAGGGGTTTCTTCGGCATTCAACACGTTGGTGGTAGGCGTTTCGAAACTGAAAATTAATTGCACTAATTTTTCCGTTTCAGTTTGATCCCAGTGAGTTCATCCGGCGCCGTTTCTGTCTGTTCATGTTCGAGCCGTTCGGCGGCTGAGGAAGATGAACACGTGGCGGCTAGCATATCTGGATCAAGCCGGCGCTGGGACAGCAAAGCTGCGTAGCGCAGCTGGCAAAGCCCTTGCTAGCTCAGTGGCAGATCGTGGGTTCAAGCCCCAGGATTGGCACCTTCGCCCTTTTTTTCTTTCTTTCTTTCTTTTTGTCTTGTCTTCTCACTAAAATCACCCCTAAAATTTTTATTTTAAATCTATCAATTTAATATGAATATTCCCTTGATTCATGAATATATTTATCTACTTAGTTGCAATATCTTTTCCTCTTTATATACATATCTCACTTTATTTTAACAATTCTATGTTAAGTATCTTCATACTTATTCCACTTTTTAATTTTTGATAAATATTATGATTTTTTTAATTTCCTTTTCTTTAATATTTTTTCTTAACATTACTTTATTTATTTGTTTTGAAACCAATATTTTTTTAAAAAAAATGTCTTTGCAATAAAAATTTAGTGTATATATTTTAGGGTTTTACAGTTCCAAAGTAAACCACTATGCATTCTGGGAATCAATGACAATCTTAGATCTAAGGTTCCCACAGTCACTATATAAGACCAACTTATGACACCTAAGAATATAATAATTCTCGCAGCGTCTCATTGTCGGTCAATTCAACCCCATGTTCTCTAACATGTGCCACATTTTTTATTTGTTATCTCTATATCCATGATCCAGAAACGTGATCATCAATCAATACATGTGCTGATCTTTGAAATCATAATTGTTCCAGATTACATTGTAAGATTAGGGACAATTTTAGAATAACATCATGATAGTAACGAGTTTCATAAACAAGTCGTACTTGTTAATCAATACAAATGATGTTTATTTAAGGAACCAGGATAACATATTATCCAAATATCATAAACATAGAAGTATATGGTCATCTCCATGACTACCCGATAGGCTTGTTACCAATAATTCCCACTTGCACTAAAGTCTAATAATTAGATATCCAATATCCATTACTCATGCGCGCTTCATAGAGAGGTTGTACTAAATATTTGTCTAGTCTGGAATATTTCTAGCGCAATACACCTCCATCAAGTATCGGTTTGGAGACTAGTGCGCGATGTAACCATTACATGTCGCCTTTTCTCATCACCAAAAATTATGAAAACATCCATAATACTTCTCAAATATTTTAGAACATTCTTGAAAACTTTCTAGTGATATTCACTCAGATTTAATTGATATCTGCATATTTAGTGACATTCATTTTAATGCATAGGACATGAAAACCCTTCTTTGAATCTTGCTATTGAATGTGACATACATAAGAACTAATTCCTTCACATTGAACCATTCAACGTCAAGTCAACACACATTCTAGACTTAATCCAATTAGCCTTTTAGACCTATCTCTATAGATCTTTATGCCAAAATTTCTAATTTATCTTAAGTCTTTCATAAAGAAACTATTTTTTAATTAAGACTTGATAATTCAACCATAGGAATATTATTTCCGATTAACAATATGTCATACTCATACATACACAAGATCAGAAAAGTAAGTGCGCTTCCACTGGCTCTTGATGAATTAGACAAACTTTTGACTTTTCACCAAATAAATATTCCAACTCTGATATGCGTGTTTCAATCCATAGTTGGATATCTGAAACCTGCACACCTCTCTAGCATTATATGGATCATCCATATTGCATATCAAAATATGTAATAGTAGCTAGATAACTCTAGATAGACTTAAGCATAGTGATCAACAAGAGAATTTCATAAAATTCAACATCTTGAACTTATTTGAAAGCTCTTGTTAGCAATCACTCTCTATACATATGAACACATTCATGCAAGTCTATCTTTTCTAAAACTATCGAGTGGACCAATTATGTTCAAAACTTAATCGTTACTCACGGCTCTCTTTCGGATCTCATGGTTTTAAGCCATCTTAGAGAGTCTAGACTCCTCATCGCTTTTTCATAAGTCTCAAGCTCATCATTATTCGTCAACAAGTGTCACACCTATACCATATAGCTGACTGACGTGGTCTTTAGAACTATGTAAGGTTGGCAATGTTTCTATAAAACGTACAACATCTTGTACATTATGTGAAAGTTTAGTAGGAGAAACCTTTTTCTGATGATTCCCAAATTACTTCGAGTCACATTGTGCTCTCACTAACAATTTTGAAGAAACTTTTTCTCCAAAATAAAACATTCTGATCAACAAACATTTTTGTAATTCTCACCCCTTTTCAAATGTACAAATAATTTGTACCCCACAAAAAAACATTTATCTTATTTGAGTGTGAACTTTCTTGGATGTTAAATGCCCTACATATGCCTCACATTTTAAATTTAAATAAAAGATAGCACGGAACATCTTCCAATCCATATATCACATGGTGTCTTCTTTGTGAGTTGATAGAACTATTTAAATGAGCGTAATTATTTCTAAAGTGTACCCTCACAGAAAAAATAGAAGATATGGGCACTAAAAATGAGTATATCCTCAGGATTCGAAACACACATCCATTTGCTAATGGAGCATGCCCACAAAGCAAATCAATCAAATAAATTGAACAACAGTTGTCCTTTATTTGCGGTTTATAACCTTCTACTCCCAAACATGAAGCAGAAATACTAATTTTGCTTAAGCTAGGGATATAATAATAACTATTTATTCCAACATTAATCCTATGTGTTCGATTTTTAAAAGTGTGCCAACGTCCAATGAGACAATTTTTACCCTATTGCAAGTACGAAGATAAACCGTGCCTCTTCCAAAGTCCAACTATGTGGCGTTAGGGTGGTACCAATCTTTAACTTTATAAGCCTAAGACTGATGCTGAAGATCTCTTCTCGATCTTCCCCTTTCACCTAAGACTTGGCCTACTTCATAAGTTAACCAGTCCTGGCCATGCACTTTCCAATTCAACCACATCGATGAGCCTAGAGATATCCCTCCCATTATCGAGAAGGAGCAAATTCTATGTTGATCGCTTACACCCTATGTCATGTTTCATATCATATTCGAAAGTTATCTTTACAACTACCCAGTTATGATGTAGCGGTTGATAACCCCAAAGTATACAACTACGCATGATAGGACTCGATGACGACCTTAGATGTAAGGATCATATAGGTATACAATCAAGACACATGTAAAATAACAATCCCAGCAGTATCTCGGAATAGGTCTGTCTAACACCATGTTCCATAACATGTGTCTACGTTATTGATTTGATATCTCTATATCTATGATATGTGAAATAATATCATCAATCAATACATGTCCTGGTCAAATCATTATTGTCCTACATAACAAAATGAGCCCAGAGATCATTTAGAATAGGATTACATAAATAATGTGTATCACAACCAAGTCGTACTTGATGAACAATGTAAACGATATTTATTAATGAAACTAATAATACATTATCTAAAAGTACATAAACATAGACAAGATACAATCATCTCCATGATCTCCTCTAGGACATCATTAACAGGGCTTTAGGCCCAAAGAAAAGATGGTGCTGAGTGGTCTGTGTTGGCCGAATTGGGTTGTTGGTGACTTGGGCTTGAAGTTGGAGCAGTCTTGGAGTGTCGTGACGATTGTGGGAAGTCGAGCTTGACTTGCTGATCCTCCAGCATGGATGGATTGAACGAGTCAGAACATATGGATCAAGGTCGGGTTGTTGTTCCCCTTCAACATGTCAACGTGGTCCTGCAACATGTTGGCGCGGCATGGACGTCGGCGATGGTGCAATGGAAAGAAGGAGAGGCATTGTGTTTATGTTTGTGTTGATGATGTCCTCATCGGTCAACATAAAAAAAAATTCTAGCATCCTCACAAGGACAAAAAATTTCAAGATCTCTTGGAAGTTTGGGATAGATCTCTTTGTTAGGCATAGTACTAAGGTGTTAGGAACCAATTAGCCTTGCAGCTAGCATGCATCACAAAATGACCCTATAATTAAGAACTAACATTTACTGTGTCATGCTCAGTAGAGGGTAACAATACAAGTATGGGTGAAAACGTTCGAGTATTTCCTGACTAACCCGGAGTCGAATACGAAAATGGATATTTGTTTGATATATTTGGATACGGATAGGGATACAGCAGAAGAATATATATTTGATGGATACGGATATTTTTGAATAATAGCAATTTTGATATCCGGATAACAACCTTCTAACATTAGGCACAACCCATTCAGCACATAAACATCATCCCACTCAATTCCCAAAAGCCCAATTCCCATAAATACACAAACTACTAGTTTTTTATTCCCATTTCAATGCAGTGTAGCATTTATAGACATGTAGGACATTTTTTATTTCACTTTTAATATTATTCATTCATTTGATCGAGTCTGTATAAATTTTATAAATAGTTTGATCAATTAAATTAATTATATATTTTTATTGATTTTGGAAGTATAGTCATGGGATTTTCATGCTCTAAAAAATATGCATGACCGTATTCGATTTGATTTGTATTCTCTTTGTATTCATATTCAATATTAGTCGTATTCATATTTGTATGAAGCCTATCGGTATTTGTATCCATATAGAAAAAATATGAAAACAATATGGTTTGGCCAATATCCGTGTCCGATCTGTTTGCACCACTACATACACACGTTATTTTCCTTAATTTCTATGCGGGTATAGCTCTCTAGGGCAGGATTTAAGCCAAGCTTAAGCAAAGCTGCTTAGGCTTCAGCGCCTCACTTAAGCTTGACTCGAGATTTGGCTCGAACCCATATCGAGCATGGAGGTGGGCTCAAGCTTGAGCTCGAATTGAGCTTTCGAGGGCTCGGTTGAGCCATGGGTAGCAGCACACGAGGTTGGCGGTGGAGAAGAGACGACGAGCCATCAACGGTCGAGGGGTCAACAACATCGATAGGAAGTCAAGGTGGCATCACTTGGGGCTGATGGGGAAGGCAGAAGACGGTGCTCAGAGGCGAGGCCACTTAGGGAAAATAACACACCGGTGTAGGAGGGTTGCAGGGAGAGGAGAGGGTGATGGGAGGAGTAGCGGTGGTGTCATAGTAGGTTGGCTGGTGCAAGACAACAAGAAGGATAGTTTCATGAAGAGAGTAGAGGGAGGAATGGCTGAGTGTAGGACGTGGGGGTAGAGTCCCCAGGTGTGGCAGTGTTCATTAGGGGCTTAGGGTAGGGGGTGGCTAGGTACATGGGCTAGGAAGGGATGGTGTGCCGAGGGGAAGCTCAGGTGGATTGAGGCCCAATAGGGGAGGTAGGAGGCTAGGTGGCCCGATCGAGGTCGGCTTAGGCTACATTCATGCTCGATTCAAGTTGTTCCAGTTCATCTCAAATTCAACTTGATCTCGAGTTGAGCTCTAACTTCCTATCTAGCCCTATACCTCTCAATATGTAGTTGAGAGTTGACACATGATATTAACCATGTGCTCTCCATGATAAACTGAGAAGTGAAGGTGTAGTGTTATCTTTTGTATTTTCCAAAAGCCACTAATGAATTCAATGTTACTTGATCAAATTTACATGTCATCTAAATTGAATTTTTATGTGAGCAGCAAATCTTGCTCAAGAAATGACTTCGGTGTGGAACAGTCTTCAGCCACATGCTATATGTGGCGATCCATATCGCTATCTTTGTCATGGCATAACATTTGAGCTATCCACATCTCATACATTCAATTACATGGATCAAGCTCAATAGTAGTCCAAATATGTAACATCCCATTTTGGGGATTTTCAAAACAATTTTGCAAATATCCAAATTTGACCTGAATCAAAGTTTAATTTAACTTTCAAATACAAATCTCAAAATTTCAAACTATAGCAATGCACATTACCCATTTCTAGTATCACAAACCTATTTGAAATATCTTGTGCAAAGTTCATATTTTTAAAATATGAATTGCTACAACGAAAAGGTTGAACTAATTATTCAAAGTCTTTTTCAATACATGTATGTATGTATATATATACATGTATTTATATAATTTCAACCTTGAATGGGTAACCGTTTTCAAAATCATGTGTACCATTCTTGTATACATTTAGGTACTTGTAGTTAGAACTATTTTTGGACTATGAATAGTAGCCAACAATAACTTTGGCTTATATAGTGCTATGTCAAATACAAAAGTTGTATAATTCAACCTTCAAATGAAATGGCCTTGTTTAAAACTGAACTATTTTATGCATATGTTTAGACACACACACATGTGTGTATATATGTGTGTGTGTATGTGTATTCTTATATTTTCAGACCTTGAATAGTAAACTAACTATATATTTGATTATCTAAAATACTATTTCAAATATAAAACTTCTGTAAATACCATTTGTGCCCTTGGGCCTAGCCCCATTGGCTTTGCCTCCCTTCTAGGTTGTTGGCCTAGTCCAACCCATCTCTCTCCCTCGGCCCAGCCCTTTCTCATCTTAGCCAAATTTGGCCTAGCAATGCAAAGCAGTGGCAGCCCAGCCTCTTCCTCCACTGCTCTCAACAGTCTATTTCTACACCCACATTGGAGGACCTTCACGGCGTAGCTGCCGCCGCACCTTGAGATGCTAATCCAGTGGTCCCTACTCGGCCACACAGCCCCTAACACGATCACACCGCTCCACGGCTTGGCCCAGCCCTCCAGTTGTGTCGCGCCCCTGCGTAACGTGCTCGACGCTAGCTTGCACCAGTGCACGCTGCGCCCACGCCATGCTCTCGCGTCTCTCTACGTGCGTCGCTCCTCTGATCACATGGTTGCCACGCTACTGGAGCGGTCCGGAACCCTCCTTCCTAGCCATGCTCCTCTGTGGGAATTTCGGCCCTTCATTGCCTCCCATTGGCTCAAAACCAGCTAGGGAGTCCTCTCCCTACCCTATGCTACCCCGGCAAGGATGATTCCCTCCCTGCTACAAAGCGCACCTGGCGTCACCCTCTCTCTCATGGTCTCTTCCTCCATTCGCATGCTAGGGCCATAAGATAGCTTTCCTTGACGCTAACCCCTTCTCTAAGCCACCCAGTACTCCCCCATGCCTATAAAAGCTGAGCTCAAGGTAGTTAAAGTCGTGATCCTACTCGTAGAATCGCGCGATTCTACGATCCTATGGAAGCATGTCGATCTGAGTCGCTTAGTGAATTAGGATCACATAGGATCGGAGTAGGATCGCGATCCAAATGGTAGAATCGTGTAGAATCCTATAGAATTGCGATTCTACTCCAGACATGGTCTGGAAGCTATTATATAGATATTTGTTCTGTTACATATTTGATCCTACTCCAGATAGCAATCATAATGTTAATTAGTGTGTGATTCAATCGAATCATGATATATATATATATGTACATACATATATATATATATATATATATATATCATGCCATTTTATACTAACCTACATGTTAATAATATATAAGTACAGTGGAGAACAAAAAATATATTTATTTTATAAATTAGATAGAATCCTTGATTTTACGATTGGATACTACGATTCAATTCTTTCCAGGGAAAATCGATCCAACTTAGGATCCCGACTCTGACTACCTTGGCTGAGCTCGAGCTCGTCCTCCCTATTTCCCCCTCCTGCCCTCTTCTGCCGCCTCACTCTAGCATCACCTCCCTCTCTCTCTAGTGCACCTCTCGACCTGTGTAAGCTATCAACGAAAAGCTCTCCTCATCCTTTTCCTAGTCCTCCAAGGAATTGGCCTGAAATGCCCTGGAGCTTGTTGGCTCTATGAATCTCTCCCCGTCGGCCAAATTCACCCCTTTTCACCGCCCGATCGAACCGGTGAGTCTCTAGTCAATTCCACTCATCCATAGCTGCACTGACCCTTTACTTACACACCCATGACACACATTTGGTTCAGGCACCATTGGAGTTCCCTGCCGTCTTCTACCCTACTTCGGCCATCACCTATCTCCACGATGACAGACCATCCAGAGCTCCTCCGGCCACGTCAACCCCACCGTGAGCTCCCACTAGATCCCTACATGCTTGCACACATCTCAGTTCATGGATAGGCTTGTATCACCCTAGCCATGTCCGACCGAGCCCTCCACGACCGCCACCCATGGCACTACCACCTCTGGCCACCTCCGGCCATGAAGCTGGTACACACGGGTGCATGAGATTACGAGGAAGCCGTAGGTAGCATGCTCTTGGGACATCATGGCCTATATAGCTGGCAAGCTGGTGTTGCTCCCCGCGGCCGCGCATGAACAGAGAAGGAAGAAAATGACATCAGCGTGACATCATGTTTCCTAGTACCTATGAAGTGTTTATGTGGACCCTAATTAATGAATTATTTTCTTAACTAGCCAAAAATCAAAATAAATGCTAGAAAATTTGATAAAATTATTCAAAAAATTTAAACAAAAATCTATGAGCTCAAAAAAAAATATAAGATCCCAAATAATTTTTTGCAATCCTAATAAAAATGTTTCATGAAATCAAATTTAAATAGCATATTTCGGATATATATTTTTGGATTCATAAAAATGTTATTTGTATTTTGATGAATTTATACAATTTTCTAGCATTTATATCTGTTTTCTACTATCTAGAAATTTATTTTCTAATTAATCAGGGTCTAAAGTCAGCATCCACATCATCACTTAATGGACGTTTAGCGGCGCATGGGCTCAAGTACAAATGGATGCAGATTAGAGCAAACACAGTGTACTGTGAAAACTGAATAATGGGGAAGAGAGAATAGCTTGAGTCGACTCACCACTTTGGAGAAGGTGACCTAACTTGGAAGATTTGATGGGTCAAACCAAAATGTTGGTTTGACTCAAGAGGAATAAAGAAATCGCTAGATTTCAAAGAGGACGATGCCCGCAATTGCTCTACCTCCATAATTCTAACATTTGGCTCCACAGCCATGAGCTTGTGGAGAGGAGTTCGATGTCGATGACGATCATGGCTCCAGAAGAAAGAGAGAGCTCAGGAAAGCAACGGATGAGCAAGAAGAAGGCTTCAGGGGTTTTTAATTCGCTGTGGGACCCACACACATTGCGGTTCAACTGATCGGGCAAACCAAGTCATGACATGGTCCTACTTAATGGATGTTTAGGGGCGCATGGGCTTAGGTACAATTGGATGCAAGTTAGAGCAAACACAGTGTGCTGTGAAAACCGAATCATGGGGAAGAGAGAGCAGCTTGAGTCGACTCACCACTTCGGAGAAGTTGACCTAACTTGGAAGATTCGATGAGTCGAACCAAAATGTTGGTTCACTCAAAGAGGAATAAAGAAATCGCTAGATTTTCAAAGAGGACAATGCCCGCAATTGCTCCACCTCCACATGTCACATCTGGCTCCACATCCACGAGCTTGTGGAGAGGAGTTCAATGTCGATGACGATCATGGCTCCAGAAGAAAGAGAGAGCTCAGGAAAGCAACGGATGAGCAAGAAGAAGGCTTCAGGGGTTTTTAATTCACTGTGGGACCCACACACATTGCGGTTCAACTGATGGGGCAAACCAAGTCATGACATGGTCCTACTTAATGGATGTTTAGGGGCGCATGGGCTTAGGTACAATTGGATGCAAGTTAGAGCAAACACAGTGTGCTGTGAAAACCGAATCATGGGGAAGAGAGAGCAGCTTGAGTCGACTCACCACTTCGGAGAAGTTGACCTAACTTGGAAGATTCGATGAGTCGAACCAAAATGTTGGTTCGACTCAAAGAGGAATAAAGAAATCGTTAGATTTTCAAAGAGGACAATGCCCGCAATTGCTCCACCTCCACATGTCACATCTGGCTCCACATCCACGAGCTTGTGGAGAGGAGTTCAATGTCGATGACGATCATGGCTCCAGAAGAAAGAGAGGGCTCAGGGAAGCAACGGATGAGCAAGAAGACGGCTTCAGGGGTTTTTAATTCACTGTGGGACCCACACACATTGCGGTTCAACTGATGGGGCAAACCAAGTCATGACATGGGTCCTACTTAATGGATGTTTAGGGGCGCATGGGCTTAGGTACAATTGGATGCAAGTTAGAGCAAACACAGTGTGTTGTGAAAACAGAATCATGGGGGGGGGAGAGCAGCTTGAGTCGACTCACCACTTTGGAGAAGTTGACCTAACTTGGAAGATTCGATGAGTCGAACCAAAATGTTGGTTCGACTCAAGAGGAATAAAGAAATCGCTAGATTTTCAAAGAGGACGACGCCCGCAATTGCTCCACCTTCACATGTCACATCTGGCTCCACATCCACGAGCTTGTGGAGAGGAGTTCAATGTCGATGACGATCATGGCTCCAGAAGAAAGAGAGAGCTCAGGAAAGCAAGCAACGGATGAATAAAAAGAAGGCTTCATGGGTTTTTAATTCGCTGTGGGACCCACACACATTGTGGTTCAATTGATCGGGCGAACCAAGTCATGACATGGGTCCTAGTAGCCATTTGAGCTGATCCACCGCTGCATGCCCTTAAAGGGCCCAAGAAAGTAATTTTCAACTTCAAGGTGCAAGCAAGAGTCCCTACAACTTTAATGCGTTGCGGGAGACGGTGCCATTAACTTTTTCCAGAAATTTTAGAGACATAATCCAAAAGTCATGAGTATGCAGTGCAATGACTAATATTATACAAGGAGGAGCTTTTCTTTTTAAAAGACAACAACAATGGGTTATTCCATACCCTTTTGGTACTGGGCAAATGGGTCATTTCACACTCTAAGGCACTCAAACCCTGGATCCAATGGCAGTCACGCAAATAGCCCTGTCGCAAAGGGCAATCTTAGTGGCAATCTCTGTAAATACAGTAAGCTCCAGTGGCAAACGTTATGGCAAAGTTGAAATTTTCAAATCTTCAGGTGGCAAATTTTGCCGCGAGGTATCCTATAGGCCGACGCCCCCCACTCCACCCGAGCCGCCTCACTTGCTCGTTGGGTCCTCGCGCTCCCCCGTTCGTCGCCCGCCACTCCTCCATTGCCGCCGCAGCTAGGGCACGGGCTACCCGGGATCCCCGCCGCCGTCGAGCTTCCTCCGACGTGATACTCTCCCGGGGTCTCGTTGTCTCCCCATTTCTTGTTCGGCTCCACAGCGGAGGGACGCAGGGAGAGGGGCTCCCACTGCCTCCCGCTGGCGCCGGCGTCTTCGGCCAGCGCTGCCGTGTCCCCGTGCCCCGTTTCGCCTCCGCAAGACCCATACAGTCTCCCCATTGTTCGCCTCCCGCCACATCTTGCTGCGCCGCGCTGGTGTGGGACTCGTACGTCGGCCCCGCGTCCGCCGTTCACCTTCCCGCTCTGCCGTTACACGGTCCTTGGTCCTCTCCAGCTCGGCACTTGGAAGCTAGCTTTGTGAATCTCTCTTCAAATTTCTGAAGTGTGAGTTTGCCCATCGCTATGCTAATTGCTAAATATTTTAATAGCATTGTTAATTGTTAGTTTGTTTCGTCAAACAAGATATTTTATGCCTATTGGGAAGGTGATCTAGATTATATTGGTGTGATCTGTAGCTGTAGAAGCCAACTGCTCAAGAATTTGATGTTGATATTAGAGATGATCTGTAGTGGTGGGATGGGAGCACCCACCCATTTCGATCCTTGGATTGTCATGGTGTGCTGCATATTTACTTTGTTTCATTTCTAATAAAAAAATTAGACATGATGATGATTCCTAGGGAAGCTTGAGTTCAGGTTTCCCGTTTTCGTGTAAATCAATAGGTCACAGTCTTCCTCACAAACATTCCATTTTTTTTTTGCCTATTCTGCTATTTCAGTTAGCATTGCGCTCAAGTATTATCTCAGTTAGCAAATACTTTTGCAATGGTTTAATTCGATTGCAGTTTGACGCTAGTTTTAGTCAGTCGTATGTCAACCATGATCATCCATCATTTCTTCCTTTCTGGCTCCACCACCTATTAGCAGTGCCGGTCTCACGTTGTCTTCATCAGTGATTCTTTTTCTTTTGGAAGTAAATCATGCAGGTTGTGTATGAATTATTGAATTGCAATATGTCCGATTTCTCCCAACTGTCCCCTAACTGTTTTGTTGCTCAGGTTGCTTCCTCAAGAAGAATTGTTGCACACAGAGGTCTGCACCAGGAATGGATCTGCTTTGCCTCTGTGAGTGGTTTCTACTCCAGCATTAGAAACCTTTTTAATGTTATTCATGTTCCCTATTCTGGTAATACCGTAATAGGTATAGATGTTTCATGTTTCTTATTATCTTGTGTTTCTGTTTTTCCAATGGTTCCTTTTTGGTGGCCATTTTTGTTGAGTGCATTTGGTTTTGCAAAATTATGTAGCAAGCAACATGTGATTACACCTATGTATAAGTATCATATAGTTGGTTGTTGTGTAATGTAAGAATCTGGTTGATAACTCTGTTTCCTTCCAAATTTTGCATGGATTTGTACAATCAGATGAATTTGACTCGTAAACTCCATGCTGATATGGCAAGGGAGTTTCTGAATATGTAATATATAATCATTGTGCTCATCATTCGGACATTATGTTGGATAGCTATGTATGATATTTTCAGGTAAGTGGGTCTGATTACAATTCTTAAAAACGGGGATTTGCCTGCATTTGGATCTGATTGAAACTATTTTATGAGTTCCTAAAATTAAGATACTGCTACACTTCAAGCATGTAGTCCGTCGTACTTAAATATATTTGTTCGCATTAAAGTTCCAAATCCTAGATCTTGTGATGCTCCAATATATTCATGTCTGCATGCATTGAGATTTGTTTTTCTCTTCACAATAAAATTCCTGCCCATTTTTTTCGAAGTAGTCGCCTAGTCAGTTTATAATAACATGGTAAAAGTTTAGGGTAGTTTGTTTGCCGAAAACAACTCATTCTATGCTAGTGGATGCTTGTTGAACTAGCTCATTCTAAATAGATTAACATATTTAGTTTCTTGTTGGTTTTATGAGTAGGTGTGCGCAGGGTAGTAGGCAGGATATAAGCATGGTCTGTGATCCCCCTGGACTGCCAATGGTAAAATTTGACGTGGTAGTGAACAGTTTGGTCATGAAGAAGGCCTTAACTGTGCATGTTTGGACCTTGTATGGCCATTTGGTACATTGATGTCTTAGCCTCAAGAGCTAGATGATTGACCAAGGAAGGAAATGAACTATATAGGTAACTAATGTAGCATCTTCTACCTCTAATTTATGGAAGTAGTGCAGCACATATGGTGCAAAGCGGGGTGGTGGATTTCATCACCAGTTCTCCGAACTCTAGTATCACCGACGCATATTCTTCAATGAAAAGGCAGAACTCTAGCCCCTTTGTTAAAAAAATAAAGTCAACATAGCAGCGCTTGCTACCTCAGCCCTGAGCATGATGGAGAATTCTTCTTGGGAGATGGCACCTAGGCATGGTAGATGGTGGCCATTGGTGACCTTAACACCCTATGTTGATACCAATGTGTGGCGGCATTATTGATGATGTTATGGGTGCTGCCTGTGTCGATGATGCCGTTAGTTGTTGTCTGTGCATCACTAAGGAAATCTGCATTGTGCTTCCAGTGCGCAACTGCTCCTTGGAGCTTGTACGGGAGTGGTCTTGCCAGGCGGTGTCAGGCTATTGGCCAGCAAGTGTAAGTGAAGGGATCCCCCAACTGGAGGTGTGTGCTGCGTCTGAATGTGTCATGACCTCGTCCATTTGCTGCATTACCCTGCCATGCCAATGCTTTAGACACCCATAAGCCTTTTCGTTCCTCTACTGCCTGTGCCAAGCTGCCAACTTGATTACTTCAATCAAGTCCTTAGGTCGGTCGTGTCTGTGAAATGTGTCTCACTTTTCCCCCAGGGCCCAATTGGGCTGATATACACAAGTACAAGTGTAAAGGTAAATATGCACAAAGGACCCTATACAAGTTCTACTTTAACACCCCCCCTCAAACTCATGATGGATCAACCAGACTGAGTTTGGAGAGATGCAGGTCATGTTGTGCGCGAGTCTGAGCCTTGGTGAAGAAATCAACAATTTGGAGCTCAGATGGCACATGTTGTAGTCCTATCACCTGACCTTGCACCTTGGACCGAACAAAAGAAGCATCAACGCCAATATGCTTGGTGAGCTCGTGCTTGGGGATCACGAGCAATGCTAATAGCTTTGTCTTTGTCGGACGACACCGTCGTGGGAGAGGACACCTCCACGCCAAGATCTGCAAGGAGCCACCGGCTGTAACCTCGGTAGTGACAAGTGCTAGTGCGGAGCTCGGCCTCGATCTTGGAGCGAGACCTGACTCTTGTTTCTTGGTCCTCCAGGCGATCAAGGAGGATCCGAGAAAAACGCACTAGGCGGTGAGAGACTTGCGATCGGAGGATCGCTAGCCCAAGTAGCATCGGAGTAAGCCGTGAAATGGAAGAAGCTGGGCTGAGGGAAAAATAGACGGCGATCGGCGGTACCACAAAGATCTGGGAGAACACGAAGGAGGTGGTCAGTAGTGGGCGGTGGTGGGGCGACCATGAATTAGCTAAGGATATGAATAGCATAGGAAATGTCGCATGGGTGATGCCAAGATACACAAGGCTTCCAACCAGTGGCGATAACGTGGGGTTCGGAAGAGTCCCATCCGTGGAGCGAAGCCGAAGGTGAAGTTTCATGGGAGTGGCATGATCTGCTGGCGATCAAACATGCGATGTGCGATCATTGATGTACTTTTCTTTGAGAGAGGTAGGAGCCCGCAGAGTGGACATGATCTCGATCCAGAAATGTAGCGAAGGGGTCCCAAATCGGACATTGGCCCGGGTCGACTAAGTGGGACTTGACAAAAGTAATAAACTTCGGGATTGTCTCTGTGATGAGCATGTCATCAACATAAAGAAGGAGAAGTGTCTGCCACGAGGTGAGGTGTGAACAAACAAAGGCGGGATCATGGTCGCTCACAACAAAGCCGGCGATGGTGACCACGAAGTGAAGCGCTCAAACCGAGCACGAGGGCTTGTTTGAGACCATAGAGGAAGCGGCAGAGACGACACACATGACCAGCAGAATAGAGTAGCGGGAGGTGGAGACATGTAAACCTCCTCACGTGGGTCACCATTGAGGAAGGCATTACAACATCAAGTTGGGAAATAATCCACCAACGAGCAGAGGCCCAAAGCGACAAGAGAACGAAGGGTGGTCATATGAGCAACCGGAGCATAGGTCTCCTCATAGTCAATGCCATACTCCTGCTAGAAGCCACGAGCAACAAGTCGTGCCTTGTGGCGCTCAAGAGATCCATCAAAGCGGGTCTTGATTTTGTAGATCCACTTGCAAGTGATGGGAGTGGCAATGGAGAGAGAACAACATCCCACGTGCGATGCGCTCAAGGGTCGCTATCTCCTCGGTCATCGCCACCGCCATTCGGGATGAGTGACAACATCGCGATAGGTGGTAGGCTCGAGAGGAGAGTGGCGAGAGCGACAAAAACATACCGAAAGCAGAGGCGGAAAAGCATGCTCCGGTCATGGAGAGTAGCAAGGAGGAGGAGGTGGCAGGGAGGAGGCGAGAATCGCCTCGGTCGAAGAGGAGGCGATCCATGGAAGGAGAGGTGCATCGGGGAAGGAAGGCTCGAGGCGGAGGTAGGAACCAAGGAAGGAATAGGTCCCGAAAGAAGGGGAGCTAGAGGAGGTGGACGACAGGTGTAACGTAAACGAATCGGTGGTAGAAAAAGACGAGAAGGATGGGCATGGTGATGTAGAGATATCATCGAAAAAGAGAGAAGAGGACGAAGCTGAATCGGAGGAGAGTGATGGTGGTGGTGGCAAGGACAAAGGAGGGGCCGGAGGAGGTGAAGAGAGAGATGATGAGAGAGATGGTGATGAGGGTGAAGATGCGGGAAACAGACAAACAGGGCGCGGAGAGGGGTGGGCGGCAGGCAGAGTAAGAAAGGAAAGGGAGTCAGCAGGAGACTGGGAACACGAGGAGGGATCGGGGGTGAAATAGGGACGAGACCCATCAAAGGTGACGTCACGAGAGACCCGAATCCGACGAGCAGCGGGGTCCCAGCAACGAAAACCTTTGTGTTCAGAGTCATAGCCAAGAAAAACGCATTTAGCGGATTGGGCAGTGAGTTTTGTCCGCTCGCGAGGCTGAAGGAGAACAAACACAACACAGCCAAAAGAGCGGAGGTGACCGTATTGTGGAGAGCGACCGAAGAGTCGCTCGAAAGGTGTGGCGCCGAGAGGCGGCGGCAAGGTCAGAGGTTAATGAATAAACTTGACTATGGTGACACCTCGCCCGAAGTGAGGAGGAACAAAGCGACAAGCATCATCACCTGGCGATCTCTAGAATATGACGGTGCTTGCGCTCGGCAACACCGTTTTGAGCATGAGCACCCGTGCAAGAATACTGAGGAAGAGTGCCCTGCTCAAGAAGGAATTGGCGAAGAGAGGCAGACAAGTATTCGCCAGCTGAATCAGCTCGAAGAACACGAACAGGGGAGTCAAACTGAGTGCGAACCATAGCAACAAAAGCCTTGTAAGGAGACAACACCTGAGCACGAGAAGTCAGAAGATAGAGCCAGGTATATCGAGAAAAGTCATCAATAAAGATCACATACCAACGATGGCTCCCTTTCGAAACGAAGGGAGCCGGGCCCCAAACATCATAATTAACTAAATCAAAAGGGCGAGAAGACGCCGAAACACTAGTAGGATGTGGAAGATGTAGCTGCTTGCCAAGCTTACAGCCGATACAAAAGGATAGGGGGGTATCACCAGAGACCTTCCCAAGCAGACCACTACTAGCTAAGGACGAGAGGCGAGACCCACATATATGACCTAACCGATGATGCCACTGAGCAAAACTAGTGGAAACAGTGGTGGCGAAGGCAGTGGCATCAATGACGATGGACGACTGGTTGGTCGAGGAAGTGGAGGCAGAGGCGGTGGGAAGGCGAAGCCAGTCGAGAACCCAGAGACGCGGGGAGTCACGGAGCCGGCGGCCAGTGCCAACTAGAGTCCCCATTGAGCGATCCTGAATAGAACAATGATCAGAATCAAGAATGGCACGACAGTGATGATCGATGGTAAGTTTGGCGAAATAAAATGCATATCAAGAAGGAACATGAAAGCAATTTGGAACATGAAAGGAGGGTGTGTGGAGTGTGCCGCAACCAGCAACAACAAGACGTGCACCATCAGCGGTCTTGATGGACATGGGAGTGATAGATGAGCTTAAAGGACCAAGATATGTAGAATCAGGAGTCATGTGAAAGGAAGCTCTAGAGTCAAGTATCCAGGGCTGAGATATACCTGACCGAGGCTGGCTAGCAAGACCAGCAGTGTCAGCAAAGAAAGATCAGTGGGCATCCGGCCTTCAATCGCTCAAGGCCGAGTGATCTCTGGAAGCGAGCGAGTGTGGTCGAACGACGAAGGAGAGGGTAGGTCGATCCAGTGCCCTGCGGTTACGAGGCGCCGCCGTCGGCGCTTCTTGGATGGTGTGACCAGGCCGCTTGCAATAGTTGCAGCGCATAGTGGGAGTAAAGTGGGAGTAGAACTCACGGCAACCACGCCTCTGCGAGTCTTTGGGTGAGTGAAGCGGCGCCGGTCGAGTGTCGTAGAGGCGGCGCCGCCCAGAGTAAAGATGGCGAGGGGCGGAGAAAGGTAGAGGACCACCGCAAGGCGAGTCTCCTCCATGCGACGATGTGAAACCTCGCGAAGGCGGTTGAGGCGGCGAGCAGCTTCGGCTTCGGGCGGCTCGAACTTCGGGGCAAGCGGCGAAAAAACTTCGAAGAAAGCGGCAGCGGCGCTTCGCGGCATGACGAAGAAGACAACAACAGCGAACCGACAATAATCGAGGTCGTGTGAGTCAAGCCGCACCACACATCGATATCTGGTGGTAAAGGCATCGATGGTCTTGTCTGCTTTGGGAGAAAGCGGTGAGATCGAGGAGAGGTGTAAGCGCATCATTTGCTTTCGGCTCGTAGAAACTGCACATGCGCCACATCTCGCGTGAAGACGCCAAGGCAACAAGATCCAAGCCAAGCTCAACCTTCATGCTGCCGACAAGAACAACAACAACCACGAGCCTCGTTCGCTGCCAAGTCTCCAAGGTCTCAAGGTTCGTAACATCTTGCTCCACGAGACTTGTCGTGAAGCTTTTTAGCCGCTGCGATGGTCGGGGTACCGTCTGCAGCGAGTTGGGGCTCCGGTGGGAGAGAGTCGGAGTGGGAGGGCGTGGAGTAGCTCGGTGAGATGGCCCCAGGCGATGACTATCAAGGCACACCCGAACCTTGGAGCCCACGACCGTAGTTGGTCCCATCAAAAGACGACTTGAGGAAGCTGCATCGGGCCAAACAAGGCGAGGAAGCAAACCGTGGTGGCCTAAAGCAGAGAAGGGCAACCTGAGGGACAGTGCAGTCTTGGATTCGCCATGAGATAAGGCAAAATGCACTAGCCGGAGATGGATCTGCACCGACGCCTCGTCGTGGCGCTGGCTGCTGAAAAACTGGACTGGCAGAGCCTCACAGTCGAGTTGGAGCAACCACGCGTCGGTGAGCTCGCGACACGCCATACGTCAGTGAGCTCGCGTTCTTGCAGCGTGGGAAAGCGGCGTGGGGGAACTGACACGGCCGTGAGAAGAGACGCAGTGGCCGGAGGAAAGCGCTGGCGTCGTGGCTTCATGACGAGGCTTGAGGCGCAGGTGGTAGGTGGAGCTCACGTCGCGCGCGCATGGGGAAGCTTGAGGCACCGGTGAGGAGAAGGCACGGTGTGGTGGCGCCACCGCCGAAGAAGGTGGCAGCGGCGGGTGAAAACCCTAGGGTTGGGGACACGGCTCTGATACCATGTGAAATGTGTCTCACTTTTCCCCCAGGGCCCAATTGGGCTGATATACACAAGTACAAGTGTAAAGGTAAATATACACAAAGGACCCTATACAAGTTCTACTTTAACAATGTCGAGCGTTTGCAGCCAATGCTGCTAATAGCCTGGCCAAGAACGTGTCCACCTGTTCTTCCGGTTGCATGGAGGGCACGGTGCGAGTAGCCACTGGAGCTGTCGAGCATACATGTCTACCCGCGTATTGCGCTGATTCAGACCAGGTCGCGCAAAAGGCCCGCACTAGGCGTCTAGGTGAAGCGCCTTAGGAAGGCGTTATAGAAATTCTCCTATGAGATCTATGCGACCGCAAGCTGCTAATTGTCTAGCACCTCCTGCGCTTCATCGTGCAGATGCAGTTCGACCATCTCCACCTAGTTCCTTCCTGTATATGTTGCAAACGGAAGTACCTTTCGCACTAACGCAACCAAGAGAGAGGATCCTTGGTCCTATCATAATGAGGAAGTTCGAGGTGTGGCGGTCGCGGTGCTCATCCGGCTTACTGTTGTTAGCCTAGGGGAAGCGGCGGTAGGGGAAGCGGCGGTAGGGGAAGCGGAGAAGGGAGAGAGAGAGGAGAAGAGGGGAGGAAGCAGGAGAAGAGAGGACGGGGGGCTAGGAACGCCGGTGGCCGTGGTAGGCGAGGTTTGCGAGTCGCAAAGTCGAGTCGAGTCGTTGGGTACCGACTTGGAGACTAGTCGCTCACTGGTCGATACAAGTCGGTGACTAAATTTATAATTTCTACAAATATACCAATACCCATATACTGCAAAGTAGAACATTTAAAAACAGATTTGCACGAAGGTAAAGACTAGAGAGGTGGAGAAGAACCTGGGGTGTGTAGGCAGTGCAGCATGTTGGTCATGGCCTCCATATCTCCATGCCACAACACCCTGAAAGGGGTAAGAAAATTTATTAGTCACTGGTAGACAGCCTAGTCATTAAATTAAAATGCATACATTAATTAACATAGCAAGTAAAATGTGAATACATCAAATAAATAAGTAGCAAAGTAGATAAGTTTGATAACAAGCAAGTTCACGACAATCTGAACATGTCTATGTCATGACATGATAACAAAATAACAAGTGCCTTTGGGACATTTCTCTACATCACTGAAACCCCTACCAAGGTGCTGCTTCATTCTTGCCGTTTCGGCATAGACTTGCTTCTTGCATAGCTTACATTGGAGGAGGTCCTTCTTCTCTAAAACAGGTCAAAATGCATACTTCCAAGCTGGATCCTTTAACTTAGTTGGTCTCCGCTTGGGATCCTTGGATGGATCATACTGCTCAGTTGCTGCTGCCATTTGTTTGCTCAATTCTTCACCACTTGCAGCACTTTGTTCCTGCAGTGTAAAAGAGAACAGTTTACATCACAGCAAAGCACAATGTTGATTCGTTGATACTTGATACAACAGTTTACGGTGGCAGAGCAGTGAGCACTAAACAAGTAAATATTCACATAGGCATAGCAGTATAGCATTAGCATAATACCTATTGCATTCATCTAGACATCAACATTCATCATTAAGTGTAGCATTCAGAATTTCAAGCAGCAGCACTGCCACTAATCAAGTAAAAAAGCAGTACAGAGTGTAGCAGGAGAGAATAGAGAATTAACATGAGGAAAAGAGGAAGGAGGAAGATGGAAGATGGAAGAGGGAGAGTTGCCTAGTCAGCTGGTAAAGAGACACATAGTTGCCATGTCATTGTCCAGTGCTACCATGGTCTTCTTTGTGTTAGAATGCAGCATAGATTCATTGATGGGCCCAAGTGGGCTATGTATACATGTACAAGACAGTACAGGGCACAAGGAAAAATAATAATACAACCCTATACAAGAGACTATTCTAACACCCCCCCTCAAACTCATGGTGGATCAACCACACTGAGTTTGGAGAGATGTAAATCATGCTGAATTCTAGTCTGTGCCTTGGTGAAGAAGTCGGCGAGCTGGAGAGCGGAAGGCACATGACAAATAGTAACCACCTAAGCCTGAACCTGAGACCGAACATAGTAAGCATTGACGCCAATGTGTTTGGTGAGCTCATGCTTCACCGGATCACGAGCAATCTTGATAAGCGCCAAGATCTTGTCGGAGCAGACGGTCGAAGCAGTCTTGAAACAATCACACCAGTCGACAAGGAGCCACCGGCCAAGTCACCTCGGTAGTGGCGGCTTACCGGGGAGCTCGGCCTCGATCTTGGAGCGAGCAGTTGTCTGTCGCTTGGTCTTCCAGGAGATCAGGGAAGAACCAAGAAAGACACCGTAAGCAGAGATGGACTTGCGATCGGTGGGATCGCTAGCCCAAGTGGCATCTGAGTAGGCTGAAGGCGTAAAGAAATTTGGAGAAGAAGAGACGGCGGTCAACGATTACCACGAAGGTAGCGAAGGACACGGAGAAGGTGACTGTAGTGTATGGTGGTGGGAGAAGCCATGAATTGGCTGAGGATGTGAACAGCGTGGGAAATGTCAGGACGAGTGATGCCAAGGTAGACGAGGCTCCCAACAAGGTGGCGGTAGCGAGTAGGATCCTCAGGAGGAACACCGTCGGTGGGCGGTGAAGGTGAAGCTCCATCGGTGTCAGCAGTCTTCGTCGATGAAACAAGCACGAGCAAGAAGATCCTGAATGTACTTGCGCTGAGAGAGGTAGTAACCCTCAGACATGGAAGTGACCTCAATCCCAAGGAAGTACCGAAGAGGGCCCAGATCTGACATCTGGGCGCTTTCGTGAGCACGCATATAACAAAGCGATGTCTTGAGGATCATCTCCGGTGATGAGCATGTCATCCACATAGAGAAGAAGAGTCCGACCACGAGGAGAGGTGTGGACAAAAAGAGCAGGGTCATACTGACTAGCAACAAAGCCAGCAGCAGTAACAACAGAGGCAAAACGCTCAAACCACGCACGAGGGGCCTGCTTGAGACCGTAGAGAGAGCGGCGAAGACGACACACATGACCATCAGAAACACTGTAGCCAGGAGGAGGGTGCATGTAGACCTCCTCACGCAGCTCACCATGAAGAAAGGCATTCTTCACATCGAGCTGGGAGATGGTCCACCGACGAACAGAGGCAACAACGACTAGAGAGTGAACAGTGGTCCGGTGGGCAACCGGGGAGAAAGTCTTCCCGTAGTCACGGCCGTACTCCTGCTGAAAGCCACGAGCCACAAGGCGCGCCACAAGGCGCTCAAGTGAACCGTCAGAGCGAGTCTTGATCTTATAGACTCACTTGCGCTCAGAGTCATAGCCAAGAAAAGCGCACTGAACAGACTGAGCAGTCAGCTTCGTTCGCTCACGAGGCTGAAGAAGGACGTAAGCAACATAGCCAAAGGTGCGAAGGTGCCTGTACTGAGCGGGTCTGCTAAAGAGACGCTCAACTGGTGTGGCACCAAGAAGCGATGGAGGCGAAGGTTGATAAGATAAGCAATGATGGAGACACCTCGGCCGAAGTGTGGTGGAGCAAGCGAAAAGCATCAATGCTCTCGCAGTCTCAAGGAGATAGCGGTGTTTCGCTCGGCGACACCATTCAGGGCATGAGAACCGGTGCAAAATCTTGAGGAAGGTGCCTGCTCAACAAGAACTGACGAAGAAGCGATGAAAAGATACTCTCCGTGAGTCGGCCTGAAACACGAATGGGTGAATCGGCGAGTGTGAACCATGGCGCAAAGGCACGATAGCGACCGGCGCTGATCACGAGACTTGAGAAAATAAATCCAAGTGAGCCGAGAGAAATCATCAATAAAGATCACATACCAACGATGACCCGCTTCGAAGCGAAGGGGCGGGGCCCCAAACATCGAGTGAACTAAATCAAAAGGACGACTCGACAGAATCACTACTAGGATATGGCGGTTGTAGTCATTTACCAACTTACTGACGACGACAAGAGAGAGGTATCACGAGACCTTCCCAAGAACACCACGACCTATCAACGAAGACAAACGCGATCCTGACATGTGACCCAGTCTATGATGCCACTGAGCAAAACTGGGGGAAGAGGTGGTGGCGAAGGCAGTGGCATCAGGAGCGGTGGATGACTGGCTGAGGAAGGTAGTGGAAACGGAGGTGAAAGGAAGACGAAGCTAGTCGAGTTCCCACAGCCGTGGGAAGTCACGGGATCTCCGGCCAGTACCAACCAGGGTCCCTGTGCTGCGAGCTTGAATAGAACAAGAGTCAGACTCAAGAGTAATGCTAAACCCAAGATCGGTGGTGGCGGCCAGAATCAGTGCATATCAAGACAAGGCACATGAGAAGCGAAGGAACCTGAAAGAGGATGTCTGAAGTGTGCCTGTCCGAAGAATGTGAGATGTGTACCGTCACCGCTTTTACGGACACATAGTGATGAAGGCATGAGGAGTCAAGGTGAGTCGGATGTCATGTGAAAAAGCTCGAATCATGGTACCAAGTACAGAGGCGGTGAAGAACTGGCTAGGCATGTGAGCAAGCGATGGGGACTGGCATCCAAGCGGCTCCATGCGCTCAGGTGCCGAGTCAACTCTGGGCCTAGTCGGTGGGCGAGTGGCACGATCTTGCGCTGAAGCTCTGAAGTCCTCAGGAGGTGCCGTAGCCTTCTGAAGGCGTCGCCTGCATTGCTGAATGGTGTGGTCATTCTTCTTGCGGTAGTTGCAGCGAGCAACCGAGCCTCCTGCCGGTGCTCCTGCTGGTGTAATGTGACCACAGTACCCACGGCGACCAAGCCGCTGGCTTGTTGGGAGAGTGGGTGAAAAACCTGGAGCAACCAAGACAGTCGCGGGCGAGGAGAGAATGCCCCGAAGGCGAGTCTCCTCAGCACGGACCTGAGTCAGGGCCTCCACGAGCGACGGGAGAGGCGAGCGGGCTAGGAGCTGAGCACGAAGCGGCTCAAACTCGTGACGAAGCCTAGTGAGGAACTCAAAGACACGAGCGCCAACACGGTGGTCCCGAAGGCAGACGCAAGTCGCATAGGACGTGTCAGGGGTCGGCTCCAAAGCGTCCAGCTGACGATAGACGTCGTTGAAGCGAAGGAAGAAAGTGTCGACAGTGGAGTCCTGCTGCTGGAGAGAGGAAGCGAACCTGATGAGGGAGGTGTAAAAAGCATGGTTTGCTTTCGGTATCTTGAGTCCGCACATACTCCCACATCGCCCTGGAAGACGCCAGGTCGCACACGTCAAGGGCAAGGTCAAAGGTCAACGCGCATCTTTGCTGTGAAGCGATGGCGGCTCGAGCCTCGAAGCGATCGATCCTCCGGTACGCGAAGAAACAACGATGTACTCTCTGAGCTCGCCAGACGTCTGCGTCGTGGCGGCGTCGGGGACCATGGTACCATCGGCCAGCGAGCTCGGGCGGCCAGAGCCAAAAAGCACCGCAGCGGCGAGAGTGCGATAAAGTGACCCGAGACGCCGATTGTCAAGGCACACGCATAATCGTCGTGGCCCTCTCCGGAAGTTAGTGCCGTCGAATCTACTTGCCGGAAGGAACACCGACCGGACCGGCAACCTGGCAGGGCTGCCATAGTGATGGCTTCGGTCTTGAAGCGATCTGGCCGGAGGAGGAGCCGGAAGCGGATGCGGCCGGAGGCAAGCCGAGCAGCGTGGCCGCCCTGGCCAAGAACTCTTGCAGGCGGTGTGGCGAGGCACGGATCCGCGGATCCGGCGGAGGCAGGGCCGGCGAGCCGGATTCAGCGGGCAAGGCAGACGCCGCGCAGACGAAGCGGCAGCTGCGGATCGGTCGGATCGTCGGATCCGGCGGCGGGCCGACGGAGCCATGATCCAGCGGAGGCGGGGCAGCCGCTGACCAGATCCGGCCTTGAGATAGCAGGCGGCGGCCGAGATGAAGTCGGACTTCAGCCGGACGACGCGCGGCGAAAATAAAGCGCTGTGTGGGAAGAAGAAGAGAGGAAAGGCACATGCCGCGAGGCCACCGGAGATCATGGCGAGACCGGCCGGCATGACAGCCGAGAGGGTGGCGGCTGGCTTTGGGATGGGTGGGAGGGAAACCCTAGAGGGAAGTCCCCTGGCTTGATACCATGTTAGAATGCAGCATAGATTCATTGATGGGCCCAAGTGGGCTATGTATACATGTACAAGACAGTACAGGGCACAAGGAAAAATAATAATACAACCCTATACAAGAGACTATTCTAACACTTTGGACCTATGATAAACACTTGTATAAGTTTTGTGTACAAATATGCATCCCTCCAGTGCCTGGATCTACTTGAGCTACCCATTCAAGTTTATGGATTTCAAGTATGATTTACTCTCTCGCTCTCACTACTTCTGTGCCTAGTGTAAATGGTTTGACAGTTTGAAAACACGGATTTGTATATGTGTAAAATAAAATAAATTATTCAGGCAAAGTAAAATTATTCAAGCAAAGCACATAACTAGACAATTGAGTTCTGAATATTCATATGTTGCTTTCATATAAATATCAAGAAAGACACACAACTCAAAATGTAAATTATTCATTAAGGAACTGCATATGTGTTTCTAAACAGTGTATGGTTGTTGGGCTTGCTGTTTTTCTACAGTCTTGGTTGGAAACTCTAGTTCCTGTACTCAGTCTAGTCTTGCCTGCCCTGTTTTCTGTTTTGTTTTGGTGTGGAGCCTGGAAGGTGGAGCTTCCTCTTTCTCCTCCACATTGCTTGTAAGTTGGGACCATTCTAGATGGCCATAAACTGTTTGCTTTCATTTTTTATATGGAATGAAAGTGGGGGTTTCCCCTTGTGCAAAAGAAAAAAACATTGCAGGGCACCTGCTGCCACCACATAGTTGCATATATAACTGCTAATTAGATCATTGGTTGGCAGTTGTCACTGCTGTCGAACAAATATTTCGATCAGGGATCAGGATGGGAAATATGATTATATAAATGTACATCATAATAGGTAGTCTGGGATGTAATTTATCGTTCTGCTATTTAGAGCAGAGGCTGTTACTACTCGTATGAACCACATACTATGATCAGGATGGGAGATATGATTCTACAAATTATCAATGATACTTAGTTACAAAAAGGCAATAAGTAATCTTGGATTTCTGACCTTATTCTGTAATTCAATTTGTTATTTCTGGCTAATTTTATATTAACAATTGGAAAAAAATATTGAGATGCAATAGACCAGCTATACTCACAAGTGATTGCTGTTGTGAAAAGGTATTTCTTGCATAGCTTTGTTCATCTGATCTTTATGGTCTATTGTTGCCTAACGAAATAGCATTTTCATCATGGATTTCATAAGTTCATATTTTGTTATATATAATATATGTTTATATTATTTATTAATTTTATATTAACAATTGGAAAAAAATATTGAGATGCAATAGACCAGCTATACTCACAAGTGGTTGCTGTTGTGAAAAGGTATTTCTTGCATAGCTTTGTTCATCTGATCTTTATGGTCTATTGTTGCCTAACGAAATAGCATTTTCATCATGGATTTCATAAGTTCATATTTTGTTATATATAATATATGTTTATATTATTTATTCTTTCCCAAATTTGCAGGACCTGGCTTGCTAGAGGTTCTGTTTGTGTTTGAGATTGTCTGGAAAAGGGCCTGAAAAGGTTACATACCTTTGTCACTTTTTATAATTCTTTTGGAGGGTTGTGCTGGTCAGAACCAATTTGGTAAGCAGTTTGATGGAGTGCAACAGAGAAGAGGCCTTCAAGGCGAGGGAGATTGCTTTAATGAAGTTAAAAAACAGAGACTTCGATGGTGCCAAAAGGATTGCACTTAAAGCTCAAAGGATTTTTCCGGAGCTTGAGAACATATCTCAGCTGTTAACTGTCTGTGAGGTACATTGTGCAGCAGAAGCAAAGATAAATGGATTGTTAGACCTTTACAAGATTCTCCAAGTAGAGGTGACGGCGGATGAGATAACCATAAAAAAACAATACCGCAAGCTTGCCCTTTCACTTCACCCTGATAAAAACAGTTTTGCTGGTGCTGAAGCTGCTTTTAAATTAGTTACAGAAGCTAACTCAACATTGTCTGATCGAACAAAACGATGTGCATATGACGTCAAATGGAAGGTTGCTTCTAGAAGTGCACCAAAACAGGCTACGCAGCCTAAACATGGTACACAACCAACGCAGGCAACATTACCAAAGAGGGCTACAGTACCAATGAAGAGAACTGATGCAAATAGAAGTAGTGTGGCAGGACATGGGCCATCAGCACCACCTCCCACTGCTGGAAGTGCATTCTGGACCATGTGCTTGAACTGTCAAACAAAATATCAGTACTACTGGAGCGTACTAAATCGCCGCATCTATTGTCAGAACTGCAGTAAAGAGTTTGTTGCATGTAGACTAGATGAAAAGGATGTGCCTTCTTCAGCAAAAGCAACCAATGGTGCTGGACAACGGAGTGGTGTTCCCAGTCAACAGCAGAGTTCTACAAAGTTTTCTTCTGGGGCAAACAGAGATAAGCCCTGGGTGAATGGAGCACGGCATGATGAAAACATGAAAAGGAGTGCGAGTGTGGATGGTCAGGACACTGTTAACCACGCAGAAACAGTTGGAAAAGAGGGGTTTCAATTTTCAACAGGGAACCTCTCTAAATCTTCTGAACCAAATACTGATGATAAGGCTGGTGGAAGGATGGCATCTAAGCCTACTGATCCAGATGTTGCTGATAGGCAAAACCAAGGTAATAGAGTAGATGCATCTGCAGAGCCAGGTGCTAGAGGGTTACCTAGTCCACGGAGATCAGCTAGGAGAAAGGAAAATGCTGATGCTAGCAACATCTTGAATTCATCTGGGAAAAAGAGGCGGACAATAATAGATTTTCTGTCAAATGCTGGCTCGAGTAGTAAGCGAAAGCTTGATGATAATGTCTCTCATGCTGGCGGACAAACTGTTGAACCTTATGTTTCTAGCACAGCATGCAACCAAGAGAAAGGAAGCGCTACCAATGGAGGCAATCAGGAAAGCAACAAGAAAGAGGTTACTCGTGACACAGCTGCAGAGAAAAAGCCTTGCAATTCAGGGAGCTTTTCCTACCCTGACCCAGAATTTTTTGACTTTGATAGGTACAGGGATGTCAGTCTGTTTGCAGTTGATCAGATCTGGGCACTTTATGATGACCGTGATGGCATGCCACGGTATTATGCTCGAATAAGGCGTATTGATGCTACCAAATTCACAGTTCAGTTCACTTGGCTGGAGCATGAAGCAATGAACGGTGAACAGGACAAATGGACTGATGAAGAACTGCCCGTGGCTTGTGGGAGTTTTTTCTTAGGGAAAACAGAGCTGTCACAAGATGCTCTCATGTTCTCTCACATTATTTCATGGGTAAAAGGCAGAAAAAGGAGCTCATATACAATATATCCCATGAAGGGTGAGGTATGGGCTCTTTATAAGGATTGGAGTATGCAATGGAGCTCAGATGCAGATAACCATAGAACCTATAAGTATGAAGTTGTGGAAGTCCTATCAGATTTCACAATGGAAGCTGGTGTTACTGTTGCCCCCTTGATCAAGATTAAAGCATTTGTGAGCCTGTTTGCAAAATTAAAGGGTGAATCATCGTTTCATATACCATCAAGTGAACTACTTAAATTCTCACATAGTATACCTTTTTTTAGAACAACTGGGAATGAGAAGGCAGGTGTTCCTGGTGGATTTCTTGAACTGGATGCCGCATCACTTCCTTGTGACCTGGACGTTGTATTTCCATCTGTTACTCTTGATTCTTACATGCCTATGGACAAGGCAATCAACACTGGGTTCGTTCATACCATTGGTGTTAGTACACCAGGTCCAGGACGAAAACAGAAAGATCACCCCCTTGAGCAAAACCTAAGTCAGCAACAGAGTGCCCCTCATGGTAATGAGTTCAGTTATTCCTCCAAGCAAATTTGCCCTTCCCCTGGTATTTTCACATATCCAGACTCAGAATTTTTTAACTTTGAAGAAGGGCGATCAAATGATAAGTTCAAACGTGGCCAGATATGGGCCCTCTACAGTGATATCGATAAATTCCCCAAGTACTACGGTTGGGTGACCAAAGTTGATGTTGAGCCGTTTGGAGTGCACTTGATATGGCTTGAAGTTTGTGCTGAACTGGAGCAGGAGAAGTTGTGGTTGGAGCAGGATGTACCTGTGAGCTGTGGGGCATTTAAAATCCATAACTGGAGGATGAAGTATGACAATAATGATGCATTCTCTCATTTAATGGAATCTTGCCAGGTTGGTTGGAAACGATGCTTTGAAATTCACCCGCAAGTAGGGGAAATCTGGGCCATCTACAGTAACTGGGCACCTAGCTGGGTTCCTTCTACCAAGGATGCTTGTGAATATGCCATTGGTGAGATTACTGAGCGCACTGAAGCTAGCACAAGGGTCTTATTTCTGACTCAGGTAGATGGTTACAGAGTTGTGTTCAGGCCTGACGATGGTAAGGGTATTCTGGAGATCCCTGCAAAAGAGAATTTAAGGTTTTCTCACCGGATACCTTCTTTCCGTCTGACAAAAGAAAAGGATGGCAAACTCCATGGCTTCCATGAGCTGGATCCAGCTTCAGTTCCTGACTCTTTCCTATCCCGGGGCACCCGCTGACTCAGCAGACATGGACGTAGACTGTTCTGAAGAGAGTAAAAACCGTGCTGTCTTCTCTCATGCAGAGAGCATGAATTTGTATGTTTCATCAGTAGCTGGTACGCGATACCTATGATCCGGTGATCAATCGTCTAATGTCCCAATTTTTGGGCCATTTTAGTAACTTTTGCAAACTTTGAATTTGACTGGTTCAATGGACTTAAGCACGAGTTACCGTCAGACAACTTTAAATTCAAATTCAAAGATCCAAGGCCCAAACAAAATTTAAATACGAATTAGTGCCAAAACTAATGTTAACTTGAGATCCTAGATTAAAACTAAAACTTAAATTGAATCAAATTCAACTTCAAATCACACCCCAATTCAAACCCTCGGCCTTGATCCAGCCCATCCACTCACTCCCCTCTCATTCCTTCAGCTCAACTAGGGCCATCCGGCTCTCCTCCAACCCCTCCAGCCTCCAGCCCAGCAGAGCTGTCGACATAGTTTCAAATCCCGCGGGTAATCTTAAATTGCTGCTGAACCGATCGGAATTCTGGTCCAAAAATTAAAACCAAAATTTCAATTTAAAATCTGGGAAAAATTCCCTAAAAATAGTACTAATACCTAACAATTTATCCATGTAATCAGTCGATTTCCTTTAAATACCGTTTGATTTTCTAAATATCTCACCAATTTTCCATTCACAAAAAATATCATGATTTCCCCCAAAAATAAATCCCATGATTTCCCACTTCAGGTGAACATTTCATGTAAAACCGAACGATTTCCGTTAACCCCAGTGATTTCTTGATATGGCCTTTCTCCATTCAATTCAAATTTCAAATTTTGGAATTCAGCCGTAAAAACGTCTTCTCCGTAGCTTGTGGATATTCCTGTTCTTCTCGTGCGCTTTCGTAGCTCGCGAGAGTCCTATAAACATGCTGAGAAACCCTTACTATCAGGTGCAGTCTAGAGATTCCCCAATGTGCTTACAATCACAAATAAATAGTAGATTAGATCTAATATGAGACATAGAGAGATGGAGGGGAACAATTGCTTTATTATTTTTCTCATATCTATTTACAATACGGGCATCCCTCCTTATATACCATTTTTCTACGGTTTAGGCAAAGAGTCCACTAATGGACCTTTCATGGGCCAACCAGTTTCCCAACATAATTATCTTTGTATAGCTGCACATTTTGTTAATGGCAAAGCGGGGAATAAAACATATATAGAGGGTTTTCTCTTCAGCTTATCTTATTTCATTATCTTCTTATTTACTTATAAGCTGAACTTCGAGAGCTTCACGAGATAGCTTGAAAAGTCTGGCACACCTCATTTGACTTATATCTAAAGAGCTCTGAGACGTGGTTTTGAGATAGAAAAAAATGGACCGCAAAAGGTAAGACAATTGACTTTTCGATTTGGAGATAAGAAGATAAGCCGAAGAGAACATCCCCAATTTAATACACAAGGGTCTAAATACTAGTGTGTTATCAAAATTGTGGTATATTTTTTATTTCTAGAACACGGTATATTCTTACTTCGTTATTCAATACATACTCCAAATCCTTTTTGCTACATCAACGATGCGCATGTAATACTATCAATCCTAATGGATTTAAAATAATTGATACTATATACTAAAGCTTTGCACAACTTTTGCATTGCAACCAGTGATAGCCCAAAAAACTTTTGTTAGCACAAAAAACTCTTTTACCCTACTAGCCATGGTGCCCGTGCTTCACCATGAGGAAGAACAATAAAAAGCAAAGTGCTCTTCGTGAAATCAGGAAACTTGGCGGATAAAAACGAAAGAAAACCAAGGCTCTATGAACAAATTCAAAAAATTCGGTGGACGGGAACATAATTAAAACAAGAGTCTACGAGGGATGGCATATTATGAATAATTTTAGCGGCGATGGATAAATTTGTAATGGCATATGATGCGTAATTTTAGTGAATTGTAACATCACTTACCAGAAGAGCTATTTAATAATAGAGACAAAGAGCATATTTTCAGTCTTATTTAGGCTCACTTTGCCATCATGAATGGTACTGCACTATAGATTGAGCAACATTTGTTTGAAATTTACTATTTTTATGGGACTTTTCGTTAATCTACTATTATGTTATCCGTAGCATATAAACCAACATCTCCTCTAATTATTCATAACATTATTAAAATTAGTCACTATAAGGCTAATGAAAATGGGTAGTGTTATGAGAGGGTATTTGTGCCATGAAAGGGTACTGCATTATTTAGTAGGGTGGAAATCGAGCCAAGTCACACATTTTTCGAAACTAGCGAAGATTGATTCTACTCCCTCAAGGCATAAATATTTATCATTTGGAGTACGTACAAGTCAAAGTTTTTAAACCTCAGCTACATATATCTTTTAAATTATTTAGATTGAGTACATGAAAATCATATATAAAGATTCACTTCAAAGCATACTTTCGTAATATAATGTTTTTAATGGGTTTAATAAATGAATTGTGATAGTAGTTAGCGGCCAAATGTGTATTTGGAGGCCATGTAAATATCTAAAATGACACTTATTTGTGACCAGAGGGAGTATATCGTTTCAATTATAGTTTAGATGTAATTTTATAATGGAGCCAACGAGCCAAGCCGAGCAAGCCAAAATGCAAACAAAATTCATTCAAAATTTACTTATTTTACTGTTGAATCAATTAGCAAGTGTATTTGAAGCAAATTTTGAATCGAACCCTCGAGCTCCGAAACAAGCTTTTTTCGTAGCCCTACTATTTAGTCTGTTTGGAATAATATTGTACAGAAGAACAAGTCCCACGAGTGAGATGGTGTAAATAGTTCTATGCTCTTATTGTGAAAGGCTAGGAACAAGTTGAATTGCGATTCCAACACATCGCACAAAAATGCAATTGGTGGGTTGTTCCAAAATCTTTATCTACAAAACTGCACTTATGGTAATTGATTTATGGGTAGCTATGTGCCATACCTTTTTCTTTGCCAACTTTCTTCAAATTGAGATTTTACTTGGCATAGTTTTTACTTTTTACTATGCCAATGTTTCCCTGGGTTTAAGGTTGTTCTCTTCAGCTTATTTTTTTTATCTTATCTGCTTATATCTAAATTGAAAAGTCAAACGTTTTGTCTCTTGCAGTTCGTTTTTTTTTCATCTCAAAGGTGCATCCCAAAACTTTTAAAAACAAGTGAAATAACGTGTACCGGACTTTTCAAACTACCTCGAGAAGCTTTTAAAATTCAGCTTATAAACAAATAAATAGATAAACAGAAGAAGAGTATAGCCCTAAGTTTTTACTTAGCAAAGTTGTTCACAAGGTAACTGTGTTAACATTAATAAAATTCTCTATTACATCCTCAATATGTTTGCACCGTATTATTGCATATATTTATTGTTTTCAAATTTTAATTTGTGTTTTTAAACTTTATATGTATATTTTAGAATTATTTGTAATGTTTATATTTTTTTGGGTCTAGATGGCCTAAACGGGCCCCCGCCCATAGGCCAATCGTGTCCGGCCCCCGCTCACGGGCCGTGCTTGGGCCGGCAGGCTGAGCCACGGTCCACGGGCTGTGCATTTGGATAGGTGTGGTCCACGGCCATGCACACTCCCACCCTTCTTGCAGTCGCCTGCTCCTCCCGTTCCCACCAGCGGCGGCGGCGGTGGGAACCGCAAGACGAAGAGGAGTCTAAAACCCTAACCCCCTTGCCGCCGCACACACGCATCCTCCCCCCCTCCTTCTCCTAGCCGTCTCTCTCAACACCCCCATCAGTGGCAGCGGCGAGAACCGCGAGAAGAAGAGTCGGCGGCTGTCAAGATGGTGAAGAAGAGCAAGAAGAGCAAGAGCAAGCGCGTGACGCTGCGCCAGAAGCACAAGGTGCTGCGCAAGGTGAAGGAGCACCACCGCAAGAAGCGTAAGGAGGCTAAGAAGGAGGGCAAGAACCGCAAGAAGAAGGTCGAGAAGGACCCGGGGATCCCCAACGAGTGGCCCTTCAAGGAGCAGGAGCTCAAGGCGCTCGAGACGCGCCGCGCGCAGGCGCTCCAGGAGCTCGAGCTCAAGAAGGAGGCGCGCAAGGAGAGGGTGAGTGCTTGCTTCGGGTTCCCTCTGATTTGTTGGTATCCGGGGATAAATCCACGCTGGTATCAATTTTTTTTGTAGCCGATCCACCTGTTGTCAAATTTTATTGTGCCGAATTGCAAATGATTATTCTTCTGTGAGTAGTTACCATATACTTGCCTAAATTGATTGTTTATATGATGAAACTCGATCACTGTTATTTCGTTTTGACAAGCTTTATCCATATCCATTACCTGTGTGTAGATAGCCTATCATGGGCCAAATTTTGTTGTTAGATTTTGAGCGAGATATGGGCTGAATGCAGAACTGGTAATAGGGGTCCGTGTGGTAGATAGCCTTGTCGCTGGTATTGTCTGCCTTCATAACTTTAGGTCTATTTTTTGTTATCTGCTGTAACAAAATGCACGCCAAAACCAAGATTGCTCTGGGATGGTGAACTTTTGTTGCAAAATTTTGGGGCAATAAGTGAGAATTGACCTGAATGCATGTCTGGTATTAGGGTCCATGTGTTAGCGAGCGTTATGAAATTTCATCAAAAGATTTGTCTGTATCGCTACTCATTCATTTCGTTAAGGAACATGGACTGGATACCTGCATCACGTGATAACTAAAGTTGCTACCCTTAATTTAATTTCATCTATGTAATGATGTTCCTTGTTTAGTTTCGTAGATATATCTATTTTATTTTTTTTCTTGATTAACCAATGATCAAATGTTGTGGCCTCTTTTCAGGCTAGGAAGAGAAAGCTTGGATTGCTTGAGGATGATGACATTGCTAATTTGGCCTCTGCAGCTTCTGCACAAGGTAGTGAGTTTGCAGAGAAGGATGCAGCAAAGGAGAGTGCTTCTTTAGCAGTGGCTACAAGCAATGGTGAATTTCTTTTTCGCTGTTTCTGATTTCTTTATTGCTTTACTACATGCAGTTGTCTTATTTACTGATGTTGCGGAATGTGTCTCCAGATCATTCAGAGAGGGCCTTCTACAAGGAGCTTATTAAAGTAATCGAAGCTTCTGATGTGATTCTTGAGGTTCTTGATGCAAGGGACCCACTGGGCACTAGATGCATTGACATGGAAAAGATGGTTAGGAAGGCTGATCCAAGTAAACGGATTGTGCTGCTTCTCAACAAGATAGGTATAATGTAACTTTTTTTAGAGTTATGTGTTTTCTTATGTGCTGTGTAATGTTTTCCTACATCTCAGTTCCATTTTGTGGATTCTAGATCTTGTTCCCAAGGAGTCGGTGGAGAAGTGGCTTACATATCTAAGGGAGGAAATGGCTACTGTTGCATTCAAGTGCAATACCCAAGAGCAGCGAACCAAGCTGGGATGGAAATCATCAAAGCTTGATAAATCAAGCAATATACCGCAAAGCAGTGATTGTCTTGGTGCTGAGAATCTGATCAAATTACTCAAGAATTATTCCAGAAGTCATGAGGTGACTCATCCTGATTGTTTTTTTTAGATTATCGGGGGCTATTAGTGTTCACATGTAACTATCTTCTGCCAGCAGTCTCACTGCGTGATTGTTGTTAGGACTTCTAATTTTCTTGTTTACATAAGCTATAATCATTTAAGTTTGTGACTTTCGTCTACAGCATCTTATATGCTTCACCTATCCTCATGCTATTTCATTTCTTCTCTTGCTTTTATGTCCTACTTCATGCAAACCATATTAACATTGATGGATGTAGAAAAGGAGAAATACTTAAATCTTCTGTATTTCAAGAACAAGCTACCTAAATTTTATCTCGACATAGTCAAATTTGTTTGTTTATAGTTGTTGCCCATTTATTTTATTATGACAATTTAATAGCTACATATGTGTGTGCTTCTACTTCTTGGTTTTACTTTTAAGCTTCTTGTGCTCTTAGCCTCTTACATTCCAAATTTTGCCATGCTTATGTAGCCATTCATATATGCCTGTGGAATTGTCTTTTCTTTCCTGCTTTCTTTTGCTAAATGTCTGTTATTGGTGTCCTTACAGCTCAAACTAGCAATTACCGTGGGTATTGTTGGGCTTCCTAATGTTGGCAAGAGCAGTCTGATCAACAGCTTAAAGAGATCCCGTGTGGTTAATGTCGGTTCCACTCCTGGTGTTACTAGATCAATGCAAGAAGTTCAGTTAGACAAGAAGGTGAAGTTGTTGGATTGCCCTGGTGTTGTGATGCTCAAATCATCCAACAGTGGCGTGTCTGTAGCCCTTCGCAACTGCAAAAGGGTTGAGAAGATGGATGATCCAATCAGTCCTGGTAAGCGTTTTCTTGCATTCTTTTCTGTCGTCAGTGAAGATAGTTTGCACATTTGCATTTGCAATTTATCTAGCTGCGACTATTTTCTACTTTGTCTATTATGTACATACTACTACATCTAACAATAAGGTAGTACATAATGTGGCTGGACGTACATCATGACATGACTTGTTCCACATATGATTTTAATGCTTTCAGTAAAGGAAATCCTCAGTCTTTGTCCGCATGAGACACTGCTGTCTCTATACAAGGTGCCAAGCTTTTCTTCAGTTGATGATTTCCTTCAGAAAGTTGCCACGCTCCGTGGGAAACTGAAAAAGGGTGGTATAGTGGATGTTGAAGCTGCTGCAAGAATTGTGCTTCATGACTGGAATGCGGGTACAATAAATAATTTTTCCCATACCAACTTTGCTAATTATTCTATTTAAACTTTATATATATATATTAGGTACATTTCAGTAGGGTTTGCCCTTGCTGTTCTAAAAAAAACTAGTAATTATTTGTTTTGTTTCTGAGTCACCTGATCCTCTTGTTATTAGGTAAAATACCCTATTATACACTGCCACCGAAAAGGGATGCTGTGGAGGAGTCTGATGCAATAATTATTACAGAAGCTGGAAAAGAATTTAATATTGATGAAATTTACAAAGCTGAGTCTTCGTATATTAATGGTCTAAAATCCATTGAGGATTTCCGTCATATTGAGATTCCACCTAATGCCCCACCAGAAATCGATGAAGAGATGCTAGAGGTAATTTTTTTACAACTATAGTGGCTTTACTTGAATTCAACTGCTAGTTTAAATATTACTATAGGTTTTTGTAGTCACCTTACTATTTCCTGTTAGTTCTACACTTCAGTTCCCTGTATCTTCTTGGTGGGCCCTGTTGTTCCTGCTAGCTCTGTGCTATAGTTACCACTTCCTAATGTCTTCTTGCTGGGCCCTATTGTTCTTAGTGATTGTGAATTTGTGATAACAGATGCATCTTTGTTTCTTGTGTGTTCTGTGGTTGCTGGGGTAGTTGGTTTCAGTTTATATGCTTATGTTTGATAGATGATCACAATCATTCTATTTGATCTACACAACCTTTTTAAGTCCTTTTACTTTCTGGATTATTCTCTATGAGTAGTCCGTAATGATTCTCTGTGATAATCCGTAATCCTTGTAAGGAAGGTAATTTATTAATCGTAGACCCGTTATGGAAGTTGTTGCTTGTCATTTTGGGGGCAGAAAAGAAACTCTCGTGAATTCTCCTGGGAATTTGTTCTTCCGCATGATACATAAGTACTTCTTGGCAATATGTGCTTTTGTTTTAGGAATCATAAATTGACTTGCATTAGGACGTGCTTGATAATCATGATACGTGATGTTGTACAATTAAATAAGTCTTGTGTTGCACTAAGCAGGATGACCGGAAGCAGGGTGAACCTGTCCAGGAAAACTGTGACAAGTCAATGGCTGATGTAAATGAACATGAAGGAAGTAAGGTGACCAGTGCTAGCACACAACATGACAAGTTATACACTGCGGAAGGTATACTTGACCCTCGCAAGAGAAAAGCGGAGAAGAAACGCCGCAAGGCAAACAAATTCAGTGTGCTGAGTGACATGGATGCAGATTATGATTTCAAGGTGGATTATCAAATGAGGGATGCACAAGCAAATGACGAAGATGACAGCAGCACTGGAGATGATCCCAAGGTTAGTGACCCTATGACTGGTGTCAACGATGCATGAAATGACTTTGCAGAATGCATTGTTTTGATACAAGGGCAAGGAGGGTTGCAAAAGTTACCCCATAAACTTTGTACTATGTTAATTCAACGACAATGAGGATGAATGCTGCTTGTTTCTCTGTTTTCCCCTCGCCCCACTCCTTTTTCTTCATAATTACACATTTATTACTTTGATCACAATTCATTAAAGGTTACTTATAACTCACACTTCAGTAATGTGATACTGCGATGGGCTGATGGCATTATTGCATGCACCAATTAGTTCTTGTAGCTATTTGTATAAAATGTAAAAGGTGTTCTTTGAGCAGAAAAGTGCAAGATCTTGTATTTCCGCTCGCCAAATATTTCCTGATTTCAGCAGTTCTGTTGCGACTGCTTGAATTCATGTTTTCTTAGATTTAGGTAACTAAACAGGCCAACTGTCACGGCCATGCTAGTTCTTAGTTCTTAATGCGGACTTTACTGTGACGAAGATGTCGCAAAAATGTGTAGTAGCACCGACGTTCCTAGTTCTTAATGCAGACTTTACTGTGACGAAGATGTTGCAAAAAGTCTAGCACCAATGTTCTTCCGTAGGCTGGCATGTTTTAGTATTTAGCCCTCTGATAGTGGGAAGAACACGCGCGGGGCCTACCGTTGTTCCCACTGGCATCACGTAACAGCCTAGCTAGGATTGAATTTGGCTGCATATTGCAAGGCAACTCGCACATAACATGAGACTGCAGCATGCTTGAAATCAGAGAGTACCAGTGTAACAAGTAGGATGACATGAGAAACTGCAACATGCTTGAAATCAAAGAGTACTAGGGTGTTACAAAGAATCAGAAAGAGAACCAGTGTGTAATAGCGAGGGTAGTTTTTGGTACACATTTTTTCAACAACACTATTTCACCTTTTTTTATGTTATCCGTAAGAAACACTCAAGAGTGTCTTCACCAGCTGAATTTCCTTTGAGCTATGCATTTTGTTCATGACTTCAAACAATAATTCCAATTCCATTATTATCCCATAAACCCTGCAATATTATCTAATACTACGCAATTTTATCATTGTCCTTTCTCTGATGCACAAGTTAGGGTTGCCATAAAGAACACATCAAACATTATATATACTAGCCAAGCGCTTATAATTTTTGCTACAAATAAATAGTATATCACTTTCCACTACATCATATTCAACATGATTGACTCACGCTCTTGGCTGCTCTTTTACACTTGACTTCACCATGCTTTTATGCCCTCGACTGCATTGTGCTTCCACACACTCGGCTCCATTGCCTCAGCTCTTCATCTACGCTCGATTATGTCATGCTTCCACATCTTTTATTTTAGTATATCTTGAGTTCATCGAAAGCTTCAAAAGAACACACTGTAATAAAGAAGCCAGATAAATAGAGTTATTTGATATATGTTGAGTTGATTGATAGCTTCCTAAAATAGAAGGCACACAAGAGACTAGGGAGAAGAAAGGCAACAAGAAGCCAGGAAGAAGGCTCCGGCATAGCAGTACGAACTACAAAGAGGTTGAACCATGACTAATCAAGTAAAAGAAGCAACCAAGTGACAAATATGGTAGAGAATGCACTTGCATCTCTAAAACAGACTAAAATTTACGGTTTAAAATTTATCTTTTTTTACAAGTTATATGATGTAGCACTTTGTAGTCACTTTTTGGAACTTTTAGTGGTTCTTCTTAAAGATTCTAAAAATATTTTTTAATATATTTTTCAGCCTCTCCGAGCCTCTTTTCAAGAGCCCTTAACTTTTCATATTATAATCAGCTCAATCAAACCGGGTCTAAATTGTATTGCAATCTGAATGTCCAATCAAGTAAAGGATGTAATGAAATGTCGTATATGAGTACGACCTGTGGCGGACGGCTGCAAAAAATGAAGCCTGAGCAAGCTTACCTATGTCTAAATCATAAACAAGCCAATTTATGTATACGAAATTGACATGGACACTAGTTTTAACCATAATTCTAATCGTCTGATTGCTTGGAAACCAAAGGAACCTTTTATCTCCGTTGATCTTGCCAGCAAATAGTTCAGTTCGTACTAAGCTGGTCTTTGTTAGAGAAATTGGTTTTAAGAACTTCAAGAAAAAACACAAAGATTTTAAAAAAAGGCTACAAAATATTTAACTTGTAAAAAAAATTTATTTGTACATTATAATCTCAATTGAAACTCAAAAAAAGGCGAGAGGCATGCAAACTAAGCCTCGGCAACGGCCTAGCTAGCCACATTGCTGGGTCCGCCCCTTGTATTACAAAAATTCAAATTATCAAAGTATGAATGTCATAACTTTGAGCTATATATCGAAGTATATCCATTAACTAGTAGAACTTAGAGCCAGAGATCAGGATCATATTCAAAATTTTATTGGGTTTTAAAATAAATTGCAATAAATTAGAAAAATTGTATTTTTTAGACCTTCCCATGTCCAGAAAGCTAAGATGATTTTATTTGCTAATTGTCTTATTTGTTCATGAGCTAAATTTTGAGAGCTTTCCGGACTGGAGCGGCTTGGAGAGTCCGGCCCGCTTTATTTGACTTTTTTTTAGAGCTTTCATGTGCATCTTCAAGATTCAAAAAGGAAAAATATCTTACATGCTATTACAAAGCTGTCTAATACTTTACATGTCATCATTTAAAGTCTTATTTCTTCTATGCTATTGTAATTGCTCGATTATTGCCCTATGTGCTATTGGTGAAAACTTAATTTTTTTTTTTGGTTCTAGCTATGTAAACATTTGAAAAATCTTAAAAAAAGCACAGAGTTATTAAGGATGCAGCAATCTGAATGTATATTTTTTTTAGTATTTTGAAGATACATATTTTTATGTTTAAAACTTTTTAGTGTAAATTTAACATAAAAACTTTTGAAAAAATATCAAAAAATATAGATTGAAAGTATTGCATATCGATAACACTATGATTTTTGGAGAATATTTTGGTATGTTTACATAGGTTAAACAAAAAGGATAATTTTTGAACCATGGCATACATGATAATATTACAGCAATTGTGATGATAAATAAGAGAGAGACGACTAAACGATGGCATGTAAGGGGCTATCTGACTATGGAAGGGCATACAAAAAATTGACCCAAAAAATGGACTGAAAATGCCAAAAGCTTTGTGTTTTTGAAAGTGAAATACTAGGCAACGGGGTACCATTCTGAGCAATTTCAACGGAATAGGAAAACGACTTACCATTGTCCCGTGTCTTCCTCCTCTCGGCGCTTCGTCCTGCGTCTTCCTCCTCTCTGGTTGTGCCTTTCTCCTCTCCGGCCACTAGGTTTGGGTTAGGGTTGGGGTTGGGGTTCGGGGATTCGCTGTGCGCCTGTGCCTCCTGAGCTTAGAGGGATGTTGAGGAGGTGGAGGCCTGGTGGTGGGTGGCGGTTGCGGTGGGGCGACGAGGAGGCGGCGCCGCGAGAATGGAGGAGGGCGGTAGACGGGGCTAGTGGAGGGATTGATGACAAGATCGAATCTTTAGGAGGTGGCGGACATTGGGCAGAGGATTCGGCGACGGGGCTTCTCGCTAGAGAGGGGGGAGGGGGCAGATTGGGGAAGGCGGTGCAGGGTGAGAAGAAACAAAAAAGGGGAGCATGGGAGCATTGTGTGTGGGGGCGAGGTGGGAAGGGGGTGGTGGGGCGACATTTTTGTCAGGTTGTTATACTGTCAAATTGGCCCTGACGGTAAAGCACTGTGTAGTCTCCTTTTTGAAATTGGAGATAAGCAAATAAGTAAATATGCTTAAACAATTAAGTTGTAAAAACATTCCAGCATTTGTAATACGAGGGACTAATTTGGTTAAAACATTAGCACCTGCTGAGTGCTGATGCATTCCCGCCTGCAGCATGGCCGGCGCGGCGCCCACCGCGCGGCAGGTATCCCACGCGCAATTCATCGAGCACCTCCGCCGCGCGGCACGCCCTCGCGACGGCGAGGCCCTCCACGCCTGGGCGCTCAAGTCCGGAGCCGCCTCCCACGCGCCCGTCTCCAATTCCCTCATCACCTTCTATTCCTCCCCCCCGCGCCCGCTCCTCCCCGCCGCCTTCGCCGTCTTCGCCGATATCCCCGCCGCCACCCGCGACGTCGCGTCATGGAACTCCCTTCTCAACCCGCTCTCCCACCACCGCCCCTTCGCCGCGCTCTCCCACTTCCGCTGTATGCTCTCCTCGTCCACCGTCCTCCCCTCCCCGCACTCCTTCGCTGCCGCCTTCACAGCCGCCGCCCGCACGCACTCAGCGTCCGCCGGTGCCGTGGCCCATGCTCTCGCATGCAAGCTCCCTTTGGTCGGATCCAATGTGTTCGTATCCACTGCCCTCCTCAATATGTACTGTAAGCTGGACCTAGCCCCCAACGCCCGGAGGGTGTTCAATGAAATGCCTCACCGCAATGCGGTGTCCTGGACCGCAATGTTGTCAGGATATGCTGCGGAGAAGTGCTCTGAAGAGGCATTTGAGCTATTCCGGCTGATGCTTTGGGAGTGCCTGTTGGAGAAAAATGAGTTCGTTGCCACAGCAGTTCTTAGCGCTGTTAGTGTGCCCTCGGGTTTGCCTATGGGGGTGCAGCTGCATGGGGTGTTTGTCAAGGATGGGTTGGTGGAGTTTGTGCCTGTGGAAAATTCGCTTGTTACGATGTATGCGAAGGCTGACTGTATGGATGCAGCATTGCATGTCTTTGAGTCTTCAAAGGCGAGGAATTCCATCACTTGGTCAGCGATGATCACCGGGTATGCACAGAATGGGGAGGCAGAGGGTGCAATTAGGATGTTCTTGCAGATGCACTCTGCTGGGTTCTCACCAACAGGATTCACCTTTGTTGGGGTACTCAACACGTGTAGTGATCTGGGAGCATTGCTGGTAGGGAAGCAAGCACATGGTTTGATGGTGAAGCTTGGGTTTGAGATGGAGGTGTATGTGAAGAGCGCACTAGTGGACATGTATGCCAAGTGTGGCTGTATTGGTGATGCGAAGGAGGGGTTTGATCAGTTGTATGAGGTGGACATCGTCCTTTGGACAGCGATGGTTGCTGGGCATGTACAGAATGGGGAGCATGAAGAAGCCCTGATTTTGTATGCAAGGATGGGCAAGGAGGGCATCATGCCCAGTAACTTGACTATAGCTACCGTTCTTAGAGCATGTGCTGACCTTGCAGCATTAGAGCCTGGGAAGCAATTGCACGCACAAATCTTGAAGTACGGGTTTGGTTTGGGGGTTCCTGTTGGAAGTGCATTGTCTACAATGTATTCAAAATGTGGGAACCTTGAAGATGGCATGGCTGTCTTTAGAAGCATGCCTGATAGGGATGTTATTGCATGGAACTCGATCATTTCTGGTTTTTCACAAAATGGGCATGGCAATGGTGCACTGGAACTTTTTGAAGAGATGAAGCTAGAGGGTACTGTACCTGACAATATAACATTCATTAATGTATTGTGTGCTTGTAGTCACATGGGACTAGTTGACAGAGGATGGATTTATTTTAGGTCAATGACCAAACACTATGCTTTAACTCCTAAGCTGGATCACTATGCTTGCATGGTTGATATTCTTAGCCGAGCAGGGATGCTGAAGGAAGCAATGGACTTCATAGAATCAATTACTGTTGACCATGGAACATGCTTGTGGCGTATAGTACTAGGAGCATGCCGTAGTTTACGGGATTTTGGTGTTGGAGTGTATGCAGGTGAACGGTTGATGGAATTAGGTACTGGGGACTCCTCAGCATATATATTGTTGTCAAACATCTATGCTTCCCAGAGAAAATGGAATGATGTTGAGCGTGTGAGACATTTAATGAGACTTCGAGGAGTTAGCAAAGATCCAGGATGCAGCTGGGTTGAGGTTAACAACCGAGTTCATGTGTTTGTTGTTATGGAACAGCAACATCCTGAGATGGAAAACATAAATGCAGAGTTGAGAAGGCTAGCTAAACACATGAAGGACGAAGGATACCATCCATCATCCAAATTCTCATTCGATGAGGAACTGGATTTATTGGAGGAATCTCACGAAGAAGATCAATTGGAGTTAATATCTGCAGCTTTCAGCTGACTTTCCAAGGAATGAAGAAAAGTAAGTACTTTGATTGTTTCTGCTAGAAGTCAGAATAGCAAAGAGCTAAAACTATGGTGTAAATTGTACAATGTCTGTGGAAGTATTCATTTTGGAATATATTTTTTGCAAGGCAAAATTCACTGCTTCTATGCATCACTTTTAAACAAGACTTTTTATTGACATTTATTATCCTGTGTAACTTTATGCTGAAAGAAAATTATCTTCTGTAACTCAGTGTCAGTGCCAGTACAAATTCTTCAAATTTTATGAATTAAATCCTCCTGTTGCTGTATTCGAAAACTACCGGTTCTCTTTTCCCTCTACAATTGTTTGTTGCCCTGACACATTATTTAAGCCCTCCTCTTTAGTGCCTACCATTCCTAGCTGGTTCAAAGGAACTTTGAGGATTCCTGCAACCTCAATTGCCCTAGACGGCTAGACATTCTTATTAGTAGGTTGTTTTTTTTAACATCAAATGAATATCTTTTAGTAGCTGTACTTTTTTTTGGCTTTGGATCAGATCAAATGGCAAGCTGATAAAAATATAAAGCATTAGTAAAATTGGACTAGTAGTCAACTAAAATTTTAAATTTATCCCTTGCTGACGTTGAGAAGTTATTATCCTGGCTAATCCTGTTTGATGCTTTCTTGGTAAAAGTATACTGTGAGCTGGTCATGAGCATGGTGACTGTTGGGCTATGTATTGTGTACTAAACTAGTGAACCTTGTGTTCGCATATAATCTTCTGTACTGAAAACTTGTGAAATATGTGTTCATTTTGAGGAAATGTTTTAGTTAAAGAGGCCCGAATTTAAAAGTAATTTTATGGATTATAAAATTTGTGTATTTATTTACTTTCAAATGGATCACCCAGACACCGTTTGTCTTCTCTAGTGTAAAAGTTGAGACAAGGAAGTATCAGTATTTCAGAACCACGCCAAAACCTTTGCAAAATGTTGGTTAAGTGATGTGATTATCCAGTATTTTTAATGTCGCAAAAGGATTACTGTTCTAAGATATATTCACATGGAAGTGCCTGAATCAAGAGTATGGATCGTACATGGTCTTACGACTATATGTCTGCATGCAAGAGTTGATTTAGATACTATCTTTGCACAATATAATGTATTTTGTGGTTACGTACATTATTCTTTCTACTGCATATTTATATTATAAAGTTTAAGCATTTTATATAGTATGTTTGAAAATGCCATAAAAACAAATTGACTAATTGCAATTGTACTTTTGGTAGACTGTCATCACATGCATGGATCTTCTTTGAATTTGTGTGTCAACTACTAAATGTTGTTGTCCTTGTAGTCATTTTTTTAATGCACCTTGTACTTATAAAGTCATGTATTCATATGCAGGCATAAAATCAGCAAATTTATGAACAAAGCTAGTGCGGCAGCCATACCACTCAACGAGATTGTGATGTGTGCCCATTGTAAGAACTATCAGTGCATAACAAAGGATTCAATTGATTTACTGATTGTTTTCCCATACTTCAGCATGCTAATCACAATTTTTTTGCTTTTCTCAGATGACAGATCTTCTTGACGCCTTAATTAGTTGGCAGATGTTCATTTCAAGTGTATGATGTTTGGTATGAAGTCCATGACTGAAAAGTGATGGTGATTGTTTGATGAGGCATAACAGGAAAGACTCAAACGTCTTGATTCTCACAAGACATAATCAAAGAGATGATGGTTTCCTATGACCATATGCTGCAAGAGCTGCATTGCAAAAATGTGGTGGTTCATTACATGGTGATTTCCTAATACCCACACGCCGCATAATTACATCTCTATAGTAGTGTGAGTGAGACATTACTGCAGTTCATGTTGCTATTTATATGGGAATTCTAATTACTCCTGCTGAAAACAGTTGACTCTGGGGACTGTATTGGTGGTGAGGCAGGACTATTGTATACCCTCATGCTACAGACTAAACATGTTGGAAAAATCATGGAAATAGCAATACAACAGGAGAATCTGTAAGTGGCAAACTGACTTCGTTAGAGCAGATGCGTGTTCAGTCAGCATAACTCAAAAGTGAGGAATATGTGACAGAATCAACAGGGTGCTACTGAAACATTAAATGAGCTACTTACCATTAAATTCTGCCCTGCTGTATGGATCCTACATGTATTACCGTGTGTTTTTTGGTGCAGTCACTGGTCACTAAGAATGTAGCACTGTACTGGTTTCTGGCTTTCTGCTAGCCTGCACTACTACATATTCCAGAGAAGATGCAGTTTGGTTGGTCGATGCATACTGTGTGTATCTTTTGGAGAGACCATCCTCCATGCCATGCCAAGCCCTGTTGCAATACGTGCATGGATAACTGTGATGGATATCTCTGAAAAACAAACTATCTGCTAGACACCTAGCAGGCAGCATCCTGTAACCTTGGAAACGGATCTGTTGGTGCCTTGGGCTGTTCTGTACAGCAGGAGGTTCCCATGGTTTTCACAAGTGAGTGAAGCATCTCTAATTCAAGGCGGTTGATCTAGTTCATGGTTTTGACAAATTCTGGTCTGAGCACTTCGTTCAGATGATTTATAACACATTTCTGGTGCTGCATTTGCCATGGTCACCTTCCAACATGGATCAGGGATTCAGGATTGGCACTTAGAGATATGGCAACACCCTGCACAAGCATGGATCGAGGTTAACACTGAGAGAGCTAGGTAGTGGCATACTATGATAGATACTGCAGGACCATTTTTTTTTTTGTGGTAATTTAGATAGATGCTACTGCAAAGTTGCAAGTTTTGAAATTTGGCACTACACGTCTCAGTGACATGTGGGGTCTGGCTCTATATGTCATTGACACATAGAGTGGTAAATATCTGATTTCACAATTTTATATTGGCATATATCCAATTAATCCTTTTTGGTGTTGTTTCAGTCTTGCAGAATATGAATACTGTGGAGTTATGTATTCTCTGGTTTCTGTTTCAGTTTATTACAGAGAACCTAATCTGGTTCGTGTGTATCACTTCTCCAGCAAGACACGTCTGCCTGGATGCGTGTCTGGGGTCAATGTTTATTGCAATACAAAGTAGAGAGTAGGCAAAGAATAAGTAGTACTCAATGTAATCTTTATTACCATTAATCAAGTGATTACAATAGGGTGAATTTTCTTTATATAGCATATCAAGGAATGTCTTAAAGAGGCACCTTTTTATGAAAGGATTTCTTCAAGAGGCATCTCTAACTAATGTCTTTTGGATAATTTTAATTGTTGTCTAATTACTTATTTGCCTATACTAATCTATTTCTTAACACTCCCTCTTGGGTAAATAAATAATATGCATATACCTTTAAAACCCCCTAAAAACCCTATGGGAAAAATCAGGGTGAAGAAAACTTGCATAGCATATAAGCTTGTATTCATACTGTCTTGTTAAAAATTTTTAATGAGAAATCTCTTAGAAAAACTCATAAAGAGAAAAAAAGTGCAATATATATGATTTTCAAGATCATATGAATAGGTTATAATTCGAACTTTGCACCTCACAAAGTTTTCTCACACCAATATCGCATGTACACTTCTGGAACATACTCTTTGATAGGGATTTAGTAAATAAATCCGCTAAACTATTACAAGATTTTGTTTTTAGAATTTCTATCTCTCCACTTCTCTGCAGTTCATTAGGATAGAATAACTTAGGACCAATGTGTTTTATTATATTGCTCTTAATATAACCTGTGTTTGAGTAATACAAGTAGCATTATCTTCATAGATAATAGTAGGGAAATCCAAAGAATTTATACCATATGATTTCTATATGTGGTTAATCATTCTGTGAAGCCATGTACACTCTCGTGATACTTCATATAATGCAATAATTTCAGAATGATTAGTAGATGTGGCCACTAAAATCTGTTTACTAGACTTCCATGAAAATGTCATACCACTATATAAAAATACAAATCCAGTATGAGATCTGACATTGTGGGGATCAGACAAATAACCAACATCAGTATAACCTATTATAGTCATGTCTTGGGTTTTCTTATAGAATAGACCAAGATCTTATGTACTTTAGAGATATCTGAAGATATGTTTAATGCCAGCCCAATGCCTTTTTGTTCGTGTTGCACTACATCGAGCTAATAAATTAACTGCGAATGAGATATCAGGCCTGATGCAGTTTGCTAGATACATTAACGCTCCAATAGCACTAAGGTATGGAACTTCTTGTCCCAAAATTTCTTTAGTTTCACTTTTAGATTTAAATGGGTCTTTATTCCGGTCAAGGGATCTAACAACCATAGGGTTTTTTATGGATATGATTTATCCATATTAAATTTCATCAAAATCTTTTGAGTATATGCGGATTGGTACACTAATATCCCTTCAGAAAGATGCTCAAGTAATAAGCCTAAGCAAAATTTGGTTTTTATCCAAATCTTTTATTTTAAACTCGTCACAAGATGATTGCTTGCTTCTTTTAAATCCTTTGTGGTTCCTATGATATTTAAATCATCAACATAAAAGATATTATGCAAAATCTACTCTTAGATTTCTTCTTGAACACACAAGGACAATCATCGTTGTCTCAGTAACCCTGCTTTAAAAGGAACTCACTTAGTCGGTTGTACCACATCTTTCCCGACTGTTTTAATCCATATAACAACTTCTTCAATTTGACGCTATACATGTAGCGATTTGCTTTAGGATTCAGAAGTGCTATCCCATCAGGGACTTTCATATAAATATGCAAATCAAGTAACCCATATAAATATGCGGTCACAACATCCATTAACTGCATAGTTAAATTCATATTAACCACCAGTGATATTAAATATCGGAATGTTATTCTACTCATCACCGGTGAGTATGTTTCATCATACAAGCCTCGTTTTGTACCATACCACCCGACTATTTTCATCCTTCTTTTGAATGAAAACTCATTGATTTGTAACATCCTAAATTTTCAAATTTGTGAAAATTAAAAATTTTGAGAGAAATAAAATTTCAGAAATATTTTCAAACTTTATTGAGGTAATAGTTGGTAAAATTATAAGGAAGTGGCGATTTAAAAAGATTTTCAAAAATTTAAAAATTAAATTTTGAGAATTTCAAATAAAAATAAGTTCAAAGAGTTGCTTTACAATATTTCATTTTGAAAATACATCTAATTAGATTTTTCGATTAATAAAGTGCTTAAAACAAAGGTTTTATAAAATAAAAGGATTACGATAATTTGTATATTTTCGGTTGTGGAAAAATTAAACCAATTTGATTTGTTTTGAAAAAGAAAAATTTATCAAACAAAATAATTCAATCTATTGGGAGTTAAAAAGTAATCAAAGCCAGGGACTTTCCTATTTGTTTTCAAAATTCTATTATCTTCTCTTATTACAAGATTTTGATTTTGTTTTATCATGATTTTCTCTTAATAAATTTTAATTAAGGTATATTTGGAAAAATTCCTTTCCTCTCTCTAACCGGTAGGCCCTACTTGTCATTTCCTCGGTCCTTTCATTCTTTGATCTCCTCTTTCCTTCCTGGCAAACCGGTTGCGCCATCTCAAAGATCTAAATCACAATTTCGAATAAAACACATTCTAGAAAATTCCTTGTAGATCATCCTCCCAAAATTTCGGATCCTGAAACTTTTTCCTTCGCTCTATAAAAATCGCCGGCTAACTTCTCAAAACCCTAGCCGCCTCGCTCTTTCTCGCCTCAGCGCCACCTCGGTGCAAATTTTCCCAAACCGTCCAAAGACGTCCTTCGTATCTTCATCACGAATCCATCCCAACCGAGAGTTCGAAGATTTATGGTCGCATAAAGTCAGATTTAATCGCCGAAGACCATGCCGGATTTTGGCCAAAGCTACTTTTTACCGAATCAAGGATTTCATACAGTGAGACCATGACTTCGCCTCTCCTCTTGTTTCCTCATGTCTCCCTCTTTCGCTCTAGACCTTCGTTGTTCCATCATCCGCACCTTAGCGCTAGTGTCGCCTTGAACCGCCGCCGGAAAGCCAGCCGTGATGTCCTATTATTTTCTAAAACCTAAAAGCATATTATTTTAATTTAAGATAATTTACTTAATATTTATCCTCTAATTTTTCCAATTTTGTAATAATTGCCCCTGAGCACCCTTCCTAATCTTTACCCTAATTACGTTTTTCCTAATCGCACCTATGTCCAATTGTCCCATGATCGAGGACAATCCAACATTGCCCTAACCGTGCCTCCCAAATATAACAAATCGGTTGAGAGCAAAACATGCCAAAAATATCACCCTGTAGCCAAATCCTTTCCTTCCAAAACCAAGACCAAGCCATATTCGTACACAAATCAAACCAAATCAAGACAGTCCGTATCAAAACCACACTTTCCATAGCGGTGCTGCCCAAATCGTGCCAAATCCACTCCATTCTTGCCATACATACAAAACATGCCAAATACATGCATACTAAATTCATCCCCAAGCATACCGTGTTTAGCCGAGACAGCCGTACCCAAGCCAAGCTGTGTCCAGGCCAAACCACCGCTGCCCAACTCCACTTCGCTAGACGAACCGTCTCCTAAACAAACTCCACAATACTGGGGATTTGTTCCGGATCATCCCCTATAAATTCCCCAGAACCCCAACAATCTTTCCCAAACCCATCTATTTCGTGCATCATCTTAGAGCAAGGGGAGAGGTCGTCGAGGAGGAGAGGTGGCCGCTGTTTTTCTCTTGCCAAGGTGAGCCGCCGCCTCGATGCCAACCCAGCGCTCGGCCCAGCCTGCGTGCCGCTTGGAGCCGCCGCCGCCGCACCGCACCCGCTACACGCCGCCGCATTGGAGCCGCCGGCACCGCTGCGCGGAGCTGCCGCCGCAGACCTCACGCCCACGCCCGCCGCCGCCACGTTGGACCGCCGCTGCGCGCCGCTGCTGCCCGCCAGACCTGCCATCGCGTTGCTGCTCGCTTGTCGAGCCGCCGCCGCCGGTCACCGCCCGCCGAGGAGATCGCCGCGCGCCTCCAGCCGCTTCGAGTCGCCGCCGCCGTCAAGCGCGCACGCCACCGCTGCTGGGGAAGCCAGCAGCCACCACCAGCGCCGCTGCCGGCCAAGTCCCGCCGCCATCTCCTTTTCTCTCTCTCTCTCTTCCTCTCTCTCTCTTTCTTTCCCCTGCGCGTGGGAAGAAACAGAGCAGCTAGCTCATTTAATCCCCGATCTGGACAACCAGTCAACCCGCAGTACTGTTCAAGTGAACAGTGCTCCTTCATAATTTCGTATCTCCCAAACCGTAGCTCCAATTCGCACCAAACCAATTTCGTTGAAGTCCTTTCAACCTATTCTACCTCCTGTATTTATTTTATAATTTTCTAAATTTTATTTGCTGCTGTTGATTCGTCTGTGCCTTGCGTGTAGACGTTGCGGAGGAGTCCGGAGGGGAGCTAGCTGCCGGTTGTCAGGAAACGTGCTACTCGGATCAAGGTGCAAGCTAGATTCATATCAATCCCACCGAGTTTCTCTCATATTTACTATTCATAGGATTTTAACGGTGCATTGCTAATTTTATTTTTATTTTGAGTATTTAATTCTAGTTATTGCCAATGACGTGTTAATCATCTATTAGCACGTGTTACCCTTTTATTGATGCCTAGCATGATTTAAATCTTATTATAGCCAACCTTGAATTTACTCACGCTAGATGCTTAGTGGCTTCGATGGGAAATCTAGATGATCATTATGATAGGAAATCATTCAAAATCTTGGTAGAGAGATTCTACTCTTTATCGTGTAATTTTGGTTAAACTTTAATTCAACTAAAATCAACGTGGCGTGAATAGATTCGTAGTGGTGGTTTGATTGGTGGATGTTGGTTTGTCGTATGCCATCTCGGTCGACATAAGGACCGAACTTCGTGGATGAACTGACCGGGCAAAACAGTACAGCCATGGGTGTTAACAATGGTAATACCTTAGTTGTTACCTTGGGAAATCTAGGTTTGGTTTGTCATGGCGGTGTGGGTGTGGCTTGCAACCACTGTATACTCATATGGCACACGAGGGGACTTCGGGCTTAGCACGAAGCGGCCTGGGTGAATCCTTAGTGAGGCATTCCCAATCCTAGACGTACTAGGGATAATGGCTTCGTCTCACTCTCGGGTGAGTCCCATAGGTAAAGTGTACACACTCTGCAGAGTTAAAACTATCATGATAGCCGTACTCACGGTCAAGAGTGGGCTTAGGTAGCTCTACTTGTTAGTCTCACCTTTTCTTAGTTAACTTGCTGTAGATGGTAGGAGCAGAGATTGCTAGGCAGCGAATGCCGGGCAGCGAATGCCACGCAGTGCATTACAGGGAATGTATTGCCAGGGTTTTCGTGTAGAGTTGACAGCGAATGTCATCTCGGTCTTATGCTGAGAAGGCAATATTATAGTGTTGAGAAAACATGAGTAAAGAAATGAATTTAAAATTGTTTTACACTATTGCTTTAGAACTAATAGGATTGTTTAAAAGTGCTCTTTATGCAAATAAACCAGATCCATTCATTTGATACCTTGTATTTTATTACATAAGGATATACATGCTTGCTAGGTATGGTTTATCCATACTCATTAGTTGTTTGTCAGATCTATGCACAGGTGACGACTCTGCTAAGTATGTGGTTTACGAGGCAGAGTACAACGATGGAGTTTTCCGGCTACTAGAGGCGTACCCCGGTCAGATGCCTGTGGTAGTTTGACGGGTTTCAGCCGACATGTGTTTTTATCTTCCGCACTCTGATGTTTAATTTATTCATAATGTAAGTGGCATTCAGCCCATGTATGTTATAAGTTATTTTCTTTATTAATAAAGTATGTGTTTGATAGCAATCCTGTTTAATCTGTGTGTACTAGCAAATGATCCTTGGGACTAGTACTGTAAACACAGAGGGGTCGGCTTTTGCAAAGCTAGGTCCCGACATTATTCCCCGCAGGAAATATTTTAGGAGAAGTTATCACTACTGTACCAAACACCTCTCTTTTATTAAGCGGGTTTAATTTTGCTTCAATTGCTTCCTTCCATTTGACCCAATCTGAGTGCTTCATGCACTCTGCCATGGACTGTGGTTCTGGATCCAATTGAAGGGATTCAATAATTTTTGAAGCAAAATAAATGTCAACAATTGTAGTCTTTCTTTTATAAAATTCTTTTTAATTAATATAATTTATGGATATCTCCTCATTTATACCTTGCGACTCGTCGTGATTTTCCAATACGATAGAGTCAAAGGGCTCCGATGTTCTAACATTTAAATTTGTGCGCACATTTATGTTGAAGTTGCTATTTCTTTGATGGCTTTCAAGCTCATGTTGAATTTTATTTTCTGATTGAGGTAATTTACCTCTATTGATCTTTTGTTGTTTTTGCGGACGTCTCCGTGAAACTAAGTCCCGTACAACCGGAGTTCTCCTCTCTTATTCTCATTAGAGGCAATAGTAGTTTTCTGAGGTATCTCTACTCTTTCCGGTGCATTAGTAGCGGGTATGTATGATTTTGTAACAATTATTTGCAATTTGTAGCAAATTTATAATTCTCTGAACCTCTTGTTCAGATTCTTTTGTACGTGGATCTAAGGACTGAATAATAGTGGCATTCTAATCTATTTCTCAGTATTCATTGTGGTACTTATCTCCCCCTAATGCTGGAAAATTGTCCTCATTAAAAATACAATCAGAGTACCTGGTCGTAAACAGATCTCCTTGTTAGTGGCTTGAGGAATTTAATTATTGACGGAGAATTATACTCCACATAAATCCCTAATTTTTATGAAGACCCATTTGTGTATGCTGCGATGGTGGAATCGGTATGTACACAGCACAACCGAATTTTCGCAGATGAGAAATGCTTGCTTGGCTCATTTCCACATACTAACTGCAACGTGGAGACCATATGGTATGCAGTTGGTCTGATTTGGATTAATGCTGCGGCATGTAAAACCGCATGTCTCTAATAACTTATTGGTAATTGACAATTTTGTAAAAGAGGTCGAGCGATAAGCTTTATCCTTTTTATTAATGATTCTATTAAGCTATTTTGTGTATGTACATATGGCACAGACTGCTCTACATTTATGTCGAAAGCCATAATAATCATTAAACGCCCTGGATAAAAATTCAGTGGCATTATCCAATCTAATAGACTTTATCCTTTCTTCAGGATGATTGCCTCTTAATTTGATTAACTAGATAATTAATCTTGCAAAAAACATGGTTCATTGTAGATATTAAACATACGTGGGACCATCTTGTAGATACATCTATTAGTACCATAAAATACCTAAATGGCCCTAAAAAAGGCTGAATAGGCCTACAAATGTCACCTTGAATTCTTTCTTGAAAATTCAACGGTTCATCTTTTATTTTTAGATATGATGGCCTCAAAATCAGTTTTCCTTAACACAAGCAGTGCATATAAATTCATTATGTTTTGGAAAATCTAAATTTTTATTGTTGTGGCCAATAGAACTTTTAATAATTTTATGCAATATACCCAACCAGGTTGACCAAGACGGTCATACCAAATCTTGAAACAATCAAGATTATTAAAAATTGTTTTAAACGCAACATGTGGTTCGGATTTAATGTATGTGTAGTACAATCCAGATGAAAAAGAAGGAAGCTTTTCAACCACTTGTTTTTCGCATGTAGTATTTTTGGTTAAGAGCAAATATTCATCATTGCCCCCTTTACATGTTTCCACATGAAAACTATTGATGCGAATATCTTTAAAACTTTATAAGGTATGGCTTGATTCAGGATACAACAAAACATTCTCAATTATTGTATTTGTACCCATAGGAAGAATTATGATGGCTCTACCATAACCAACAATTTGACCATTGCAACCAATAATGGTCACTATATTTCCTTTCCTTTTAGTTAGAGTTTGGAAATATTTTGTTTCACTTAATACTGTATTAGTGGTGTAACTATCAACGAAGACATAATTCTTCCTCCATCAGATAGTCATGAAGTTCTATAATAAAGAGAATAAAACAAATTAACTCCAATATAGAATAAATATATAATACATATATTATATGTCTGCGAATTTTACAACATGTACATGCTCTTTTTGAGCAACATTAAGACCTATATTTACATTAAAAAAAATTCAACTAACTTATACAACATTTTATGTAGAATATTACAAGCTGATTACATAAATAAAGGGATAGCTAGAAGACTAAATAGTGTCTCCATACAGATCTTGGGAAGCATATTTCACAACCATGTCATCTGTATTTTGAAGTCATCTTCTTTGTGTTGAACCACCTCATGGTAATTAACCTTCTGTCCTTTGTCCAGATTCTCTCCTGGATTTTCAGTGAAGTGAACTTCAACTTTTCCCCTTTGATTCTGCTTGTTCTTGCCAACTGACTTGAGATACATCTCCACTAAATGCTTGGATGTGCGGTATTCATTTGACCAATGTTCTTTACAACCACATCTATGGCAAAGTCCAGTTTTTGCCCTAGGAGTATTATTTTTGAATTTTCCTTTGCCATAGAATTTTCTTTTGTCCTTTTGCATTTTATTGAATGGCCAATTTCCCTTATTTTTATTTTTATTATGTTTCTTCTTATGAGAATAGCTACTACTAGCATCCTGAGTGTTAGCATATGCTTCAGGCATAGCCATTGTCCCTGTAGGGCGTGTATGATGATTTTTTTATTGGAAGCTCATCATGTTTCTCTGCTTGAAATAGAGTATAAATTAACTCAAAATACTTAGTGTATTTTTTATTACGATACTGATGTTGCAGTATCCTTATAGAAGGATGAAAAGTGCACAATATTTTTTTTTATCATTTCGGCATTTGTCACAACCTTGTCACAAAATCTTAGTTTTGAATTGATCTTATGTATGGAAGAATTATATGCTATGACAGACTTAAAGTCCTGAAACCGCAACATAGATTATTCCTTCTGAGCTTCAGGCAATATGACCGCCATTTGTTGGTCATATCTATTCTTTAAGGATTTTCATAAAGTTAGTGGGTCCTTCTCCGTTAAATATTCAGTTTTTAAATCTGAGTGTAGATGATACCTAATAAAATGTAAAGTAGCAAATTTATAATTATTGGCTATAGGAGCTGCACCCTCCACAGGATCTATGATACATGCAGGTAAACTCCTAGATGTCAAGTTTATTTTTATATCCATAGCCCAAGTTAAATAATTACTGCCATTCAAGGCAAGTTCATCAAATTCCTTTTTGGAGATATCAGCCATATCTACATAATTATCATACAATTTATAATTAATTTACTTAGCAAAGTAAATGTAAAGCATGAAAATGTTGCAAAGTAGTGAATTAAAAAGGTCTTAAAAATTCTCAAAATTTGTTTATAATTTTTCTTAATTTTCTAGCATATGTCATAAATTTTTGCAATTTATTTAAGCCAAACAAATTAAAATAAGGAAATAATACAGAAAATAAAAAAGTGACGTAGACTTTGTAGCAACGAGCGAGATACTCTCACCATGGATGTAGACTCCATATCCTTAGGTACGGGCAACGTTACAGTCGCACAGCTTATGCCATAGGACCATGCCTTGTGGAAATTAGCACTTAAGGCAATCAGCATTTATTACATTAAATAAATACTAGAAAAATTAAAGACATAAAATGAACACCCCAACTTAGAACAAACATCATATATAATTGCGATTGTGAATATTCACAAGGGTAATAATCGTAATTAAACAACATAAATAGAGATATTATACAATATCCATATGTACTAAGTATATAAAAACAGCAATATAACACTATCTACACACAAATAGTAATATGGTAGGCCAATGAGGGCCTAAACATAAGATTTTCTTTAAGGACAAGCCCCTTTTGTTGGTGTAGATTTTTAATTCAATATAGGCAACTAAGCTGTTGCAATGCTTTAGACTCCATCCCATTGGGCTGGGCGACACTACAGTCGCAGCTAAAAACATTGACTCTGTATCAACAGACGTTGGTTAAACACTTTGAAGGTAATCACTAGTTTTGCAATAAGTGTAGACCTCTTAGTAATGGGAGAAAATTCGCTACTTTAAATATGGGCTTCATCCCAAAAGGAATAAGCGATGCTACAATTGCAACCAATATTCAAGACTCCATCACCTTGTGTTATTTGCCAACCCATAGAAAAATAATCATCAAAATGGGGTGATTTAGATACCAAATATGGCCACCATAGGCATAAACCTGAGAGGGAATCCTACTGATTCTGTTCATCGCTGCCCAATGTGATGAACGTGCCCCTCCTATTGCAATAGTATGAATCTTACCATGTTCTTGCTAATTACTTTGATTAGGATAACAATTAAGAAAGAAAACCTACCCAAGAACATGGTGATAATGTGTTGCAATATAAAGTAGAGAGTAGGCAAAGAACAAATAGTGCTCAATGTAATCTTTATTACCATTGATCAAGTGATTATAATGTGTGAGTTCCTTTTATATAGTACATCAAGGGATGCCTTAAAGGGACACCTTTTCATGAAAAGATGCCTTCAAGAGGCATCTCTAACTAATGTCTTTTGGATAATCTTAACGGTTGTCTAATTACTTATTTGCCCATACTAATCTATTTCTTAACAGCTTCTACAAAATTGTTTCTCTACTCTCTCTGACTCGTAGATGATTGTAATGGTTTTATTATTAATTTAAAGCAGTTGCTTTCTGGTTTTCCAAAAAGAATTTGTGCTGAAACATACTGTTTTCATCTTAATTTTGGAAATTCCACCCATAGTGGAATTTGACTGGAAGGGTATCAAAGCAAACTATCAAACATCCAAACTTACCCATTGTCGTTGGCTAGCACTACATGGGAAAAACATCGTGGATGGGCCAAGAAGTTGAGAGACCTCCATTGTGGTTTTTTCAAGAACGAACTGCAGTAGTTGTTGACACTTGCACACACGGACACCATCTGATTTCAAACAAGCTGACTCTTTGGGTGCGGACCATGTGGTATTGTTCTTGTAAAGAACTGGAACTTGAGAGTAGGAATTGAGAGACAATGTAGTGATCAATGTAATAATCTTTATTATGTTATTCACTGTGTACTGTATAATGAGAGCAATGCTCTTTATATAACACATGAGGGGTGTCATCAAAGGGTGGCGGCTCTGCTAATGACACCAGTTAATAACGAGAGTAACCGCTAATGTGCAGTTAACATAATCCCTTGGGCAAATTATTACATGTCTTTAAAATCTACTCCCGAAAACCTGTGAGAAAAAACAAACGAAAAAATAACATTATATAATCTTGCATTTATATTCCCCATTTTAGTATATCATCACATGCCTCATTAAAACTCCTTCCAAAAACCCGTGGAAAAAATGGAAGGAGAAAAGAGTGCATTATATATAAACTTGTATTTATATTGTCTCATTAAAAAACTTTTATATGAGAAACCTCTAAGCAAAAACTCATATAGGAAAAAGAGTGCAATATAAAATCTTTAGATCATTCGAATAGGTCATACCAACTCACCAAGTCTTCTCGTATCAATTCCATGAACACACATTTGAAATGTAGATTTTGATAGGGATTTAGTAAATAAATCCACCAAGTTATCACAAGACTTTGTTTGTAAAATTTCTATCACACCACATTTCTGGAGTTCATAAGGATAGAATAATTTAGGAGTTGCTTTGTTATATTACTCTCAATATAACCTGTTTGTAATTGAGTAATACAAGCAGAATTATCTTCATAGATAATGGTAGGGAATCAATCGAATTGATACCACATAATTTTTGAATGTGGTTAATCATTCTGTAGAGCTATGCACATTCACGTGATGCTTCATATAATGCGATTATTTTAGAATTATTAGTGGAAGTGGCCACTAAAGTCTATTTGCTAGACTTCCATAAAAAATTGTACCACCATAAAGAAACACAAATCTAATATGTGAACTAGCACTGTGGGGATCGGACAGATAGCCAGCATCCGTATAACCCATCATGGTTATATCTTAGTTTTTCTTATAATATAATCCAAGATCTTGTGTACCTTTAAAATATATAGAGATATTCTTAATGCCACTCCAATGTCTTATTGTTGGTACAACACTAAATCTAGCTAATAAATTGACCGTGAATGCAATAGCAGGCCTCGTGCAATTCGCTAAATACATTACTGCTCTAACGACACTAAGATATGGGACTTCTGGTGTTTTCACTCTTTGGTCTAAATGGATCTTAATCCCTATCAAGGGATCTCACGACCATGCTTGATGAACAATGTGAACGATGTTTATTTATGAAACTGATAACATATTATCGAAGAGTACATAAAAGTAGACATGATATAATTATCTTACATGATCACCTCTAAATCATATCACTAATAGCTTCCGCTCGCCCGAATGTCACCTGCTTCAACTGTGGGCAGCCGGGTCACTATTCCGGCCAATGTCCTAGGAGAACCAAGGAGCACCAAACGCAAGGTTAACATATGTCCCTAGACGTGCAGCAGCACCTCAGAATCAAGCTTGCAAGGCATCTCAAGTGCAGCAACTTGGACGCATCAACCATGTTAAGGTGGAGGAAGCTCAGGATGCACTGGACGTAGTCTTGGACACGCTTCCTATCAACTAGTGCCTAGCTACTGTTTTATTTGATTCCAAAGCAAAGCATTCCTTCATCAATGACAAGTTTGCTGCACATCATAAGTTTTCTATCCAAGCCATGCATCCACTACTACGCATTCACGCCCTAGGTGCAAGGTTTAGAGCTGACTAAATTTGTTGGGAAGCAAGTTCGAATCAATGGGGGTAGAATTCTTCGCCGGCCTAATCGTAATCGATATGGGAGACATTGATTTCATTCTTGGGATGAATTGGCTGTCCAAGAACCAAGGATGTATTAATTATGTCCAAATATCCATATCTCTCACCAACTTAGCCGGCGAGCAAGTCAAGTTTGCATCCACTTCCGACAAAACTCATCTATATGCCTTGAAAGGTGATGTTTCCCCAAGATTAGTGTTGTACTAGTGGTACGTGACTACTCGGACATCTTTCTTAAAAAGCTACCTAGGATGTTACCTAACCGAGAGGTAGAATTCGTCATTGAACTGCTGGCCAGAATAGTCCCAATATCAAAACAACCATATAGGATGCCTCCTATGAGTTAGCCGAGCTAAAAAAAACAACTGAAGGAGTTGTAAGATAAGGGATTCAGTCGATTGAGCTCCTCAGCATAGGGATGCCCAATGCTATTCGTGGAGAAGAAGGACAAGACTTTGCGGATGTGTGTTGATTACCGTCCATTAAACACAATCATAGTCAAGAACAAAAATCCCCTTCCAAGGATTGATGACCTATTCAATCAAATGGCTGGAACCCGTGTTTTCTATATGATCAATCTGAGATTGGGCTATCACCAAATCAAAATTAGATCGGAGGACATTCCAAAGATGATGTTCTCAACCCATTATGGCTTATATGAGTATACTGTCATATCTTTCGGTTTAACCAATGCACTGGTGTACTTCATGAAACTTATGAATTCCATCTTCATGGAGTATCTTGACAATTTTGTTGTCATCTTCATTGATAACATTCTTATCTATTCCAAGACCGAAGAGGAGCATTTTTGGCTTGGATTAGAAAAGCTTTGAGAGCACCAACTTTATGCCAAAATCAATATGTGAATTTTGGATAAAGGAGGTTGCCTTCTTAGGGAATGTCATATCTCAAGATTGCATGGCTATAGACTCGAGCAAGGTACAAGATGTGCTAAACTAGGGACAACCCACTAATGTCATCGAAATCCAAAGTTTTCTTGGACTTGTCGGCTACTACCAGCAATTTATCGAGAACTTATCCAAAATTGCTCAACTGTTCACCCAACTCTTGAAAAAGGAAAACAAGTTTGAGTGGTTAGCGGAGTGTGAAGGAAGTTTCCAAACTTTGAAAGATTTATTGACCACCGCTCCTGCCCTTCTCCTATTACGATATGTCCCTACTTGGCTTTAGCTGCGTTCTTATGCAAGATGGCAAGGTCGTGGCGTATTCATCAAGGCAATTGAGGCCTCATGAAGTGAATCATCCCACACATGACTTAGAGTTAGCAACAGTAATGCATGCTCTCAAGATATGGCGACGTTTTCTTATAGGGAAACGCTGCGAGGTCACTGACCACAAGAGTCTCAAGTATATCTTTACTCAATTAGGTCTAAACGGTAGGCAAAGGAGATGGCTTGAGTTGATCAAAGTGTTGGGAAATAGGTAGGCTACGCTAGCGCAATTTCAAAAATTTCTATCGCGATCACCTAGGTCATCATGCAAGTAGCGGATCACAGATTGTTACCTTTGACGCACAGCTGTAGCGGAAGAAGAGTTGGAGAAGCCAATCCCAACTTAGCGCACGTCGAGGTACTCGAAGTAGACGATCGTTCCAAGCCAATGGATTCCTTAACCGATCACCACCACGACAAAGTCGCACGTACCGCTATAGAGGAAGTAGTCGTTCTTGCCGAACCAATCACCTCCTCTATCATCACTAGCCGATCAACGTCTAGCCGATGAGCGTCACAACAACCGCATCAATACCTCTACAGTATCCACACGTCAGGGGTGGAACGCCAATCGCCAGTGTGCTAGCACCGCCCGTCGGCTAGGTTTTTTGGAGGTCCGAAGGGTACATCGGCTAGGGCTTTAGGTGCGAAGCCGATAGCTCTTAGCTTGGTGTTATCTCATATCGTACCGTCCCCTTTGACTTCCTCTTATATAGTCGAACCAGTAGACTTCTACGCTAGAAGTCGGCTAGGACTAGTAGTCGATTAGAACTCCAAGTCGATACAGCCGATTAGGACTCTAATCCAATGTGGATAAGGACTCTAATCCCGGACGCAGATTAGTGTCCATGAAACCCACTAATAGATCCAATCTATTAGACATGTTCCAACCCGTTAAGTGTATGACCCGTTAGGTTCATGCATAATCGGCTATGACCACGAAAACCCTTTTTCGAATCACAAGTCAATAGCGGTTCCTAGTAGAACATATTGACCCTCGAATGCACAGAATGATCATATCGGCTGAACCTTGATATACTCACATACCAATCTCTTTGCCGCGCGATACTAGTCAAGCTCAAGGTGAGATACATGTGTTGGGACCCGAATAACAGAGTCGAATCCTTGCTGTACTTTTACCTGTACTAGTCCCTGGATCAAGTAGCTAGTACACACAGTAGAACAGTTTGGATCATAACCATCTCATGCTAAAACCACAAACATCAGAGTACAGCCAACATGGCCATTATTACAATAGTTTGGCACCAAGGCTTTACAAACATCAGCGGAAACTCATAAAAACATTGTTTAAACTCCAACAAAATGAAATCCAACTCCACAGGCAAAACTGTAGAGACGCGCTCCTAGGCTTCGGGGTAGTCTTCATCCTGGATTCCTTTAGCGAAGTCTTCGTCCTGGTACATTTCTTCATCGGGGCAGGGGCAGTGCTGATCCAGACCTGCTAGTTGAAATGAGCAGCCCTACATGAAAGGCGAGGGTGAGTATACTTCATACTCAACAAGCAAGGCTGACTAAATGCAACTAAAGTTTACAAAGGAGTGGATAAGGTTCTTTTGCATAAAGCCAGTTTTGCAAGTTTTACCTAGAATTTCATAAAATGGTTTGAGAAGTGTTGAGGGAAAACAAATATTTGAATCGTTTTATTTGAAACTCCGGCCTCAACCAGTTTTGCCCAAACCTGGCTACTCATGGAACCTACCGTGTAAGCACCCTCATCGCCCGCAGCACCTACTGTGAGGAGAAAAACCAAAACACACGACTGTCATCGTGGTTTTCCTTTAAAACACCATTTTGAAAACAAATAGGTAAGAAGTACCATGAGGCAACTCCCCATCGTCCGCCCTTGACCGTGGGCATGGCTATCATGATAGTTGTACACTCTGCAGAGATTGCACGCTTTACCCATGCGAGGTGGTTTTTCCTAGGGTGCCCCTAAGAAAAATTGATCACCACAAGGCTTTTCTCCGACATCCTTCTAGTTAGGACATTCCCGCTAAGGTTTCCACTACAATGCTCCTCTTGCGCTTGCAGAGCAGCACCAACTACATAATCCACCGACTGGAATGCCAAAACTAGAAGTCCGAAAGGTACTAAGCTAGGGCTTGCTCATACAAGCACACATGGCCGCACTATTGTACTTAGCTCATCTACCTCGAAAGAATCGGTCCTTGGGGACCAGGGTGGTTCCCACACTGGGCCAAAGTCTCGTGTTTGCTACACCAACCTTGCAACCATCTATCTCGATCAGGTTTTATAAAATATTTTTACCCGATAGCACCCACTATCCCAACTACACCCATTTGCAAACATGACAGCACCAACTGTCCTTTAAAATATACGTTAAACAAGCATTTGATATTATTATCATGTATCCAATTTTAATATGGTTGCAACTGAGCATAGCTAATATGATCAAACCTAATTCAAGGGTGTTGGCATTATTTTAACAATATTATAATAACCTAGAGCATCAAGGATTGACTTCATAACGGTATCTTCAATTGGGGGTTTTTAGCTAACCAACTAATCAATTAGCATTTTTAAGTTTCAACATAGCATGCAATTTAAACATCTAACAAAGTCATCTTACAAACATAGGTACGAGGTTCAGCACTTGCCTTGATCAGCACCTTCCTGAAAATCTTTCGCAGGGTTGATCACAGGGCTAGCATCGCTAGACCCTAACAACGAATTAACAACAATAAACACGAATGCTTAAATAAATATGGAAAGACATGTATGCTCATGCTTATGCAAAAATTAACCCAAAATGGCAAATTATATTCTCTGGTAAAAAAATTTATTTGCAATTTTGTTGATACTAAAATTATTTAAATAACCAATTTTAAAGACACTTTACCAATTAATCAATTAAATAGAAATTTTACTATTTTAAATATTTATTAAAATTCACAGATGGTAGAACATATTTTTACAAACATTACAAAATTTATTTTGAAATTTTTGGATTTGTAGATTTAAAGATATGAAATTCACAAATTTACTGCCTCAGAAATTGGGAAAGAAAATAGGGGCTCGGCCGCTAGACCCGGCCCATGGTGCATGGCCTAAACGGTGCCACGGGCGTGCACGCACGCTGCAAGGGGCGACCTAGTCTTGGCGGGCGGCGACGGGTCTTGAAGACGGCAGCGAGCCGTGGAGGCCCCACCGGCGAAGGCAACGCTGCCCACGCTGCGCACCTCGCCGTCTCACGGTGGCTCAGACGGAGCGGTCCGACAGCGGCGGCGGCTCGGCTAGCCCACGCCAACGGCGGCCGACAGGCGGGGCTCTCTCGGTAGTGGCACAGAGCAAGGGTGGCAGTGGCGGCAGGTCGGGAAGGTGGCGGCAACGACGGATGGCGGGGCAGCGGCGCCGGTGGAGAGGAGGAAAAGAGGGATGGGGTGCGGCGGTCCCGAGGGTGGGTGGCACGGGTGGGGAGGGACGGCGGCGAGATGCGCGGTGCTCGTGGCGGCGGACGGTGTGGCGCCCGAATGACGGCAAGGTAAGGTTGGCGGCGGGATGGGGAGCTTGGCGGTGACTTGGGGAGCCCGAGAGGGTGGCTCCCTCGGCGCGAGAGGGGATAGCGTGGCCCGGCGGCACGGCCGACTGTAGGGAAGATGGAGCTCGCAGCGGCAGCTCTCCCCGGTGACGATTGGGTCAAATTGATCGAGGGGGAACTTCCCCCTAGCTAAGGTGATGCTAAGGGAGGGCCTAGATTGGGGGGAATTACCGAGGATCGACGGCGAAGCGACGAGGTAGTGGCGGCAGTAAAGAAACCTCGGCGGCGGTGGCGGCACAATTCGTCACCTTCGGTGAAGATCCTAGGGATGCGTGGGTGAAAATGGGTTAGTGAGGGAAGGAGGATCGACGTCCTTGAAGGGATTGAGCAATAGTGGCTTACCCGCGACGAATCAAAGAAGAATGCAAAGGGGTAGGAAAGAACTCGGGCTGTGGTTTTTGAATCGAGGAAAGGAACTGGGGAGTTGGCTTTGTGGCGAATTAACACCACTAATGGCAGTAACTGGTGCCATTAGGGGAGAATCAAGATGTATTAAAGCAATGGGGGAGTTAGGGAGTGAATGGGCGGGTTTTCTGTTGATACAGAGGGAGAAACAGGGAATAGGAGAGGAAGACAGAGAGAAGAAGGAAGGGGAAAAAGAGAGGATGACAAGTGGGACCAGGAAGGGTTTTTAAATTTCATTTTCTGATTTTCTCCTTTGAACACCAATTCAAGTATAATTTTATTTTCTCATTTTTGAAATCCAATACTTTTCTTTAATTACTTTATGGAATATTCGCAAAACAACTCAATTAATTTTAAAGTTTTTATTAAACAAGTAACGTACTCATTTTATTAAAAATTATTTTATTTAAAAAGAATTTTAATGGAATGCAATGCATGATGCAAATGGATTTTTGATTTTCGAAAATGAGGATGTTACACATGCTATCCTTGTGATAGCTCTACCATTCACTCGTCTATACGATGAATACTGAAATTATGGTTAACTCTTTAATCACATTGGTATGACCATGCACTTTTCAATCCATCCACATCGAGAGGCCTAGAGGTATCTCTCCTGTTATCAAGGAGGATAAATTCCATCTTGATCGCTCATACCCTACGTCATGTTTCATGACATACCTGAAAGCTATCTTTATAGCTACCCTATTACGGCGTAGCGGTTGATAACACCAAAGTATACAATTACACATGCTGGGAATCAATGACGGTTTCAGGTCTAAGGATCATATAGGTATACCACTCGAGATTACAGGCTCATGGTACATGTAAGATAACAATCGCAGCAGTGTCTCGGAGAAGGTCTATCCAACACCATGTTCTCTAACATGTATTCACATTATTGATTTGATATCTCTATATCTATGGTATGTAAAATATTACCATCAATTAATACATATGCTGGTCAAATCATTATTGTCCCATATAATGATATAAGATTAGGGATCATTTAAAACAATATTGCATAAACAATGTGTCTCACAATCAATTCATACTTGATGAACAAAGTAAGTGATATTTATTCATGGAACTAATAGCACAATATCATTACTATATGAACAAAGACGTGATATAATCTTCTCATATGATTGCCTCTAGGGTATATCACTAACACAAAGACTATGATATGGGATATGGGACTTCATTACCATCTGGGCAAGGCTAATGTTGTCCCCAATGCAAGTCAGAAATCACAATGCAATTGCATTTTGGTAAAACCCGAATCGGATGCCTTGTGCACTGAATTTCAGAAGTTTGGTATGGAGATGGTTCGAGAAGGGTATCTTGTAGCCATTAAGGTGAGACCAGACCTCACGGATCAGATTAAGAAGGCCTAGAAGATGGACAAGGGCACCGCTCATATCCGAGCTAGAACGAAGGAAGGCAAAATTGATTGTTTCATCGAAAATGTGCAAGGAATCTTGTGGTTCAGGAAACGTTTAGTAGTGCCTATCCACAAGGAGTTCAAGGCGTCCATTCTCAACGAAGCTTATAACTCTTCCTTCACAATCCACCCCAGTGGAACCAAGATATACCAAGATCTGAAACAAAAATTTTGGTGGACACGCATGAAGCTAAAAATTGCCCGATATGTCACCAAGTGTGATGTATGCCAACAAGTGAAGGCCAACCATTTGAGACCGGTAGGAACACTTCAACCGTTGCCCATACCAGACTAGAAATGGGAGAAAGTTTAAATGGATTTTATCACCGGTTTACGTAAGACACAGAAGGGTTTCGATTCCATTTGGGTGATCGTTGATCGATTAACCAAATCTGCCAATTTCCTTTCTGTCAAGACCGTTTATCATGTAAGTAGCTTGGCAGAGCTTTACCTATCATGCATCATGCTCTCCATGGTGTTCCTAAGTGGATCATTTCAGATTAAGGCTCACATTTTTTGGAGTGCCTTCATAGAGCAATGGGAACTAAATTTTCTTTTAGCACAGCCTATCATCCTCAAATTGGTGGTCAAACTAAGAGAGTCAATCAAATACTAGAGGATATGCTCCAAGCATGTCTTCTCTCCTATAACAAGAGTTGGGAGAAGTGTTTGCCATATGAAGAATTCTCTTACAATAATAGTTATCAATCTAGCATTCAAATGTCTCCATTTGAAGCTCTCTATTGGAGGGCACGTAGGACTCCCATCAATTGGTTAGAATTTGAAGAAAGACCATTCTTTGGCCCGAACTTGGTTGCTGAAGCCAAACGACAAGTTCGGTTGATCTATGAACTATTGTGGGCAGCGCAATCTCGTCAAAAGAGCTATGTTGACCGTCGTCGTCGCGAGCATAGCTTTGAGGTGAATGATCATGTCTATCTCAGAGTTACTTTGTTGAAGGGTACTCATCACTTTCAAGTTAAAGGAAAGCTAGCTCCTCGCTACATTGGTTCTTTTCAAGTTATAGCTAAGTGAGGAGCAGTAGCTTATGAGCTTGATCTTCCATCTACACTCTCCAACGTGCACAACGTCTTTTATGTCTCTCAACTCAAGAAAATGTCTCTGAGTTCCAACTAAAACTACTAAGATGGAAAATCTTGATCTCCAACATGATCTTTCCTGTCGAGAGCATCTCGTTTGCATTCATGAAGAGAAGGAGCGGTGTCAGTGTATTCCACACCAGGGGTGCCCTCTCCATGGCTGTCGTGTGGGACCACAGGCACAGGAGTTAGAAGGGAAGGTTTTTTTTGCCAAAAGACTTAGCTTGTCGCATGGTGTATAGAAGGGCGCACAGGCCCCATCATCAGGCGACACGCAGGACACGTGGCCCTCCAACAAGCAGGTAGGAGACCAGGCCCCGGAGCTGTGCGACCAGGACGCGTGGCCGCCCGACGAGCAGGAAGGCGATCAGGCCCCAAGCGCCGGGCGTGCGGGACACGTGGCCGCCTGGCGAGCAGGCGGGCAAGTAGGCCCTAGCGCCAAAACGAGTGACTAGGACGCATGGCTGCCTGGTGGACAGGTGAGCTTTCGTGTCCCACTGTCAGGTAGGTGCGTGGACACGTGAGACGGGAACAGGAAGGCTTCCCTCTGAAGATTTCTCCCGGATCGCACTAGATCAGGAGCATTAAATGCAAATGACCGGGCCTGACCGCGCGCATGGCTCGTCTGATAGCATGATTACCTACCCCTCTACGGCATCGGCTACACTGTGGCGACTCGGGGCGCGCGGCTCGAGGCAGGGTGGCGAGGCGTGCGAGGTGGGCGTCCGCCCTGCCACCTCCGGCTGGCCCCCACGTCAGATCAGGACGGTGGCAGGCGGCGGCGAGGATAGAGAGACTGATGAGAGGGGTAGTGTCTACAGTGATCGGTGCAGTTAATGTAATACCCTCTCTCCACTTGCCCTCAACCAGCCCCGAAGTATATAAGGGGACCTCTGTGCATGGAGAGAGGGGGGACCCAATTGCGACGCATATTTTTCACTAGCAACAAGAGCTCAAGCAGGACATAGGGCTGTTACCCTCTTCGGGGGCCTGAACTTGGGGAAACCTTGCGTGTTCTTGAGGGTTCTTGGGCAGTTCATCCAGGGCAAGTGAGGAGAGAGGCGCATTAGTTGCAAAAACTCCCTCTACCGAATACCGGATTCACACTCGGACAAAATATGCCGGCTGAAATACGCCGACAAGCGGACAACAAGGAACCGAACGGTGAAGTTCTTCAAGGTGCAATGGAGTAACCACACCAAAAATAAAGCAACATGGGAACGTGAAGATCATCTCTGAGTGATCTATCCAAACCTCTTTACGGAGAAGATAGAATCTCAGGGATGACCTTTTTTTAGGGGTAGGTCTGTAACAGCCTCGTTGTTCATTTCAGTTAGTATCTTCTTTTGGCCATAATCTTTTCTTTATTTTCTAAAAACTTTGCACCAAGCTGCATGAAACCTTTTAACTGCTGTTGGGAACCTAAACCTATAATACAAATCATCTAGACAAGCAAGGTATAGTTTGTCCGAGCAAGATTGATGCTCGGATTAGCTCGGACGAGCAAGCAGTAGCTCGAACGACCAAGGTCCAACCCGTGCCGGTAGGATAAATGCCAATTTCTGAAAAATAAATTTATTTTAGTTGTACCCATATTCCTCTACCCACAGCCAGTGACAGGTGGGTCTCCTCTCCTATTGGCTAGGATGGGCGGTGCAGCAGACTGCTAAAGTCCCCTTCCTTTTCTTACCCATTCTACTGCCTATAACCTCTCTATTACTGGTGGGACCTAGCCCCACTTGTCTATGGAAGAGGCTAGCACTACAAAACCACATCTCTACCTCTACCATCCAGCCATCTCTCTCATTTTCTCCTGCCTCCCATAAGTTGGAGTTGAGGAGCAGCAAGAACAGCTCAAGCTATTCATCTTTCACCACCATCTTCCATTCAAATCTGCCACCAAAATACAAATATTCACCTAAAGTGTTATATACCGTCGGAAAGCTTGGATCATTAGCTATTAATCCATCCCCATGGTAAGCACATACACAAAGGTTTTGCTATGATTCTTGGTCTCTTTTCTCTCTGCTGCTTATTTTCTGGACAGCAACATGCTGATTTCGTTTCCTTCTCTTTTGTGCCACTTTGACCCATATCCAGGACTAAAGATGAGCAAGATTAGCTTCTCCACTTCCTAAGCTTTAGATGCATCTAAGCCATTCATGTGTGCACAAGGTTTTGGGTGAGTTGTTGATGCTTTTCTCCTCTATACTTCACTGTTTTGAACAACAGTGAGGTGATGCTTTTGTTTCTCACTTTGTGTCACCTTGGCTGAATATGCAAGCTTAGAGATGACCAAGAAGAGTTTACCCACGAGTTGGTGAATGAGTAGGAATAGATCCACAACCTTGGAAGTGAAGGAACCGAAAGAAACAAGCTCAGGAGTAGCTGGGACTATCTATTGGATAGATCAAATTCTTTCTCTTCAATCTATTCATCCATTCAACGTCAACCTCTAAGCAAGGTTCTCCTTGCTTGGTAAGGACTTTACTCTGACTATCCTAATGTTTCTCCTAAGCTAGAACCCATGAATAAGTCATTTTCTTACCAAAACTAAAGAACTCAAGGGACCCAGCCAAAAACATTCATTTCTAGCACTTTTCTAGAACAGCACTACACAAAACAATTTTTATATAATCCTCCATTGCTGGGATGAAAATTCCCCCAACATGCAAAAGATGCCTCTCAAAATTATCTACAGCTTTTATGTAGAGCACGAGTTCAACCAAGCTTGGGAAGACCATCTAAAGTCACTTCTAACCATCTAGATATCATTTCCGACCATGGAAAGTCATCCCCGACCACAACCAGCTATTCCCGACCAAGATTCTGCTATTTCCAACCACAAGAAGCTATTCCCAACCAAGATACAGCTACTCCTAAGCATGAATAACTATTTCCAACTATGAATGGTTATGCCCAACCAAGGTCATGCTATTCCTGACTAAAAATAGTAGTCATAATTCAAATGATCAAATCTCACTCATCTGAGCTCGGAATTGTGTGATTCTTTTTGCTAAATTTGCATTAGCTCATGGACTTTATGAATATCTCAAAATATTTTGTTTTTATAGTTTAAATATTTATTTTGGATCTTATTTCATGTTCTTATTATCGAACGATAGAATCTGACGTTACAGAGGAGCCCGGGCTTGATCAAGAAGCTTCCCAAGAAGACATGAAGCAACAAGGCACTATATACTATCCCTCCTTTCAATCATATTGATCCTATGGTTTCCAAATGCATGAGTTTAAATTATGTTCTACAAATTGCTTGCATGCAACTTTCAAATGTTTGTTAAATTGGTGGGTAGAATGTAGTTACCTCCTATTTAGTGGTCAGTAACTTCATAGGCTTGATACCCATATCCCCTTGCTACCTGAGTGGATACTATTACTTATATTTTGCTTTGCAATTGCTTAAACGAGCTTAGGTCCACGAAGGAAGGCAATAGATCTAAATGAATGGTGGCTTTGTGAGTAAGTTAGACTTGAATGGGTGGCAAGGCGACTATGGAGAAGGGCTTCCGAGCATGGTGCCATTTCTATGTGCACGCTAGGGCCATTGGGTACCAAAGGGTAGCCGTGTGTCTGGGGGTGAGGTGGCTTAAGAGCCATCCGTGGTGCATTCATGAGTGTCGGACAGTGGGCTATGGACAAATCCATTACAACGGTTGGCACACTCTGACACAAAGGGCTGTACAGTAGAGAGGGGTGAAAGTCATCCGGGTGACCCAAAGACTAGCATGTAATATAAGAGCCTTCGGTATGGCTTGCTATGTCGTGTGGATAAAGTTGTACACCTCTGCAAAGTTTAAATTATTCGAACAGCCGCGTCCTAAGTTAAGGACGAATACTTGGTGACGAGACACTCATGTTAGCATATGGGATTGTTTGGGTATGATCGTTCGGGCTGTGGTTTCATTCCGAGTATAGGGTTAATCGTGGTGTTGACGCCGTGGTTCCTTCCACTCCAAGAGTCAGCCGGCAAAAGCATGCAAAGAAGACGAAAGCAAAGAACTCTAGCATGCAGACTAGCAGCAAGCAAGCAGCCCAACAGGCAAATTTAGCCAGCAGGGAGGGTAGAGGAGAGTGAAGGGAGAAGAAGAAGAGAGAGAAAGAGAGAGAAAGAAGAAGAGTGAGGGGACTCACTTAGCCGCAGCTCACCTTGGATAGGGAACGTAGAGGGGAGAAATGGAAGGGGAAGCTAGCTGGAAAGGGGAGGAAGAGGGGGGGTTATATAGAGAAGTCCCTAGGGTTTGGGGAAGGACAAAAGAGGAAAATGGAAATAATGCGATGTGTGAAATCCGCCTGTAAGTGAGAGAATTGAGAATGGCAAGTGAGCCTGAGAGAAAATAAAGAGAAGAGAAAAAGGGAATCCTAGAAGCTCCAAATAAAATAATAATTTTAATTTTAATTTTGCAATCTAGGATTATGAATTTAATAGAATTCACGGTCCAGTTTTAATAAATAAATTTTTATTTTACAAATCGAACACAATAAAAAAATAATTTGTTTGATTTTCCTCTGAAACCAACTTTTGCGAATATTGACTTTCATAGGATTAAAATATTAACAGTAACAAACTTACTTTTTTTAGAAGCTTAACTTAAAAATGCAGTTTGAAATTATGCAAATGTAATGATGAAAATGATTTTTAGGGTTTTCAAAATGAGGATGTTACAAAGTCCTATTAGGATACTGATCCGTATAGGATTAGGGTCCTATTAGGTTACTGATCTGTATAGAATTAGAGTTCTGTTGAGATACTGATCTACGTAGAATTAGAGCCCTGTTGGGATAATGATTCGTGTAGGATTAGAGTCCTAATGGGTCTCTAGCATAGAACCCTATTAGTACGCTCTATATAAGGGAAATGGTGGGGCGGTGCATATACACGAGTTCACCACCACGTAACTCTAGTCGTCATGCCCTCTACCGACTCCTAGAAAACCTAGCCACGCGCATGTGGTGCTAGCACACCAGTGCACGGCGTTCCATCCCTGGATGTATCCCTGGATGTGTGGATAACGTAGAGGCGCTGCTGCGGTTGCTGCGGTGCTGATTGGTGACAAGGAGGAGAAGGTCGGCGAGGTCGACTACTTCCTCTATGGTAATACGTATGACGTTGCTGCGGTGGTGATCGGCTAGGAGAGGATGTTTGACTCGACGTGAACAACTACTTGTACCTCGATGCGCACGGCGTGGGACTCAGCTACTCCGACTCTCATTCCGCTGCGACTGCATGTCAAGGGTAACGATATGTAATCCTCTACTTGCATGATCTCCTAGATGTTCATGGTAGAAAATTTTAAAATTGCGCTAGTGTAGCATACCTGTTCTCCTACAGCAACCTCCTTTGATTTCTTGCTCTTCTCTTCATGCACTATGGTTTGGTCTGTGACTTTTACTTCAGCTAATTCCATCACCTATCTCTTCTTTGGTGGCATGATACCTCGACTGTTCATCCCTATCCCCACAGACAACACCAATTGTCAGCGGTTGAAATGAACAATGGAATTTAGTAGGTAACCCTGGGAAAAATGATGGATAGGGCTCATGTTGTCTTGGCTTTTTTCATCATTTTTACGGTTACACCAGGGCCCTATTTATAGGGCTCTTTACAAAAAGAGGACAAAATGTAAAGCGAGTGAGTATTACAATTGTGCCCCTGCCTAAAAGCAACGATTATTTCGTACATTCGCTATTCCATTAAAATTGGGAAGGAAATGTTCTGCAGCAGTGCTGCAAAACGAAGGGAGTGCAGCACCGTCCTGATTCGTGCCACTTGTCCCCGCACAGCAATCTCAACACAATACAGCACCAGCCAACATTTCCTTCCCCAGCCGAGGCGCTTCCCCAATTCCCCAATCCCAAATCCTAGCTCATGGTCGCCGCCTTCCGGTTGCCGTCGCCATGTCGCCTTTGTTGCTCCAAGCCGCCATCGAGTTGTTGCTCCAAGCCTTCCAGTGCTTCGTCGTCGCCGCCGCCTTGCTGCTCCAAGCCATCGTCGAGTGATTCCTCACCGCCATCGCCTTGTTGCTCCAAGCCGCCATCGAGTTGTTCCTCGCTGCCGTCGATGCCGCCATCGTCGCCTGTAGTGCTTCCTCGGCGCTGGAGTTGAATAAATTTTGACGGCAGAAGTTGAGCTTCGTTGCTAGCTAGTTTGGCTAATGCAGATGGTGGTGTAGTTGCATAACTTCAGTCAACTTCATCCAATATAGTATCGAGAGCATTTGAATTTCAATAAATAGCAGTAGGCCGATAGCATTTGATGAATTTTGGCTAGATGTGTATGAGGCTGTAATATGAGAATTGGGTTTGTAATTGACAATCTATGTGTTTAAGATGTATGTGGCTGTAATTTGAGAATTGGGTTTAACCTGAATCCATTTTGTGTTGTAATTTACAATGACACGCGGGGACAGGTTTACATGCTTGTATCAGCTTGTTAGACTGAATGTTAGAATGAATGTTTGTATGAAATTTTTCTGTTTCAGTTTTCTGAAATGATATACTTGTATGAGCAAGTCTTGATGAATGAAGGTGCATCCACGCACAACTGATTTTCATTTTTTTTTATGCATTCTGTCTAGAGGTTCTGGGTCTGTTTGTTCATTTAGCTTCACTGCAAACCGTACCTGATAATGCAGTAGTATGTCCAAATCACATGCATGGGCTATAAACCAAGAATTAGTGCAGATATTCCGATAGCCATAATAATGCATGCCCAAGGGCAAAACAAAATGCCTGGCAAATAAATGATCAGAGCTTAAAGATAAAGAAGAATCAAAACAAAGGTAAATATGCTGACAGCAGAACATACAGGGCTAAGTGTTTGACAGTACAACAGAACTGTATTTTTGGAATTTTCATAGGATTATATTAATTATGTGCTATACCATCATTTTTTGCAAAATCAAACTTGTGATGTCTTTTGCTGCTCCTTGCAATTCTGGTTGCAGTAAATGACTCACTTCAATATGACAAATTATGTTTGGCTAAATTTGTAACTTCTGTGTTACCTCAGTTCGTGAATTTTGTGGTTCCATAGATTCGGTTATCTCTAGGACAGACGTGACCGACGTGGATGGTAGTAGCAATCGGGGCACAATCTCGGCTGTAGGCGTCGACTCAATCTCATCAGTTGCTTCTGCCATAGCTAGGCCAGAATCTATACGGTCATCTCAAACTAGATTAAATTTATATTCAATCAAGAAAAGTAGCATCTAATACTAGATTAGAGACAACATCTGATATAACGTACATAAATCCAAATTTGTTCTCTAGTGCTTCTGATCACCACTACCGCTGTTGTTCATGGCCTCTCCTGCCGATGGTCGCCGCCGCCGCGTGTCGATAGTCGCCGCCATCCGCGTTCGTGGGGCGTTCGTGCAGACGGACACCACCGCCGCTACCGATGGTCGCCGTGGCCGCTGCCGATGACGCGGGGATGAGCCGACCGAAGTGTTGCCGATGGAAACCAAACGCCGAGACACCACCGCATGCCGATGGTCACCGCTGTCCGCGTTCGTGGGCGGGTTCGTGTAGACGGACGCCACCGCTGCTACCGATGGTCGCCGTAGCCGCTGCCGATGATGCGGGGACGAGCTGAGCGAAGCGTTGCCGATGGAAATGAAACGCCGGGACGAGCCGATAGGCACGCGTCGCCACCGCTAGTGCCGATGTCGCCGTAGACGCGCGGGTTTCCTTCCCAAAGCGAACCCTACGTGGGATCGGCAGACTCGCGGCTGGTGCTGAAAATTTGGGCTGCGTTGCGTTGAGATTGCCGCACGGGGACAGGTGGCATGAATCGGGACGGTGCTGCACTCCATTCGTTTTGCAGCACTGCTGCAGAACATTTCCTTCCTTAAAATTGTGCCCCGATGACTCCGCCACAAGGAGGGCATGATACGAGGGGTATTGTACTTCTCCATGTTTCTCATCTGCTCTTTGCAAGTTGAAGGTGTGCGGCGGAGGATGTTTTCGGCTCAAATGACCTCCGTCCTTCTTCTGTATGTCAGCCATTAGGGTCATTCCAGAATGGAGGTAAATCCACCGAGGGAGCGGGTTTCATCATTTATGTCGGTCACCTCCATGTCGCGCCAGCAGGAACGTGAATCCTTCAAGGTCAGATCCAGAGGGTATAGATGGGACAACCTTACAACATCAGACATCCCCGTTAGGTTGGGGCGGGGCAGAGGTTGATCCAACTCTGATTAGATAAGCCAGGTTTCCACACACCTGTTTTGTTTTTTAAAAAATAATCCCAACCTGAGAACCGGGGCTTGCCTGGGTGGTTGAGTGCGGAGTGGCCGCCTTAGCTCATGCAGGATCGATTCCTAGGAATCGCATCCCATGTGTCTCGTATGGCCAGATTTAGTCTGGTGTTAGGGGTACACACGCATGTGTCTTGATGTTATGGTTACTGTTTCTAGCTTGTGTGTGTGCGTGCGGTGTGCGTGCATTAGTGGTGTGAATTGTGTGCGCCTGTGTTTATACCCTTCTCAAAAAAAATTCTAACCCAGCCAGGTCAGGTAAGGACCAAACGAGTCAGGTTCGAACCTCAAACTCTACTCTGTTGTCCTTCCTATTGTGGATTTGTGGTTTACAAACACCACATCAAAGGAAAAGATGTTTTTATATGGGAAGGCTGACAACACTATTTCCCGCCACCGGCAAAAATATACCCCAAAAAAAAAAATCAAAACATCATGCATCGCAAAAAGTTTAATTCTAGAAAAAATTGGTTGCAAAGAAATCTATTTGAAAACTAACAATTTGGAAGTACAAACAGGTGGCGCGGATTCAGCGTCGGGGAGGGAAAAGGCAAGGGCCAAGGAGGATCATGGCATTGGCTGATCCTCAGATCTTGTGGCAGCAGGTCGATTGCAGCCACTAACATCTGGATGATCAGAGGTGGACACCCTTTGCCCGACGTGTCGAAGACTGAATGAAGATGGAGGGCACCTGTTTGTGCATTGCAAAGCAGTCAAGATGGTGTGGAGGGAGCTAGGACTGGAGTAGACTAGGATTGAGTTGGAAGCTTGTAATACACCGACTCACATGCTTGAGGAGATTTGGAAGAAGGACCCCAAGACCCAAGTGGCTATTTGTGTTTTGCTGTGGATTTGGTGGTTTGCAAGAAACAAAACAGTCCAAGGAAGCTCTCCAATGACCCTATAGTAGATCCTGCATCTAATCGCTGACAAAACTATGGACTATGACATCCTCTATGGTAATAAATCAGAATTCCCCAAAAGTCCCCCTGTTGTGAGGTGGAAACTAGACCTGATCATCCTCCGGGCCAGGCTTTGGGCCGAAGCCCGAAAGCCCGAATTTGCACTGCGCTTTTTATTTTTTGCCAGCCTAGGCCCGGCCCGACGGACAAGCCCGGCCCGGCCCAAAAAAATCGGGCCGGGTCCGGGCCGGGCTGCCCATGATCAGGTCTAGTGGGAACCTCCTAAGGCTGAGTTCTTTAAAGTAAATACGGATGCAGCGTTTGCAGCAGGATCAAATGATGGTAGGTGGGGAGCGGTTGCAAGGGATGACAAGGGGAAATCCATTTTTATGGCAGCAGGAAAGATAGCTCACACCAGGAGTGCCTCGCACGCCGAAGCAAAGGCCTGCTTGCTGGGTCTCCAAATAGCTCAAGAAATCGGGATTAGCAGTGTGATTCTTGAAATTGATGCTAAATTCCTGGCAATTGTGTTAGCATCTTAGGAAGAATACAGGGGAGAAGATGCGGTGATCATTGAGAAGATCAGGAGTCTCATGATAATGGGCTTCAATCAGGTCAAAGTGAAGTATTGCCCTCGAAAGTGCAATTCTTTGGCGGATAAGTTGGCCTGGTTGGGAGCCTCCTGTGTTCAGGAGCAACCAACCATTTGGCTTGAGAATTTTCTGTTTGCTGTTCAAGATCTGGCAATCAATCAGAACGGTTGTATCTGAGTGACTGTCGTCACTCCTTCAAAAAAAAAACGTCTGGATGATCAGCAAGAATGGCTTAAATGCAAACTGAAGGCTATAGAATAACTATAACTATAGAGTAGATATCTTGTAGTTCACTCGTGCGAATAGCATGTCCTCGAAAGCAATGTAAATCACTGTTCAAAAAAGAAAACAATGTAGACGATGATGAACTTGAGGGAACATTCATTCCAAACACACACACTGCTTGACACTCCTCTTATGAGTTATGACGCCTTCATAAGATCTGTGACCTTCTTAACAGTCGGCCTATCCATCATGTCAGAGATCCAAGACTTCACGTGCGGATATGCATCAAGCACTGACGCATGAGGAGTAGCCAGCAAGTAGTAAACCATAGGAGAATGGCTCAGATCTGCCAGGCTGATGAAATCCCCGGCTAATAAGTACTTGAACCTGGACAGACGCGCCTCGTAAACTTCAAGTGCTCTCTTCAGTTTCTCCAGGTTCTCCATGACAATTTTGAGGTCGGTTTTTCCACCCATGAACATAGGCACGATGAAGCATTGGAAGGTGATTGCTGCCATGGCGACGTCGAAAGTTTGGGACTCCACATCAAGCCAGACATCCACCATTGCAGACTCGGAGAGGTTGCTTTCTCTCAACAAGTCAGATGAACTTTTGCGAAGCACGTACTTCGAAATAGCACGGGATTCTGTCCATAGATAGGCAGATTGTTGTTCATGTCTCGTATGCGTAAATAGCAACCGAGAGAAAAGGGAAAGCGATGAATATAATTGATATATAATTCTTCACTTGAATGTGCATCATGTACTGAAATCAAATGATTATTGTTCACGTTCTCTACTTGTTTACCATGGTGTTATCAGAAATTTGCGCCATAGCTGGCATTTTCAGCTCTGAGTAGTCATTCCATGATAGTCAGAAAAGCAAATCGCACCGGTCGTTTATAGTTCACCCCTTATGGTTTTTCTATCAGTTCTGCATGAAGAGAAATTTATATATCATTTCCATCATTCCATGTAGCTTTTATATTAGCAAATATGAGTAAATTGAAGATTTATCACTCATGGGTCAATAGCACGTGGTCTTAGGATCCATATGTGATTGACACACTAAGTGGCAAATCCTCAAAGGCGAATATTGAAGCCCAGTTCTTGTATCTAAAGAGATTGTCGGGAGTTTTTTTCCTCTACCGTACACAAAATTTACCACACTGGGGCCTGTCGGTCTTGAGTGCATCAACCCAAAGTCCCAAACATGTTCGTTCCTTTTTACTGTTTCCTCGGATAACCTTGTGTGTGTAATCGAATGAAAGGTGCTTTATCGGGTTGTAGTTAGCTTGTTGTACCAAAGTATCAATCATAGTATCATACCATGCGGAATTGGTCTATTTTTATGGATTTATCTCAGCTTTGAAACCAGTAAACCATTTGAAGTTTTGAAGCTAGACCAAGTGGATTTTGTTTTCTTGAATGGTTGCTGTAGCCATTGAAATTGTCCCAATACTTTACGAGCGATCAACCTTCACGTGACCTACAATTCCCCAAATACTTTATGATGGAGATGAATGATAAACACCCTTGGCCATGGAAATACATGGATCAATCAAACCTACTGTATGATAAAAATTAGAACAACAACATTTGACTTACGCTCAATGCCGTGATTTGGTACAAATAAAACGAATGTCATATGTTTTCCCACCCTTATTTCCAGCATGTGGCGATATACGTGCTTAACCCACACTTAGCTTTTATGGAGGCGTAAGGAATAGATGGAAGGAGTAACTTACCTTCACAATTAATCGAAGGACTACGGAATTGTAATATTGCTGCCCATACACCACCGCAAAGCAGACCTTAAAAGACCGCAAGGCGCTCTATAAACTACATTTACTCTATCGTGACGAGGCAATTGTGCAAGTACAACAACAATCTTGCATCAAAGCTCCAGCGATTAATTGTGGACAAATGGAACATGGTAACTATGCAAACTACCTGTTGTTGCTCTTGCATGACCAACAAAGAACAAAATTCAACTGATGCCTACAATGGATCAGTCCAAGTGTCTAAAACCAGCATGATTTATCAAGTCTTGGGCTCACTGGATACCTTGTCTCCATTCTTTTTTGTGTTCCGTTGTGTAGTTTGACACAGTATTTGTAACGCCATCAATGTCCTTCCTCTTCGCTGCCACTGGCTGGCTATCACTTGCATTACTTTTTGTATCACAAGGCTTGTCAGGAGCTGATGTTAACTCTTCCTTCGGAACCTCCTCATTGGTGGATACACCAGGGGAAGAACCTTTCCTTTTGTCATCTACAATTTCTTTAACAACCCCCTCCAGTGTATCTAACCTGACTAGAGCTCTTGACAGCTTTGACTCAGTATCCTCCTTAACAGCATCTGCCTCGCGTTGTTTTTCTTTCTCCAATTCCTCATCCTTTTTCCTTTTCACTTCCACTTCCTGAAATAATCAACATAACTTTCAATCAACGTATGCATCATCATCATCATTTCAATCTCAAGTGCCACAGTAACATCAAGGAACATGGAACTTATGAAAGTGGATCTCTCTTGAACTCATTGGTACTAAGTAATAATAAATTCCTTTTTTTTTAAAAAAAAGTAAGGCAGGAATTCTGCTGATTAATTGAATATTCAAATCAATAGTCAAGAGCTAATATCCAACCTCAAGAGTTAATTCATTGACAGTTTTAAGATTATCTCCATATTTCAGTATACTTCCAAAATAGGAAATAGTGGCATTCCTGACACAACTGCACCTGCATAATGTGTGTCATATACTATGTGTTGCCATATTGCTAGTGTAATAAATAGTAGAGGGCAGGAAAAAAGTGGAAAATACCAAGTCTGCTGTGTTCATGCAGTAAGGAAAAGAAAGTCGAAATATAGCATCTATTTGCACGTTCTACAAAATTCAAATGATCAGTAGTAGATGCAACTGAAAAAAAAGTGCATGCAATAGCCTGATAGCACGTACACATCACTCTGATTCTCAAAGTACATCATGGAATACTCTTCCACACCAATAAGTCTAAAAAATGGACTAGCTATTTAATGGGATGTTTGGTTTGGAGTACCGGATGGTGAATGGATCATCCGATCCTCACTCACTTGTTTGGTTTAAGGAATAGAATAAGTTGGTCTATCACCACCTTATCTATCACAAGCATAAGATTAGTACAAATGGAGAGATGGTGTCATCCCACCAAATGTGATGGAATCATCTTATGATGGACAAACTCATCTAGCATGAGATGGTCTCTCAAAACAAACAGCCCATAAACTGCCCTGGCTTCCATGGTACATGCATTTATGGGGTGTTTGGTTTGAGAGTCCATCTCATGCTAGATGAGTTGGCCCATCATAAGATGATCCCATCAAATTTGGTGGGATGACACCATCCCTCAATTTATACTAGTCTTATGCTTGTAATAGATGAGATGATGATGAACCAACTAATTCCATTCCTCAAACCAAAGTGAGTTAGGTTCGCAGTTAGGATCGGATGATTCATCGACCATCCCATCCTTTAAACCAAACAGCCTACTATTATAATTTGATCTGCAAAACCAATTGCAACACAATGTTTCGACAAGTGACTAGATATCAGTATCTCATATTTCTTCATGATTCAAACTGTTCCAATTGGGCTCTTTTATTCCAAAAGCTCTCAAAATATACAGGGAATTACAGTATATTACCGCCTCCATTCTTTTAATCTCCTTTCTTGCATACTGGGCTACCAAATAGACAGCTGCACATCAAAATAAAATATACAATATAAACTCATAAAAGAAGAATCAAGATTTTACATTTCAAATCCAAAGACCGATCATGTATCAAAAAAGAAATGGATGTTATTATGAAACAAACCTAGTGAGGGCATGCAAACAAAGAAGAGCTGCACAAGGTGGAAGTCAAGCCTGAAATACAGAAATGGAAAAGCAATGATAGAAATTAATAAAGCATGCCATTCAGAATTTGCTTGTAGTATAAGTCATCTCCAAAATCTGCAATCCAGGCAAATATCACAGGTTAAATGATCGTTAATTTTGGAACGGTATTCTAACTATCAAATGTTTGTGAGAAGTATCATAGGAATAATAACTAGATATAGACATCCTGCCCTCTTTGAATTGATGTTTGTGCTACACTGGCATTTGGTTTCCATGTTTTGAATTTATTCACCATAACCAGAGACTAATATCCCTATGAGAAGACAAAGTAAGGAGAAAGATAGCACATTGACCAAAGATCTTTTAAGCAATGATCTCCTAGTTATACACTAGGAGAGTCTTTCCAGTTTGTACATTTGCACGTTTAGTGGTTTCAATCGAATGCAAGCAGAACAGCAATTCTAAATTTAGGTGAAGATTGTCAAACATTAGATTGTTCGAGACTTCTATCAAGTGCTTCCATTCAGAAGTGAAAGAACCTCACTCGGTTCAAATTTTCACATAGCATATTTAGACATTTAGTAGAATAAGACTCCCACCAAAGAATTTCCTTGCTGAGGTTTTTCAGAAAACAAAGAAAATTCCTAATAATCCTATTGATGCTTCGTTTCATTAGAACACACTTGCAAGTTGAATTCATCGGGTAGTTTTTGATCAATGCCAGTGCAGTTGCTTTCAGGGTTATAAATCAGCACCACGAAAAAAAAAGCAATGTGAGTATCTCGCCCCTATCACATTGCCCCCAAATAATACGTTTCTCTCATTTTTCCGCGAAACGAGTTGCGAACGCTCAAACCCTAAAATCCTAGGAGGGGGTGGTTGCTGCTTAATGCTCACCCGAACTTCTTGCGGTTGGGGGGCGCTGTGAGGAGGATCTTGACGGCCTTCTTCCAGTCGGAGCCGGTTTTCCAGTCGAATTCCCCCACCTCCTTGTACACCTCCCTCCACGCCGCCGCCTCCTGCTGCGCCTTCGCCGCAGCCACAGCCGCAGCATCGGTGGCTGAGGTGGGGGAACCGCCCACTCTGGCGGAGGAGGAGGAGGAGAGGAGGCGGCGGAGGGAGGAGAGGGGAATATGACGGCGAGGCCTTAGCGCCGGAAGCATCGCGTGTTGGGCACGTGGGAGACGGCGGAGGCCTGCGGACCGGGTGGAACCGAGCTTGACCAAGAGCCCGTTTGGAGTAGTGAGCTCACACAGTTCGAGCACGCTGTTACCGCCACAGCTTGAGGGAGGAGGGAGGCGCTGGCCGGCCAGATCAGAAGGTCGTCCTCGTCCCCCGACAGGAGGAGGAGGGAGGTGGCAGCGCTGTCGGCCGGCAGGAGGAGGGAGGGATCCGCAGTGCTGGCCGGAAGGAGGGGGAGAGGGAGATGTGCCGGCCGGGAGGAGGAGGTAGAGGAGGAAGGCGATGGCGTCGTTGGCCGGGAGGAGGAGGGACGGGCGGCGGTGCTGGCCGGGTCGGGTGGAGGAGGAATACACAGTTTTTTAGAGGGTACTGTACGGACGCACACATCTCACGACACTAGGGGTGGACACGAGCCGAGCCCGAGCGAGTCGGGCTCGTTCGGGCTCGCAGACGGCACCGAGCCAGGAGCAGCTTCGGCTCGGGCTCGATTAAGCTTCGGTCCAGCTCATGAAGCTTGCACTGTCGCCATGGGAACTTCGCCGCCACTTTTTCCGGATCCGGCGCCGCTGCCGCCATGCGGCCTCCGTCGCCGCCGCCTCCCGGATCCGGCGCCGCTGCCGCCATGGGCCTCCGCCGCCGCCTTCCCCGGATCCGGCGCGCCGTCGCCATGGGCCTCCGCCGCCGCCTTCCCGGATCCGCATCGCTGTCGCCATGGGCCTCCGCCGCCGCCTCCGGATCCGGCGCGGCGCCGCCGTCGCCATGGGCCTCCGCCGCCGCCGAAGGAGGCCGAGAGCTCGTCGATCGTTGGTCACCGGAGGAGGAGAGCTGGGGCCTCCGCCGTCGCCGGGTCACCGAGAGGAGGCCATGAGGGAGCTCGTCGCCTCGTCAGGTCGTCGCTTGTCGCCGGAGGAGGAGGTCATGGGGCCTCCTCCGCCGCTCATTGGTCGCCGGAGGAGGAAGCCGCGGGAGCTTTGCTTGAGGAGGAGGCCATGCATGGATCAAGGTGAGGCCGTGAGGAGGAGAGGAGATGGAAACGCCAAACGAGGGGAGAGAGGAGGAACTGAGGAGTGACCGAGTGAGGAAGTGGGAAGTGTCGGTGCGGTGCTTGGTGCCTTGGTGGGCTGGTGGCCTGGGGTAGGCTACGAGCTACGAACGAGCTCCGAGCGAGCTCGTCCCAGCTCGGCTCGAGCTCGGTTTGGGTACCAAGCTAAGATGGAGGCTTGGCTCGGGCTCGTTTACGGCTCGAGCCCGAGCTAGCTCGCGAGCCCGAGCCAAAGTTCCACCCCTACACGCCACGCACACCACCATACCCCACACACGTGCACGTCCAAGATATACATCGAAATCAGGATCAGAGCCCCGAGACTTCCTTACGCGGACACGTGTAGTCCCACTGAACGTACACGTATATATGTCCCACGATATAATTCCGAGGCCTGCACCAGAACCTCGAGATTAAATCCCAAAAACCACGCGATGCAACACGCGAGTCCGGAGACTCGAACGCTACGGCAAGGGCGCCAACAATACAGGCCGCCATCGAGCTACAAACCACCGTAGGAATACACCAGTTAGTTTGCCCTTTCAACTAATAACACAGGCCATCCGCACACGAATATACATTTTTAAATAATTAACGATTTGCCGCTACAAAAAATAACAATTCATGATTTGCCACTTTGTTACTAACATGCATGGTTCCCCATGTGGCGTGTAGGTGCTAGACGGTGGCCTCTCGCCCCGCTTAGGGCCTAGGCAGTGACACAAACAGTCAGCCCGCCTAGGTGGTCCTAAACAGCGGCTAGGGGGTTCAAGGCGGTCATAGGGGGCGTTTAGATGCCAATTAGGTGATTTTTAATGTGATTAATGATTGTGATATGGTTATGTAGAAGATTTTCTTTGAAAAAAATATAATTTATCCTTTAACATCTTAAATATGGCATATAGATGCATTTCTATATTATAAAATACCAATACATATATTTGAATAGTCATACATTATTATCCAAACCGTTGTCACTATACAAATTAGTTTGGCCGTCTAAGTGCTAGGCAGGCTGAAACCTCATATAACCTTCTTGACATGTGACCCTTGAATTTCCAATGTCTAGGAGTGTCATACGGTGAAATCCCCCCCTTTTTTCGATTCATGACATTCTCCTATTTCTCCTATTTTCCGTTTTCTTTTCCATCCGAGCTAATCAAAATACCCCTTTGCCATTCTCCAATTTTTGTTGAATCTGTCATCATCTCCCTCCTTCCTCTCTCAGTCTCTCTCCCTCTTTCTCTCTGCTCCCACTTCGACTCTAACCTAGAACAGCGATGAGAGGATCGCTGGAGATGACACTCGGCTGCGATCTGAGGGGAACATGGTGAATAGCATCCCATGGCAGCGCCTACAACAATAGGGGGCTAGGGCTCAGCGGCGTCATGACACTACGCGCAACAGCCCACAACCGCGCCTAGGGCTACAACATCGGCAGCAACTGCGAAGACAGTCGAGGCAGTGGTGTTGCGAAAGAGAGGTGGGGACAGAGGACCTTTGGGCTCGAGATGATAGCACTGAGAGAGAGAGGTAGAAAGGTGGTGGCGGAGGAGTTTCGAGCTCGCAGAACTAGCGTTGAGAAAGAGAGACAAGGAGGTGGCGACGGAGAAGCTCCGAGCGATAGCCAGAGAGATGTAGAGGTAAGAGAGAAAGCAAAAGGAGGCGACGGCGGCACAACTTTGCGCTTCGGTGAGGTCCGGCGCCCTGGCTGGACTGGAGGAAGAGGAAGAGGGTGGAGGAAGAAAGGCATTTTGGTTAGTCCAAGTGGAAAAGGAGGGAAAAGAAAACAAAATGCAAGGAAAATAGGAGGAATGTCGTGAATTGTAAGAATTCAGGTGCATAGGGTTATATATAGGAAAAGGTGCCGACTTGGTCCTAAACTTTCGTGTTCGAGCCAAATTGGTCACGTGGTACAAAACCGGGTGAGACTGGTCTCTCAACTTTCCAAATCATGCTAATTCGGTCCTTTGACTAGTCAACATGATGGTTTTGGGTGACTCTAGATGGTTTTCAATGACGTGGCATTAACTGTAGTGGGTTTGGTGATATGGTGTTACATGTGGCAAATGATATGGTGGTCCACATGTGAGATTTAGAACCCGGTTTTTATTTAATTCCAAATCCCCTTGGACCCACGTGTCATACTAACATTTATATTAATATTTAGAAATAGAAAATTAAATATTAATTTATGATAAATATTAATTAAATGTTAATATAAATTTTTTATAAATATTAATTAAATGTTAATATAATTTTTAAAATAATATTTTAAATTTTTGTAAATATTAATATAAATGTTAGTATGACATGTGGGTCTAAAGGATTAGGAATTAAATAAAAACTAGATTTAAAATCTCTCATGTAGACCGCCATGACTGTTGCCACATGTAACCCCACATTACCCAAACCCGCCACACGTAATGCCACATTATCGAAAACCACCTAGACTTGCCCAAAATTGCCATGTTGACCGATCAAAGGACCAAATTAGCATGGTTGAAAAGTTGAGGGACTAGTCTCACCTGGTTTTGTGCCACAGGAACCCATTTGGCTCGAACGTGAATGTTCAGGGAGCAAGTCGGCACTTTTCCCTTATATATATTGAAAGACAACGCAAATAGGTGTCATTTTGCACAAGGTGCCCCAATTGGCGTTATAAACTAAAATTTCTCGGAGGAAGAAGATAGGCCGGTTGGGAGTGAGAGGAAAAAGGGGTGACTCGCGTTGTAGGCTGGTGGTTGGATTGGGGATGGTGAGAGGGATCGCATATCCTGAAGTACTGCTCTCACTTTCTCCCATTTGACACGTAGGATATGTTGAGGGCACTCCCAATGTAATGATGTCAACTGTTTCTATAATTGTCACATAAGGCAGATTGTTGATGTGCAGGGTAATTAATAACGAGAGATAGCACAGTCATTTCTTATATAAGAACTATTCTCTATGCTAGAATCAAGGGAAAGAAATGAGAAGAAATCCCTACCATGAGCATTAAGTCATTTCTATAAGGTTCATAAATAGAAAGAAGATATAGAGAATAAATTAATTACTAGATACATTGCATTTTGGAGGTTGCATCTATTGCCGTTACTGCATGATGTGACATATTTAGAAATGATTCATTCAAATCATGCATTGGGAGAGAATCACGGATACGGTGAGGGGGATCATAGATCCTCTGATGTACTGTTCTCTGCGTGTTAGTGGGAGAAAGTTAAAGAGCAATTTGTTAGAGGATATTCTTTTGGTAAGGGAAGGGAGATGGGATTAGGTGTATTATGGGCTTGGATAGGCCAAATAGGAGTAGGCTAGGTGGAACAATGAGGATCTATAAGATGGGATGGCCCTCCGGAGAAATTGATGCCTTTTAAATAGTTGCACCCATCTTAATATAGATCATCAATAGTTTACAATATGATTGTGGACTTGAATAGCACGATTGAGAGGTAGAAAAGGCCTAAAGGATATGATCCCGAAGTCATTGTTTGTGTAGCACAAGAAATCTCTGTCAGTCTTCATGTGGTCAATGTGATTGATTACATTGAGCGTTTAGAAAATTAGATTTTCGCTTTAGTTAATTGTTGGCTATTGATGTGATCCTCTGAGATTGCTCGCTCCGAGCATTAAGCTAGACATTTTGATGGATGGCTTGGAGAAGTTACTAACCGAGGTGCATATGGTTATGTTAGTAAAGGAAAGCATTAATAAAGGATTTACATCATGTGATGATGGTTCAAGAGACTACTCTCAACTTGAGAAGAAAAGTCAGTCATGTAGTGAAAGGGAAAGTGCAAGTTTCAAGATATGATCTTGAGCCACAATTCTAAGCTTGTGAAGTCAAAGATTGGAGCTACCCCTGAAACCACATAGTTGGATTATAGAAGATACGAGGTTTATATCCGTATGGTGATAGGGCAAGAGTTGTATCATTGGTCGTTCGCACACATTTACTATTCTAACCCTAAAAATTAATGTTAGAATTAACTAGTTGTTATTATATTCATGTCCTAAGCAAAATCAGTATCTTTGCTTCATGTTTGGGAATATAAGGTTATGAACTGAAAATAAAGAACAATTATTGTTTAATTTATTTAATTAGTTTCCATTATGAGAATGCTCCAAATGGATGTGTTTGAAAACATGAGAATGTGTCTTCCATTACCCCTCTTAGGTTACACTCAAATAGATGCATTCACTTTAAATAGAGTTCCATCAAGTCACAGAGAGAACACCATATGAGAGGTGTATCAAAACATGTTCCATGTTGTCATTTATCTAAGTTTGAGTTGTAAGACATATGTAAAACGTTTGACGTCTAATAAGCTCACACTCAAATAAGATAAATATTTCTTTGTGAGATATAAAGTATATATATATTTTTAAAAATGGAGGAGAACAAAGTATTTATTTCTCAGAAATGGTCTTTTCGGGAAACTTTTTCTTTCAATAGTTAGTAGGAGCAGAATGTGACTCAAAATAATTTCAGAATCATCATAAAGTGTTTTTGTTCATACAAAACTTTTACACAATGTTTGAGATGTTATACAGCTTAAAGCCTTGAGATCCAAAATGAGCCATGCATCAAAATTAAGTTTTGAACTTAATTGGTCCACTTGATGGTTTTGAAAAGATAGACATAGATGGAAGTGACTAAATAACATGAATGGTGGAAAGAGGTGTTAGATTAGTTCAACTTGTTAATTTGCATGAAATTCTTTCGCTTGTTGCTTTGCTTAAGTTTGTTTGAATCGTTATGGCTATTGTTGCATATTTAATATGCTAAATAGATGTCAAAGTGGCTTTTCTAAATAGAAACCTAAGCAAGGACGTGTGTCGGACAAAACCTAAGGGTTGTGATGATTCACAAAATGCTAGAAAGATATGCAAGCTTTAGTTATCTGTCTATAGATGAAAGATATTACGAATAACACTTGGATTCATCTAGGAGCTAATAGGCCAACATATATACACGTGCAAGAGGTAGGAAAACCCATATATATAGGGAAAGCCCACAACAGGGCCATATACATATATCTAACACCCTCTCAAACTCCTAGCTTCTACATGTGCACCATCAGATTGCCCATGACAATAATTCAACTAATAGATAAGATCAGAAAGCAATGTTTATAGAGGGTTTGGATATCAGAGGGAAATGACTAGCATCTTGGAAAGCAGTTTGCCTGCCAAAGGATAAAGGGGGCATGGGAATTCTAAACATCAAGCTTCAAAATGATGCTCTCCTCCCAAAGTTTTTACATGAATTTTTCAACAGGCTAGACCTTCCTTGGATGCAACTCATCTAGAATTCCTATTATCAAACACTTCTTCCTCAAGTCTCAAGGCTCAAGGGCTCTTTCTGGTGGAGAACTATTCTTAAGCTGCTTCTGATGTTTACGAGTATAAGCTCTGGTTTATTTGGTGATGGCAAAATTTTACTTTTTTGGACTTACCTCAAACTTTCAGATGGACCAATCTTTTCTCCAAGATAATTTTTACTTGCCCCTATTGAACATGCTTTGGAATGAATTTGCAAGCATGCAATAATCAAAAAATGACAAGGATTAATGTGTATACATTTGGAACTCTAAATGCTATTCTTCATGCAAATTTTACAAGCACTCTTTCAAAGGATTATCTCAACCACCAATTTTCCCAAGATCTGAAAGAGTAAGTGCATCCCAAAGTTGGAAGTTTTATGCTGGCTCTTGCTGCAAAATAGGCTAAACACCCAGGAACTGCTTGTTATGAAAGAACCTCAACATCCCTATAATTGGCCATTTCATTCTTTGCAACCTACATGGTTTTGTAAACACAGCAGCACCTTTTCTTCCATTGCCCTTTTAGCCAGATGTGTTGGCAAAAACATGGGATTCATTGGCCTCTAATTGGGGACACTATTGGATTGATTCAATCTGCTCAGAGCTCCTTTCGGAAACCTTTTGTCCTAGAAGTTCTCATTCTAGGATCTTGGCATATCTAGAAACAGCGAAATAACTTCATCTTTCACAATGAGCAATTTTCCCTTTTGCGCTGCTTCACTGCCTTTGATCAACATCTCGTCCTCCATATGCAGAGGATGAATAATGATTTGAGTGCTGCAATTAAATCATGGAGAGGTTCAATTATGTAATTTTCTTGTACATTTGTGATCTTGTAATTTTTTGGTAATTAATTGATCTCTCTCACCATAAGGCTCTTCCCTATGATTTTTCCCTCAAAAAATAGTAAGTTTAGAGAGATAAAAACTATAATGCTGTATAGTATGTGCCTTCGTGAAGAAGTCAACCAATTGAAGCTCTAGAGACACATACCAAGAGCCATAACCTGCTCTTGATCCTGTGACCTCATGTGGGAAGCATTAACACCAATATTGATGGGGATTGGGTGATTTCCATGATAGAGGGATATCCCCTAATCTAAATTACAACATGTGCCCTTATAAGTCATGCCCAAGGAGTTGCCCATCCTTGACTACAAGGATTAACCTAAGCTTGGAGGTCCACCTTGCGGGTCGAGCATGTTGTCACAAGCTATCTCGCTCGCTCACGAGCAAGGTTGCTTTCTAACGACCAAGTACGGCTGCATGGGATGCTCGGATGCTCATTGCTCAGACTAATGAGTATGTGGCCACGTCGCTCATGACCTCTAGAACCATTACCCATGACATGAATGTGGTTTTAATCAAGAGCATGCATTTAGGGCCACATTAATAACTTAACGACGCGAGTTCCTAGGTAGTTACCATTGTAGAGCCGTTGGCTACCCTAGAGGTATATACCTCCTTTCTTTCTCAGCGGGAGGACATTCGATCTTTTGTAAGCACATTCACACTCATAATTCGACACACTAGTGTAGGATCATTATCTTATCTATGAGAGACCCAAACTAGGATAAACATCGTGCCTTGCTCATTCCCACGTCCTACTTGCTTGTAGCATCTCCAAAGTAAAATCTTGGCAAAAGGGGCAAGATAGATCCTTGATTCAAGAAGTAAGCACGTCAGGGAATTCATTTCTCAATTGTCGATAGCTAGCTTCTTCCATGGAGCTGACTAGTTTCTTTGTGAAGAAATCCTTGGAGATGCCAAACTCCTAGGACACCCAAGACCCCTACGTCTTTGACGACATAGAAGATGACGACATGAACTTGATGAGGACTGACACCCGATCTTCTGACAGGTATGGGTAAATCGATTGGTGAAGAACTCGATGTAAACAATCCAACTTCTCGATCAGAACTGACCGAACCCTACAATCGCAACACGCAAACTCCATTGGTTATGAACCACGCACAAACACAATTGACCATGCCAATAAGACTTATTCATGCATGCAAATAGAGAACACAGGCAAGAATGAAGCAGAAATAATCTAAAATTGTGAATTGTATCAAGCACACGAAGTTGGGATTCCACAAACCGATGATCAGTAAAACTGCGATGGCAGAATAATTTAGGCAAACCTAAGTCTAAACAATGATGACTACTGAGTATATATATAAGAGATGGGTGGAAGCTAGGGTTAGATTGCAGCCCTTGGCGAGATACATGGGCTGAGGGCCCCAAAGAGAGGTGACGCAACACCGAAAGACCTAGCAGATTCTGATCGAAACTTGTTTTGTTAACTTCGATTGACTCATAAGGAATTTTGACGTGGGACTAGATCCGTTGGAAAAATCTCTTCGAGGACTTCTCCGTAATATACTTGAATGTCTCAGATGGACTTAGTATGCATTTTTTTATGCCTGTATGAAGGTGGACTACTCCATGGTGGTCGAACCGCACTCTATCTCAGAAACGACTTGGACCATGGCTTGTCTTGATGAAGAGTTATATCCTTGCTCATTCATCCCATGATTCCTAGCACAAGAACAATATCATTAGTTAGTAGCCTATCATCTAAAGCATATGCATGTGAACTTATGAACAGCTCATCTGGTAATGTAACTGGCGTGCATATGCCTTTGTAATTAGTCCTTGCACAAGTGGTGTTCGTGTTGCAAATATAGCATAATGAGCAAAATGATATCAGAAATAATTCCAGATATAATTAACAACAATATAGTGTTATGAAAATTAAATATAATCACAATTCCTCTTAAAGACAACATTAGATCAACTAGAAAAGTGATTATCCAGCATATAACCATGACAAAACAGCAGGTTTAACAGAAATAAAATCAGTAACTAAACTCAGATTTTATTTGTAATTGATTGCTCTTAGATTGCTAGAAGGGTTGCTAAATGACCGTCCAACTTCTAGATGGACAATATTTCACAAGTTATATAATCTGAAAATTTCAAGATTACAATTCTAGAACAGCACCGCTCTTGCACAGAAGGAATAAGCATAGCACTAAGTGTATGACAAAGTAGCAGTGAAATGCACAAGTAATTAAAAGATCAATGTATTAGTTCGGCCGGTACTCAAAAAGCCACAAAACTAAGCCGAACAACAGCATCCAAACTCACTGCACCAACTAATATCTAGCCCAAACAACCACACTAGTTCTCCAAATTTAGATATATGTAGTGCAGCAGTGAATTGATCAAATAAATTAACTTCAAGAGCTAAATCATACACATTAAGCCTCCAAATTATCAGCTAAGAACGGTACTTATTTAGGTCTAGCAAAATCCTTTAATTAACAGAGTAAACAAGTCTCAATTTAAGCAACCATCATTGAGCTATTAATCCGAAGCCCACAGATTGTACTGCTCCCCAAAACCGAAGCCAAGATGAGCCCCTTGTACCAAATACAAGGTCCCCAAATCCACTTCGGTTGGCCCAGTACGAGATCAAACAAAGGGGAAGAACAGAGAGTTCTTACAGTGCGCCGAACCGAGCCGATAATAAGAGGCAAAGCGCGAGGTTTAGCTGTCTTAGAAACTAAATTGCCATGCTACAAACGCAGCCACCGACGAGAAGGCCGGAGATACGATGGCATCTCTCCCACCAAGGCCGAGACCACAATGGAAGACCGAGGAGCAGAGGAAGCAGCGCGGGGCACCGGCGTCCACCTCGTGGCCACCGAGTACCGGAGTTGAAGAGGAGAAGGGCAGCAGCAGCACCACCACCACTCCGGCGAACAGCAGCAGCCGGCGAAGACCGCAAGCACCAAAGCGCGCCGCGCCAGAGAGTAGTCGGGAGAGGAGAGAGGAAAAACTCTAAAGCTTCTTCATACAAAAGGAGAATCCGAGGAGATAAAAGCAAAGGAGGAGCACCGGTCTCGACGAGAAGCCCGGAGACCGAGCCACGTCGCGCTGCGCCAGTACGGACACAGAGGTTCCTGGCACCGCCGCCCCCATCGTCTCCACTGATTAGGAACCCTAATCAGCCGGCCGAGCCAGCTCCCACACGCAACAACACTGCTGCCCTCTGCCCTTTTGTCCCACACCGCATGGGCTGAAGACCAAAGGCCCAAAAGACCCATTTGTTTTCGGGTAAAAGCCCAACAGTTCGTGTTATGGGTATATCCATGTGAGTGATGTCCTTATCAGAACTAACAGAACTAAACAGATGATGAGGTGACTAGGATCACACATCCTAACGCTTACACCGAGGAGGGGAGCCCTTTCCCCATGGCTGCAGCATGCGAGCGTTTTTTTCGCTTTCTGCTAGAGAACAAGGACTCGGAGTACGTGCCCGAGCCCGAGCCCGAGCCGCTGTTGGATCAGTTCTAAGAGATTTCGGAACAAGATTTCTCCATGACAGATGGAGATGACGACAGACTCTACGATGGTTCGGTTATATTCCTGATCATCAGATCAAGTCGGAGCACGAGACTGCGTCCTGTGCTGACACCATGATGTCTCCTTCTGGACCGACGGCTGCTAGCGAGGTAAACGTGGCCGCAGCGCCATCGTCGTGATGCTGCGCGAGATCACCTAGACTCGTCCCTTAACAGAGGACCTGGCTAGTTTGTGTAACGAACAACGCTCAGGCGCGCAGAGCGCCTTCTGCTTGGGAGAGCTCCCAAACCCGCCGTACTCTTGAGCGGATCCGGCCTACATGTCAGGTTATCCCTTCTCCTATTCAGCAGAGCAAGGAGTGGCTCCGGGCATTGGTAACGGTCATTCGCGAATTCCGTAATGACCTGGAGAGAATCGATGCTGAAGCCATTCCTGGAGGATAAGATCAGAACTATGTCTGGACTGTGGTGATGAGAAGAATGGCCTGAAGCATGCACCCAAGCTGAAAGACCCATCAGGCTCACGCACCCTGGACCTCTGGACCGATGCGCCTGGCATGCAGTTCAAAACCTTATTTTGGACATTTTGTAGGTTTTGCTACATGGCATGTTCATGCCATAAAGCAATTGCTATATATTGCTACTCTTCAAAATTTTCAAGTCCTACATTCTGTACATCTTGTACAAAGTTCATATTTCTAAAATATGAAAAACATATAATTAGCTACAATGAAAAGATAGCTTAACCCCTAATCTATCTTCTCCTTGTCTATACCCAATTGTCCAATTCAAATTTGATTTAATATCAAACTATAAATTACAGCTTTGGCCCTGATCCTAGCCCTGTTGGCTTTGTTCCCCTTCTAGGCTTCTAGCCCAATCGAGCCCTTCTCCCTCTCTTGGCTCTTTACAACCCGACAAGGCCCAGAAGCCACAGTTGCAGTAACCCAGCTGCCTTTTCCTCCCCTGGTCTCCTTCTCCCCTCTTTGTTCCCCTCTTTGTTCCTCTGGCTTGGGCCAAAGCAGCTCTCCGGTTCCTCCGCCACAGCTCCCCCGACCTAGGCGCACTGCCCGAGCCACACCCGGTCCCAAACGCCAGCACCCCAAAGCCGCGCCAATCCAATGATTGTCGTGGCGCCACGCCGTTCCCGATCTAACCACCCATGCCATCGCCGAAGTACAAGCACTAGAGCTATCCTATGCTGCCGTCATCATCTACGACCTTCCCCTCGAAAGAACCAGTGCCATTGGCGGAGCCCCAACGCCCCCTTTGTTTATCACTGGCAAGGACAAGCTCCTCTACCCTGCTAGATGCACCTGACGCCGCCCTCTCTCCCCTATAGCCTCTCTCTTGCTCTCTACATTATGGACCTTGGAGAAACCTCAATGGCATTCCTTGACCCTTCCCCAAGCCAGCCCATGGCTATAAAAGCCAGAGTCGCTCCCACTCCCTCCGCCAACTCCATTCTCCTTTGCCGCCTCACTCCGGCATCACCTCCCTCTCTCTCTGGTGCACCTCTCGACTGATGCAAGCCACCAATAGAAAGCACCCCTCCTCCCCTCCAATGTCTTCCAAAGAATCGACCCGAGACCGGCCGTAGCTCACAGGTGCCGAAGTTTCTCACCATCAGCCTTTTCACCCCTTCTCACCGCCCGACTGCCTCGGTAAGTCTCCGGCTGATTCCTCCCATCCATAGCTTTTGTGACCCTTGGTGCCCTCACCCGTGACACGCTTTTAACCAGTAGCCATCGGAGTTCCCTGCCGCCGAGACCCCTATTTTGGCCATCGCCCACCTTGACGGCGCCTGCATCATCCAGTCCTTCTCCGACCTCCTATACCCCTTGGTGAGCTCCCAGTACTCTCGTGCATGCTCATGCGCGCTAGAACAGCACGACTCGAAGCGGATAGCCGTCGCCATTTCGACCCGCCGCCGCTACCACCCATTGCACCGCCGTGTCCGGCCACCTCTAGCCCGCCAGCGGTACCCACGAGTGTGCAAGATCACCTGGGTTCTATAGAGCACAAGAATTCCCTCCTGCCTTGCCCTATAGCGTCAGCGAGCCTTTGATCTTCCCCACGGCTGCATGCTCCATTGGAGGTTGAAGACGATGATGTCATGGTTCGGGATTACTGTATAAAATCTGTTGCTGATAGCTAGGACCCATATGAATTAAGTTAAAACAGTTTAAATCTCCAGTGAAACCTGTTTGTGTCACTAACAGTGGTCCCACCTGTGAGATTAAGTGGAGACGCACTCTGTGCATTACGCCTTCTTCTAGGCTTGGCGTACTCCAGAAGGTGCCCTCAGGTCTGTGCTCTCGTGGGCCAAACAGTGCATGGACTGCTGAGAACAGTAGCGAGATCAGCCAATTACTGTGTAAATATTTTTTTCCAGAAATTTACCTATTTAAATAATTGTAGTAAAAAAGATTTTCCATAAATAGTTAGAGGCTTCCAAAAATTGTGGTAAAATTATGTAAAATACTAGATGACCTACTGGATTTATGAAAAAATAATTTTGCATATTACACCGTTCAATATCTCTATAATAATATTAATAGACCTTTCTAGCTCTTTATTTTATATAGAATACTTGGTAAATGGTTATATGTTTATTTAAAATATTTTATGTCCTCTAAAATTATGGTAAAATTCTGGAAAATACTAGATGGTATATTGGACTTAGGAAAAATATATTTTAACATGTGCTATTACTATTTTATCCTGAAAAATCAGAATAGCTATCTGTTGGTATTTTCTTGTATAAATAAATTCTAGAAATGGTATTCTATTTATTGAAAATAGTATTTGACCTCTAAAAATCTTGATTTTTTTTGTAAATAGTACATAGGATATTTACCTTAAGAAAAATTCTAAACCATTTATGTTAGCAGTAGATAACTCAATAAAAATGAAAAACCCCTAGGACTAATATTTAATTTCTAAAAATGCTTGAATGGATATTTAGATGTGTAATGTTGTATTTTAAATTATTAGGAGCCTATTTAAGGGTATTTAGGCACAAGTACATGCAACATACTTTAGCACATTTATCTTGGATTTTCATGGAACTACCTTGATAAGTACATTAAAAATATAGATAATCATTAGGTTAGCCTCAGTGTGAAGAGTCATGCGATGTGATTAGACGTGATTGCATCTCATGCACCATGTTTTTGGCATACTTGGGTGTTTATCTATATTGTTTGATTCTTCGTGATAGATCCCGAACTCCTAGGAGAACAGCCAGAAAATTAGGATCTAGGTTTGGACATATACGGTTCATGCGAGTCAGCATCTCTAGTTCATACTTCACTCCCATTTTTGCTTTAACTGTCTAAATGCATGCTCTATTATATTTCATAAATATTTAACTGTTAAAGATTGTTATGTCTTGTTTCTTTAAACATGTTATATACATGCCTTGTTTCTTGAATTATTTTGCTTATTGTGCCTTGATTGCCATGAATTTTAGTTCTTTTGATCACCCTAGATTAACTACTAGATAAAATTTGGAGCTTTAAGTTTGTGTAAAATTTGCTTAGACACGCTTAGGTCTAATTAATCTTTTTCCCAGGGTCCTATTTCCCCGAATCGGTGGAATGATAATCCACCGGACACTTATTCACCTTGAAAATAGAATTTGGTGGTATGATCTGGGTGGCAATGGATAGAACTGTCATTGATGGCTACGTGCATCTGTATTTTTTTCCTAGTGGGATGATTTGTGTATTTTCAAACCCATCGGTTCTTTGTGAATGGTGCTGTAATTTTGGATAGCCACCTGATCTATGTGAGAGGTGGTGTTATTAATTCACTAGTCACCGGGTCTGTGTGAACAGTGGCAGTGGTCTTGCTAACCACTACGTCTTGGTGAACAGTGGTATAATCTTTCCCAATACACTGGATTATGTGGGAATAGTGATATGCTGAATTTTTGGATTATGGTCTTGGTGACTGGGTAGATTTTGACAGTGCGGTCATAGTTTGGTCTTGATAAGATTTGGACTATGTGGTCTGTGCTTTGGTCTTAGGTGACATGGTAAGATTTGAACTCCCTTTGACATTATCATCATGCTGACCAAAAGCTCAACTTGTAGTATTTGGTTTTATAACAAACAGGCTAAGTCATAGGAATTACTAGCTATAATTTATTGCAACTCAAGCTTTACACAAATAAAATAGCCCTAGCCCCACCAAAAGGCCTATTATCACTGAATTGCATTAGGTGGGGTGTTGACTCGTAAGTGCGGTTTGATTGTGCACTTACCCTCTGTAACATCCAATTTTCATTAAATAATAAAAAATTAGAATGTTCTAGAAATTTTCAAATTAACAAACAAATGTTATTAGGATTTAAAAGCCAAAGGCATTTCAATTGCAATTTTCAAATTTTAAATTAATATTAAACCCTATCTAGTTTAACCCCTATCAATTTTTGAATCACCAGTGAGCTTAGCCCATTCCCCTCTGACCCTCGGCTGGTCCACCTCGGCCTCCCTCTCACTACCTCTTCTCCAGGCCCATCCTTTTCTCCTCCCGGCTCAGCTTGGCCCTAGGCCTAGCCGGCCCTCTTCTTCCTCTCTCCTAGCTTACTCCCTCCCTCTCTCTATTTCTTTCCTAGAGCTTTTCTCTCATCTTTTTCTTTCCCTCCTCAAATTCGCTCTCTCTCTCATCCTCTCTATGCTCGCTGCCGTTGGACGTGACGTGGGGCCACGCCTCCCCGCGTAGCGCTCCCATGCATGCAACGCCGAGGTAGAGCGCACCGTGCACGACACCTCGCTGACGAGACGCGCTGTTAATCATTGCCCTGACATGTTGTGCCACCTACATCACCATGCTCGCTATGCCACACCTCTCCCTCTTAGCTCATCTCTCCAAGAAAATGTGACGCCGTGAAACGTGAAACACGCGCTGGCCGCGCACGGCACGGGGCCTCTGCATCCAGCCACACGCGATGCAACATAACACCTCACCACGCTTGGAACCACGTCGCCATTACTCCTCCACCTCCTCACCGTCGCTGGCATTGCCGCTCAACCACCCGGTGAAAGGGCATCAATGCCTCACGGCCTCACTCACCACCATCACCACCCACTACCATCCCTGACTGCCTAGTCCTGCTAACAGCATCCCCACACCGTTGCTTGTGCCCCCGACCCGCCTATGAGCTTTATAAAACCCGGGGTGACTCCTTCCTCCTTTTCCTCCTGTTGACCCGTTCCGCCATTGTGCTACAACACCACCTTCTACCTCCACCAGTGAGCCATCTTGCCCGAACTTGAGCTCAACCCGAAGCTCTCCCTATCCCCTCCAAAGCCCTCTCAGTAATTTGGCCCTCTTACCTTGCAACTCGCCGGAGCGTCCGTAGAGCGCCGCCGACCGGGAATCAGCCCATTCGGATTTCTTCGCCGCCGGTGAGTCTTGTCCCAATTATTTGCTCTCTGAGGATCAGTAGGATCTTCCCCTCACCACCGTCTCTCACTGTTGACCTAGAACTTGCCGGAGTGCACTGCCATCAAGGACCCTGCTTCTACCGCCGCGAACATCCATGACGCTGGACCAAACCAGCCCTCCTCCATCCTTGTTGTCACCACAGGTAGCACCCACTCCCTTGCCAGTAGCTTCTGCACCGCTCGTGTATGCCCTAGAACTTCTAGGTCGCTAGCGCCACGGTCAGTCGTGACCGCCGCCGTCTCTCCGTGTCACACCGCCGCTGCAGGCCATCACCGGCGACGATACCACCATCTATAGGTTCATCGTAAAGCATAGGACCATAGTCCAGATGCTTGCCAGCCATCATGATCTGAGCCGCTGGCGCGTTGTCGTTTTCCTCCGAAGAAGGAAGACGATGATGCTAGCATGGCGTCATGATTCCAACTCACCATGTAGCTGAATCACTGACCAATGGACCCGATAGGTTTTATATAATTTAATTAAGATTTGTTTTAGACTCTTAGTCGCTGACAAGTGGAACTCCAAACCCAAACGTCAGGATTAGTGGAAGCGCATTCCATGGAATAGGCTTTCCATTAGCCTTGTCACATTTCGCCTCGACGCACCTGTTCGGGCCATGCAGCGCCAGCCTGCTTCGTATGGTAATGGGCTAGGCCCTGTAATGTGCCATCTTTTTTTCCAACCTTTCTCTATTTTATAAATTAAGGAAATACAAAATAATTTATTAAAAATAGCAAATGACTTCTAAAAATTCTAGGAAACTTTTGTAAAATACTAGATAACTTTCTGCACTTAGAAAAAAATATCAAACCCTATGTCACCATAGATATTAATTTATTTTAAATCTAGAAGCCTTGTAGAGCAATTAAATAAATTCTAAAAATTATATTTTAATCTGTAAATTCTTAAAAACTATTTTAAGGCTAATTTCTGATAATATGTTATTTTTGTGTATGGTTGCTTGCCCAAGAGTAGAACTAGGAGAGTTCCTAGACCAGCCTGCTAAGGAAGATTATCTATACCAGGACTAATGAAGGAAGCAAGTCCCTTTATGCATATTAATTGAGCCCTTGTCTTATTTAAAGGTTTTGGTAGAATTCCCAAACATACTTGCTACTTATAAAATAAGTAATTTCTAGAGCTTAGCTACAACCCAAAAATAAAATATTGTTCATGATCTTAGTACTATTGAATTCTAGGAATAAGTATGAGTACCTTGATTATAGGGCATCCTTGAAATAGGACAAAAATGCTCTATATTCTTAGATGATTACACCATGATTTTGTGTATTGTGAAAATAATTGCAAATGTGTGATTTGGTTAAATAAAACATTGGGTAGAATGCCATGATTGGGATTTTCCGTCTCCTCCCTAAATGCTTCTGACTAGGGAGGAAGCGGTTGCTGGTATGGTGCAAGTTATGCACGTTTTCGGGTTTGTGCTAGTACTCCATCCCTAGTCTAAGGATTGCTCATCCTATAAATCTACAAACTAAGCCTTTCCAATACAGCCTCAGGTCCCGTTGTGGGATAGGGCTAACTTGTTAAGCTCTGGACTCTAGTAGCAACTTGCTAGCGGAGATGTCCTTCGTAGACATTTGGGTTGTACGGGCACGAACTGTTCTTCCATGTTCATTGGCGTCTTGGACAGTTTTTCCTAAGCCTTCTTGTACAACGCGAGGACTAGGGCTGTTGGACCGATTTTCCACATATGCTCTGGGATGACTCACATAGCAATTGCTGTATGGTCCAAACGGCTTTGTGATTAGCACTTTGATATGTAATCTCCTAAGGGTAAAGTGTACCCACTCTACAGAGTTAAAACTATTATGATAGTTGTGCTCCCGGTTAAGAGTATGCGAAGGGAGTATTCATATGGTAGACTCTTCTTTTCTAAAACCTGGTTTTTGAAAAAAAAATGGTTTAAAAAAGGATGCTGACAAAGGAAAAAAATGGTTTAAAAAAGGATGCTTGACAAAGGAAAGATCAAAGCAAATGATTTTGTTTACCCCAAATTGGTTTCTAAAACCACTTTCTCTCAACTTAGGCTAAAATTTTGAAAACTTGCATTTTCACAAAATGACCTAAGTCTCCTCTTGTATTAAGCTATATGCTGCATAATTTTCTAGACTTGCGGAGTATAATTGTACTCACACTTGCTGTTTTTTCTCTTTTATTTAAACCCCGTTGAGGAGCAGCCAGCCTACAACTCATAGTTTGACAACATGGACGAAGACCTTGAAGACGGAGACTATAAGGATTTCCTAGAAGATTAGGGTGCTTCCTACTATCTTATTGTCTATGGAAATAAAAGGATTAGTATTGCTGTATTAGGCTCTATGTGTTGTAAGCTATCGGACTCTATATCTTGGCCTACGCGCCGTCTTTTATGTACTGTATCAGGGTTATTTCCTACTTATGTAATATTTTATTTTCGCTAGTAATGTATCACTCTGTTTTAAACAGTGTACTAGCTGCAATTCTTGGAACTAGTATGGAATACGGAATATACAGAGGGGTTCGGTCTTTTTGGCCGGGTCCCGACACTCACTCTTTTAGGTGATGGAGAAGATGTGGATCCATATGACTGCTATGATGACGTGGAAGACCCAGATGTTGACGATCAGGATGGGCGTTAGGCGGGACTCCAATCGTTTACCTAATTGGCACATGGGCATAGCCTAGAGACCTGACTCTAATTTATTTTTGTTTCCATATGTTGAACTCTGATAAGAGATCTATTTTGATATTGTAATATTTGATCTATCTGGCCTATCTGAACTTTGAGCCACTATGTATTTGAACTACTATGAGTAAATATTCTATATGTGTTTGTATGAGATGATTCAGCTTTCAGTATGTAAACTATGCCATGTAAACTATGCCGTGCTGGCAAGACAGATCCTAGGCTAGCGTAGGATGGCACGGAGGGTTTCCGGGTCTTGTGTATTCAAAATCTGCGGCCCACAATTCTATGGTGAAGTGGTATTTGCACGAAGCTGTACGTAACATGGTAGAACTCAATAACTCATTCAAGCTGGATGTCCTTGAGAAGCACTATTTCGTCGGTACTAGTTTTTCTGCTTATTTCAGGAACATAAAAAGAGGATGCGTTGCATTTCATAATACTATAAATTACTTAATTTGCTATATACCAGAAATATTTCAGCATTCAGTACATATATGTTTCTGAATGTTTTTTTGTGAACTTGGGGAGAAATGGTCTCATTCGCTTCTGAAGTTACAGTCAAATGACATAATGATGCACAGCTGGAGGAGGTCTCCTTATTTTTCTGGCCTGCTCAAACGAATAAGCTATCTCAACAAAGCTTGGTTCTGATCCTTTCGGCCCTGCGAAGCAGATGTCGAAAGGAACGCCGTCCAATGCATACCCAGCTGGAGCAGTGATTGCCGGATAGCCACCAATGGCAATTACTGAATTGCATCAAGTTGATTAATTTGCATTATTTTCTCAAGGCCTCCTTTACACCGTTTGTTTAGTTTGGCAATGGCTCGCTCCTCAGTTGGACCAATGACATTCGATTGCTTCAGATTGTAGAAGGTAACTCTGACCAAGTTCAGCTATCCTTTACTGTTACAAATAATGTAAGAGTTGCTCATTCTTATTTGAAAAAAATTAGCAAGCAAATGAAATGAGCATGAATTAGTGACATGTTTACCTCAATTGGGTGCTTGTTGAGTCAGGTGAAGTGGCAGTTTAGACAGGTAAGAATTGAGGGACAGCTTGAATTCGACGAGTATAAGAGCAAGCTCGATCACCGCTTTGAACTGCACTATTAATGACGTTCATGCTTGGAATCTCAAGATTGTGCACCAAGACAGCACCATTTTGCCTTTCAGTTCTGTAACATCAATCAGGGATAAAAAGTATAGACAAGCTAATATGTTCTGGAAAAGAACATCACCAAAAGGGGACAAATAGATATGGACTCATCAGTTCGTTATGTAATTAATTAATTCATCTTATATTTTAAGATGTTAACATCCACAGTATATCAAAGAAATCTGCCAAAGGATAATTGCAAACTAACCGGCTACTTTTTACATTTAATAGTATTAATAGAATTTGCTACTTCTGTTATGGATTTTAGAATTGCTTGTACATGAATCCTGCCAGCTACAATTTGGATGTAGTTCTACTAATTAAGAAAGTAACTGAGTAATAGTTGCGAGCAACATTTACCATCTTAAAGAGTTATATTTCAATCCAAGTACTTTTTACTAGTTCTGACATGATAATTCATGTGCCTTTTAGGGAAACTAATAATACCGGAACTTTGTCAAGGATGTACAAACTGTTCTGTTAAATTATATATTTAAAGAAATGTTGAAACCTAGTCACGTACAGCTAAAACTAACCTCCTGGCTTTCAGACATACTTGATGAACTGTACTGTCTGTACATCTTATCATGTGGGTAGCTGAACATGGCATGTCTATTTAAATGCACATCCCAGTAAATTGCAGGCTGAATTTTTTTCCGAAACTGGGCATGCCATTGCCAGATCTATTAGTGAGAAAAAAGTATATACATAAGCCCCAAACTTAGAAAGGAAACTAAGTGCCCAGCAAAACTAAGCTCCAAGCTTAATGCAGCCGACACTCCCTTAACTAAGCCAAGAAGCTGGCAAACACCTCAGCTCATCCATCAAACGGTCAAAAACAGTTTGAGGGGGGTTGTAAGAGTTTTGAAAGATTCTCTGTTTCTTTCCTTCCAAAGAAGCCACGCCGTTGTTAAAATAACTCCATCAGCCTCTCTTAATTGCTTTCTGCTGAAATTGGCCTTCGTCCGGAGCATCAAAATTTCAGAATTGAGATGTTCGCCTGTATTCCAACGCTGCAATTGCATCTTGTAAAGAACTTCCCCCCATATTTGCCGGGCAAAGGCACAATCAAAGAATCAAAGAATAAATGATCGGCTGTCTCCTCCGAAGTGCGTGCCACACATAGTGCATAGGTTACTATGCGGGATTCCTCTAAAGGCTAACTTATCGGCAGTTAGAATTTTCCTTTGCGCAAACAACCAGGCAAAGAACCTGACCTTATGTAGCGTGCACGCCTTTCATATCTTGGTGAAGTCTAGATTTGCAAAGGCTACACTGAACTATAGACGATAAGCCGAAGCGGTGGAATACTCCCCATTCCTCGTCCAGCGCCAGGAGATCTTGTCGCTGTGATCTTGTTGTAGGGAGACTGACAATATTGCTGAGATGAGAAGCAAGAACTCTTCTGATTGCTAAGGAGTATGGATGTCCTGCAAAACCTGAATCCAATGTTCATCCATGATGAAATCTCTTACTGTTTTTCCCTTGTTTCTACAAATCTTGAAACACTCAGGAGCTAGGTTTTTAAGACTCCTGCCATGATTCCAATTTGATACCAAAACAAGGCTCTCTTGCCATCACCCAATGGAACAACCGTGGAGATAGCAAATAGGTCCATGTATGTCTGATCACATGGCAGTTGAGTTCCATGCCACACTCTTGGTGTTTCTGACCATTGAAGCCACAACCACCTAGTTCTTAAAGCACGTCCAAAGAACTCAATGGTCTTAATTCCATGGCCTCCTAATTCTTTTGGTCGACAATTTTTAAGCCAATTTACCAGGCATTGCCTTGCATTACACTCCTGTTTCCCTGTGCAAAGGTCGATCTTCTTGGTTGCCTATTTCTGAAGCTTAAAACTGAAATGAAGTAGACCGCCATTGGGGCTAACACTGAGTTTATAAGCACTAATCTTCCTGCTTTGGAAAGATAAATTTTCCTTGCAAGGCTTTAGTCTATTGCTCATCTTCTCAAGGATCGGGATGATGGCAACCTTAGTTAGCTTTGTCAGTTTGAGAGGTAAACCGAAATACTTGCAAGGAAAAGCTGAGACAATCGCCGGTAATCCTTCAGTACTTGTTCAAGACAGATATCATTGCAAGAAATTGGGTAAACCTGGCTCTTGTGTACATTGATCTTCAAGCCCGAGCTATCCGAGAAGACCTCCAGTATTTGCTTGATTATCTCGATTTCTTCCGTTGTTAGGTTTGCAAAGATTGCAACATCGTCGGTAAAAATGGAAAGCCTGTCTGGCCTGACCTCGGTAGTAAGAGTATCCTGTTCTCTCTACCGGCTATATCAAAAATGTATCTCAAAGGCTCCATTGCCAAGATGAAGAGAAGCGGGGATAATGGATCACCTTGACGCAGTCCTTTCTGGTGCAGAAAGCCCTCCCCTGGAACACTGTCAAGTAAGACTTTGGAAGTTGTTGACGGTAGGATCATGGCTACCCAGTTTCTCCACCGCTGTCCAAAGCCGAGAGATTGAAGAACCTCTAAAAGGAATTCCGAGCTGACAGCCTGACACTATCAAATGCCTTCTCAATATCAAGTTTGATGAACAACATTGCTTCCTTTCTCCGATGTCCTTCGGTGACCATGTTCTTCACATAAAGAAAGTTGTCATGTATATATCTCCTAGCTGTGAAGGCACTCCGAGAGTCTCAAAGTATATCACTGAGTCTAGAGCTCAGTTTTATGGCTAGTATTTTGGAGAACAATTTAGGAATTGTAGATTTAGGAAGAACACTTTAGAGTAAATGGTACAGAACCAATATGTATTTTGAAAATTTGCCAAATGCACATCTAAAGTTTCAACACTGACCTCTGTTGTGGAGTTTCCTACAATGAAGACACAAATATAAGACTGGAAAAACTACGAATCTGTAACTTTAGATGGAACCTGTGCTCTTATTTATGACAAGGTCTGATATTTTTGACATGGGCCATGTTCTCTTTGCCTTATCTAACTTATTTTCCTATTTACTTATCTTCACTTAAACTAAAAATAACTTTATTTTTTGAATCTATTTTTTTCCAATCTCAAAGACTTGTCTAATAGCTCTAAAACACAAGTTAAACAAAGAGGATCCGACTTTCGAGGCTACATCAAAAAATGCTCGAAGTTAGAAGATAAGCTAGATAAGTCAAATAAGATAAGCCGAAAATAATAGACCCATATTTGTTTAAATAGTGTTATCAGTGCTACCATCCAGCAATAAAAAATAGAAAAAAATAATTTGTCCCTATGAATCAAGAACATTGTTAAAGAAAACAAGCAAAATTTACCTGAAAATAAAGGTCTAAAGGGCAATAGTATAAGAGATCAAGGGAACCTACCTTATAGTGTTGAAGTGCTCATCAAAGACCTTTTGTTGAACAGAGCCAGAGGGAAACTGGAAGAAGTCCTTCCGGAGAATTCCAGCCTCCTGCCTCTTAGACCATATATCTTCAACAATTGCATGTAACCACCTTCTGGAATGTACTGCGATGCCAAGTGAGTTGTCTTGCCATCTCGTGTATCATAACCAACAATTGCTTGCAACACGTTCACAGCGCCTGAAACAGTTCTACATATTGGCCTGCATTGAGTAGGTTAAATCACTAAAAAATAGTTAAAATGTTATCACCATATCAAAGTCAATTGAGAAACCAGGGGCAATTGCAGTAACATCATTACACAGTCACTTAAAAGAAATCAGATGATGATAGAGAAAGGAGAGGATGTCACATGTTTATGAAATTATTCAATTAAGCAAGCTCTAGCCAACTGTATAGAAGCAGGTAGTCACAGTATTTCAGTGATATGAAACTTAATTCTGGACAAGAGTGATATATGAAACTTTGCACCTCCCAAATCCTGCCATGCATGTTTAAGCATAACAATGCTGCATTTCTTAACAAATCAAGGTGGATGCTAATTCAATTTTCCATGAACAGTTAGGTGTGGTCAATTTGAGTACTGATGTCAATTCAAGAAAGAAATACTGGATAATACAAAACAGCAACAATTCGATTGCGCTGAAATGATTTCTCCCACGTCATATGAGGCAGGAGGTTGCAATGCACTGCTGTTTTGATCAAATTCAGATAGTAAAGGATAATTCAACCAGTATTAAACTCACCCTAGTGTGTCCATTGTACCTAACATGATAACGCCGGTGCGGCTTGTGAGCCCGACGGCCAGCTTAATGCTGACAACCGAGTTGTACAGCTCGACGCGCACTGTGTCGCCGAAGGCACATAAGGATTCTACATGAGCAACCCAATTAAATTCGCCATTGGTTCATTTGTCAGCTCCAAGAAATTTTTTTCGAACGAACGGACAGACGCTCTGTCATTTCATTCAAAGGGGAAAGAACTGTACAAAAGATTGGAGAGATAGGGAGAAAGAGAGGGAGAGGGTGGGGAGGAGGGAGGAAGTGAAGGGTCAGGTTACACTCTCGAAGAGAGGGGATCCCCTGCCCCCACAGCTAAGTCAGCTCCAAGAAATCAACACTACTAGAGAAACAGCCTTCCATACCGGCTTATCGGTCCGGTAAGATATGAACCGGTATTAATAGCAAAGATCGATCCGGTTCAGTAGTTCCAAGGCTTCAATCCTGTTCGTCGCTCACATTAGTCCCGGTTGGTAATATCAATCGGGATTGATGCTCCTCCCATGCAAAGCTAAGTACTGTTCAAATGGCATGGAACCTCATCGATCCGGATGGTATTACTAACCGATCGAAGTAGTTTAGTCGGTTAGTTATTTAACCGACTAAAGCCTCATCTAAGAATCTTTAAAAGGAATGCATATCCTAGTTATATCGTAACGCGTGGGTGGGTGAGTTGGTTAGAAGGGTGAGTGAGTCACGAGATCTCGGGTTCGAGTCTCGAAGCCATATGTGCGCATTATATTTTTAAATATATTTCTAACATCTATTCTGGGTTGAGAGCAACCGGGACTGATGGCTCCCGAATTGCCTGCCTATCCCGTTCCAAAACCGGGATTGAAGGCTCAATCCGTGGTAGTGCAACTTGCAATGCCGGCTTCATTCAGCATTCAGCACCCCGCCGCCGACGGGTGCGGCGATGTTGTGCCGTGCAGCGCCGGGAGCACCACTCGCTGAGGCTAGTGGTGCCAAGAATCCCGACCATGGCGAGCGACCGAGCAGTCGGATTCAGCACCCCGCCGTCGACGGGTGCGGCGATGTTGTCCTTAATCAGGACGGGGATTCCGTGCAGCGCCAGGAGCGTCGCGCCGCCGCGAGCAAGGCGGGCGGCGTCGGCGCGGTCGGTGGCAGCGCGCGAGCGCGATCGGTGTCGAGCTCGATGACGGCGTGGAGGGCGTGGTCGAGGGCCGCGATGCGGCGCAGGTAGAGCTCGAGGAGGCCGCGCGTGGTGAGCGCGCCAGCGGCAAAGGTGCGGTCGATGGAGTCAACGGTGGCTTCCTCGAGCTCGAACATGATATGGTGGCGTGCATGTATTCTGTATACACGCCGCGAGCCACGCACTTCCGTGCATGTATACGTAAGTACGGGCGTGCCTGTCGGAGTCGCAGCAGAGTCGGTGTACGTCGACCACACGGCATGGTCCTGGGCCAGGCCGCCTGATAGAGCCCGCCCCGACTCCAAGCCCAATTCGATTCACGCCTCTATATAAACCACGCGCCGTGCCCTGACTACTACGCCCTCACCAATCCAACACCAAACTCCCCAAGAAAACCTCAAGCTCACGAACGCAATCGGCGGCTACTGCTTTCGCGATGGAGGACTACGTAGAGTTCCGCTGCGTCGACGGCCGGGCGATCACCGTGCGCCGCGCGCTCGCGGAGCCACGGTCGTCGCTGGTCGCCGCGGCCGGCACGGGCGCGCTCGTCGCCGTGGACCTCCCCGCCGAGGTGTACCACGCCGAAGTCTGCAAGCTCGTCGAGTACTGGAATGACCGGGACGCCAGCGTCGGCAAGCTGAGCCACGACGATCGCATCGACCTCCTCCACGCCGCGCACTACATGGGCGACCAGCACCTCTTCCAGCAGCTTTCTTCACGTCATTAATCGGCTTGCGTCGGTAGCTATATGGGGCTTATTACATAATCATGTTTTAGTTAATTGCTGTGTATCGGTAGATTTATTGAGAAATTGTGATACATTAATATTTGTTTTCTGCACTGCGTTGTAAGAAAAACATATTTAGTAGCCGAGTGTGCGTCGTTTTCCTAAGAACAAATTAATGAAATCTAACATGACGTTCAACCACGTTGTAATCGACGTTGACATGAATTTTGTGAGGTAGGTTTGTTTATAAATGATTGCCATGCACGGGTTAGAAGCTCGTAGCATTGTTTAGCTCCTAATAACATACATACACTTAATAAATAGGGAAGCTAAATAAGTCAGTAGAAATCATCGTTGCTAATTGATATATCTATACGAACTCGTTGGAAACTGTCGTTGTGAAATCTTCACCACTGGATTGATGCTGGATGGTCCAGATACATGACAGCCATTCAACACTACTCAGCACTAGATCGACTACTTTTAATTGTCTCTCTGAATGGTTGATACATCGTTATTTCTTCTATATGGTTGATTCATCCATGTTTGTTTGTATGTATGGTTTGACATTGTAAGTGTACACCGCATGCGCAAGCGCAACCGTGTTGGCCGTATAACCCCGAGATTAGTGCAAATATGTATGGATGGACTACCCATTAAATTAAAATCAAATTGGTCTTAGAATTTTTGGATGATTCTCATTGATTATGGGCAAATTGTTTTCTCGATTCATATTTCGATGTGAATTACCTATTAAGTTCTATCAGCTACCTCCGGTAAAATTGAAATCCGATTTTCAAATACATGCATGTACAGAGATCGATGGCTAAAGAAATAGGGGGAAATATGTGGTGCAAACCATCCTTTTCGTGAAAACTCAGTGAAAACCACCCGTAAAAGTTTTAAAAAAATTTCAAAAAATTACCATATGTAGGGGAGGTGAGCTTCTACAATCCTGCAAAATTTGAAGATGAAACTCAATCGCATTTAAAAGATATGAAAAAGACAAATTCAGCCTAAATAGTAATTTTTCACTGTTTAGCACTATTCATTTTGCTGTTTGTCTTTTTCATATCTTTCAAATGCGATTGAGTTTCATCTTCAAATTTTGCAGGATTGTAGAAGCTCACCTCCCCTACATATGGTAATTTTTTGAGAATTTTTCAAAACTTTTACGGGTGGTTTTCACGGAGTTTTCACGAAAAGGGTGGTTTGCACCACATATTTCCCCAAGAAATAGTAACACTTTAACAACGACTTATCTAACTTTTGCGTTGTTAATAAGGATTAAAACTCAATTTTAGGTGTATTAGAAGTAGAAATATAAATCTGAGAGCAAGTTCTATAAATAAACTTTGTGGGGGTACTCATTAGTTGTTTGGATGTTCTTGCAATTAGGAAAGGTGAATTTATCTTACAGCTTAGTTTATGGGATATTGGATTACAGAAAATTGGTGTCTGACGGTGGTGTATGGTGCTGCACATGATAGTGATAAAAAATATCTTTTTGAGTGAATTTTCTTCATTTTGTTCTTGTAACATTCTTATTTTCAAAATCCAAAATCCATATGCATCATGCATTTGCATATTTACAAAATTCACTCAGTTTTAAAACTTTTGAAAATAAGCATGTTACATCTAATATTTTAAAAGTTCAAAATTTTTATTTGTAGAAATGAATTATTTATTTAATTTAAACTTTGGATTTTCAAATATTTAAAGAGCCTGTGCATTCGAATCTTAATAAAAAAAAATGTCAATCTTCTTCTTCTTCTCTCTTTCTCTTGCGTGTGTGTCCTGCCATCCTTATCTTTGTTCTTTTTACTGTTGCACCATGGCCTAATTAATCTGTCGCCCTCTATTTCCTTTACTTTACTTATTTTTCCTATTCTCTCACTCTTTAATCTCATAATCTGTTTGTGCGCAGCAAAAGCAGTGAGAAGAGGTTGTTAGGAAACCTACTCAGATATGGACCGATCCAGGCCGTATCCAGATAGGTCTATCTGTGGACCTGTCGAACTCTATGAACCAGTACTACAAATAGAAGAGGGATCCATCCATTGTACATATAAGAAAGAATAGCAATAAAGAATTATTCCCTCTTTACATCCTGTATTTTGTCTACTTTGTGCATCGCGTTCTTCCTCGTCTATGCTTGTGCTGTATTTTGTCTACTTTGTGCATCGCGTTCTTCCTCGTCTATGCTTGTGTTTGAATCAACAACCTTAAACTACACCCGGTAGCGTGGTTGTTTAACACGTTACCAGCATGAAAGGCTCTTGGAAGGAGGAACCGCAAGTCGGAGGAGATCGATTGTCTACGGCTGTTCGTCTACACCGACATTTTTCGGCATCGAATCATCATCGCGCTAGCAGGCCATACGGCTTAGCCAATCTGACCCACACGACATTCAATGAATCCCCACGCAGATCGAAGGTATTGCATTGAATCAAATTTTCAATAAGTAGATCGGATCTATTTTGAAAAGAATTTTGGGGATCGTTTTTGAATCTGGATCGTATAATTGATCCGGTCGCTGGCCACACCGAAGGCCATGCCGCCATGCGCCGCCACATCTTGTGCCGGCCGCGCTTGTCGCCCGCCCGCACCACCACCGCGCCGTGCGCCGCGTAGACGCTGCCTCAGCCTTGTCGCCATTCACCGCGTAGCCGCCACCTCGGCCCGCCACTGCCTCAGCCTTGCATTGCCACCGGCCATACTGCTCGACGCATGGCCCAGTACGGTCGCACCACCATCCCGCCCGTGCGGCGGCGGCGCCGCCCTGCCGCCGTCGCACCATCCTCTACCGGCCCTACCACCGTCGCACCGTCCTCCACCGGCCCTGGCCTCATAGCCGCCATCCGGCGGTCGGTCACTGCCTTGGCTGCCGGCCCCGTGGGCCACCGCAGCACGCTTTGGCCTCGGTGCACATCGCACGTCGCACCTACATTTGCCTTGAAGGTGCCACCGCAGCCACTCCCAAGCCGTCGCCGCCACCCCGATCTGGGCGCACGCCCCAACCCATGCCCTCAACGGCGTGCTCGCGCACCCTCCCGCCTCCCCCCCACACCGCCGCCCGCCGTGCCTTCTGCCGCGAGCCCGCAGAACCTCAGACGGCCCGCCGCCATTGCCGCCACCTTGGCTCGCTCACGATCGTGGCCCCGCCGCCGCTACCCTTTTCTTGGAGCACGCCGGCCATAGCCCGCCGCAGCTGCCCCCTCGCCCGGCTCGCCGTCCCACCGCTGCCATTGCAATGCCTGATGGCTAGGGTAGAAACCCTAGCCGCCAGGTGCTCTTTCACTTGGGCCGAGCTGAAGAAAGAATAGGGCCCTAGGTAGGGCCGCGAAAGAGGGAAGAAAATGAAAAAAAAAGGAAAAGAAAAGGCTACGCGTGAATTTTGCAAGAAAGACCCTAGAAATTTAAGAAATTTTGCGAAAAGAATTCTTGGGACACTAAAATTTTGTAGAAGTCTTTGGAGACACTGAAATTTTCATAGAAGTCCCTAAAATCAGCAGAAATCATAGAAAAGCATATTCAGGCATAACAGCACCTTGAGATTCTGAATTTAATCCTGTTTTCGCATTTGAAACTTTATTTTATCCATGATAATTACTTTTATGCTATTATATGATGAATTAGCTATTATAATTATCAGTTTATGCCTGTTTATGAATAGAATTTATGCATATGAATTATGAATGTGAATTTCTGATTATTTGTGGTGCCCGTTCATTACATTTAATATGTGAATTGAAAATAGCATGTTGAATAGTAGGAAACCATGAATTTTATTGAAGAATTATAAGAATATATGCAGATTACATATAGTAGTCATGAATCAATATTGCTATCATAAAAATTGGGCCTGAATTTCACATAAAAGCCCTGAAACCTTTGGGAATTATCTGAAAATTCATCAAAATTAAGAATTTTTGCATAGAAACCTCTGAAAATTAAGAATTTACTGAATGTATATATGCTAGAAATTGCTATTATAATTCCTGTAATAATTATTTTAGCACATCTATGCTGAAAAATTTCGAGAATTTATGAATAGATCCATGTCACACAACGCACATTATGATTACCCACAGTAATCTGATGCAAAGAATTTGAATTATGCAAATGTTTGGCGTCGTGACCTGTGCGTTTGATGAATTTCGGCTATGCACATGAAGCTCCCTGCACCGCCATTGGCATTATAGTGGGGGCGATACCTGAGTACAGAATAATCAAGCACTGTATTTCATTAGGCACCACCTGTCCAATACTTTAAAGAACGAATACATGGCAATGAAAAGTGCTATTGATCTTTGGGCCGTACTTAAGAAGCGGTTCAGAAAGCTCAAATACACTATCCCGCCATAAGCACAATAGGACTGGGCAAGCCTGAGATATGTAGAAGGTACTAAAGAAGATGATGCCATCATAGAAACAGAAATCGCTGACACTGTAGAAGCCTATTTTACAGAATCTATTTAGTGCATACATAGTAGCACTAGTGTAATAGCCCAAATGTGGAATTCTCAAAAAATTTTGTAATATTAATTATTGAGTGAATTTTTGGGACTTTCTATGTTGTGCAAATCAAAAATCCCCAAATAAATTAAATCAAAATCCCCTTTGTAATCCTAATTTTCATACTAGTTTAAGGATACATTTCCAAATCAAAGTGATTAGGATCATGATAAATCCAAATAGATCATGTGCAACTCAATGATCAGGGTTTTTATTTGTTGAAACTCAATTTTTACAATAACTCTTATAAAATCACAAATATTAAAATATGGAAATTTTATATCCAATTAGGATAATTAGACTCCCTACCTCCGCTGGGCTTAGGGTATAAATCATGAACACTCCATATTGAATTTAGAAACCTAAAACCTATTGTCAAATTCAACTTGAATTTGAAATTCAAACCCAAGAAGCCATATCTTGGACTTCTTTAGCTATTTTCCTGAAATTCCCAATTTACATCTATACCCTTGGACCAGTCCTGCCATTAGGACTAGTCAGCCCAGGGCATTGTTCACGTAGGCCCACATGGCAGCCACACATCTCTCTCACACTCTCTCTCTTTCTCACCTCTCTCTCTCTCCCTCTCGGTGCTGAGCTCTCCCAGCTCACCCGCGCGTGCCTTGCCGGTCCCAGCTGCAGGAGACTGCGCCCACGCAGGCATTGTGCAGTGCTGCACCTGGTCACCTCGCCCTGGCACTTTGCCGTACTGTCGCATCCGCCCGACTCACGGTTGCCACCCGGTCACCTCACTCCGTCACTGCCTCGCTGCCGCCTCGGAACTTGTCCGTTGGAGCATCGTGCCCACTGCGCGAGCCTCGGCGATGTTCGCCCTCGTGAGCTTCGGCCTTAATTGAGGGAATTGGTACTTCGGGCTTCCCCTCTCCGCCCGCCTCTTAAACCTGAGCCGACCTCTCTCGCCCTTCCCTTCGCTCCGCAGTTGTTTTTCCCGACGCTCCAAGGTCTCTTGCGTCCTCACGGACATCTCCACCAGAGCAATTGGCCTCTCGCCTACCGAAGCCATCGGCATTGCCATTTTTTCACCGCCGGCCCGAGACGGCCACCAGAGCCCCTTTCTCAAAAGTCGTCCTCCTCGGTAAGTCTTTTAGAAATTCCTCGCGCGTGGAGCATCCCCTCACTCTTGCGCACATTTCGCCCAGGTTGATTGGACCCGGGGAGTACCGGAGTGTCTCGGCGACGTGCACCCTGTTCTTGCTTCCGTTCTGTTCATCGGACATGATTATACAATGACATGGATAACTGGATTTTGAGCCTAGCATGCCAGTGTGTGGTGTTTGGTTGTGGTTATTGTTCTGTACGGACGGGGTCTGGTACAGTGGTGTAGCAGGGGCTACGAGAGAAGGACAAGGAAGTTTGTACAAATGGGTAAGGTGGACCTAGTGATAGGGTGGAGTGCGGGCTCGCCCTAGCAGGAGCGCGGAGACTTACGCGTAGCGGGAGAACACTGCCACTAGCCTGAGGGAGTGGTTCCAACACAACGCGTGGCCATCGCGTGGTAGTAGGAGTTGGGGGTCACATCTGGTGGTTTGCGAAACCAGGACAGGAAACCCCACTCTAAGAAGGTCTGGCTTGGGACGTCACCTGAGGGTGATTTAATCACACTTGCTGGACTGGCACATCCAGTAGAGTTGTGGTTCACAATGGGTCGCCAACCCGGAAGATGATGGCGGGAGTAAGGAGATGTTTGGTAGAGCGCATGGAAACTGTCATAGGTTTGGGATGGATTATGGTTTGGACTAGAACTCTAGAATAACACGGTGAAAGTAGAACTTTGTTAAAATTACTAAGTCATAGGCTTTGATTTATAAAGTTGGCTTTCTACAAACAAACAAACAAACACCAATCTTTTCCTTAGAACCATCTATCATTAAAGCATACTAGGTTGGGTGTTAACTCACCAGTGTTTGGATGACACTGACCTCGCACATATCCTCTTTTTAGTCGAAGGAGACGATGGAGGCCAAGACGCCTATGAATGTCATGAGGATGGCGATCCTCAGTATCAAGATCATGATTAGGAGAATAACAAGGCTTAGGGTGTTCCACCAGTTGCTTGCTGTTGCAAAGACGCTGGTGTGGTTTTGTAAATCTTCTGCGAACTCTGATGTTGTCTTTTGGACTTGGTTTGTAAGTAAGGCTATGGCTGTTTAACAACTAATCAGCCTGATGGCTGTTTGTTGTAATAAAAACATCTCGTTGTATGAAATGATCCGGCTTTGTAATGTGTGGCACTAGTATACTGGTCCAGGGAGTAGTGCGGTGCTCGTCACTCCCTAACAGGTGGTCCACACGGAGCTGATATCAGAGCATGCGAATTTAGGGACCCTTAAGCCTTTGGGCGTTAAATAAAATATATTTAAGAAATTGTTATTTGTTAAAAGTTCTGTTTATCACTTTCTTCTGTTTCCTACTACTTAACCTTTTCTAATTATTATTTTTGTAGATGGCTGAGGAAGTCGCTCACGATTTTGCCAAAGAGCGGTCCACCCACGGCTTCGCCAACGGACCCAGAAGCGAGTCCGTTCGAGCTCTGCGCTACTTGTCACAGTACTTAGGGTTCGAGAGACTCCCTAGGTTCTACTGGAGGCTTGTCCGTACTCTTCCCCGACCAGCGTTCATCGTGGAAGTTTGTATCTACTACCCGAGTGAGGTGGTCGCTCACAGCTTCAGGATGACGGTGCCCCCGAGATCATCTGGAGTACGCCATCAACGACGTCGCGATGCAGACACTTCGCCAGTTGCAGCAGGAATGCCATCACGACCTGGTGGATGGGCCATTTGAGCACCCTGCTCATGAGGACCTTCACCGGATCCCGTTCTTACGAGATGTCCCCATGAACGTGGGACGACACATGCTGCACTGGGCACGACAAGTGTATGCAGGAGAGCACGCCCTGCACGGAGCCCGTGAGGAGGTAGCCATGCTGTGGTCTCCTTACGTGACTCCGACAATAGCCTCCGCACTGCTGGACGACACGCGCATCATTACCGGAGCAGCCTTCTTGGCTGTCGCCAGGAGCGAGACACCGCCTTGGCTCAGTTGGACGCCATGGTCCCCCTCGCTCAACCTCGTCAAGGAGTCGACCACGACCTCCCTGATCTCGGGCCAGTTCCTATCCCTCCGGAGCGTGTTCACGTCCGAATGACTGCGCGGAAGCGCACTCGCCCGTCCAGGCGTTCCTTGGTTATCGCTCCTACTTCTCCACCTGCTCTGGCACCGTAGGCTCTTCCAGTGGCCCCCTTTGAGCCCTCACCGTTCTTTCCTCCATCATTGCCGATGGAGTTTGCTTCTAGGGAGGCCTTCACTTTCGGGACGTCCCCACCTCTTTCCCTTACTAGCCTCTCCTTAGAGGACTACTTGGAGGCCTCGGGACGTTTTCCAGTGGACGACCTGATCTACTACACTCGTCGTCCACGGGACTGAGCAGCACAGTGGAACCTCAGCACTACCACAATGTATCCCCTAGCTGTAGTATGATGTATCAGTAGTGATGTAAGCTTAATGCGTCCTTAGAACGCTTTGGGTCGTGGTACTATTGCACATGTATCTGTACTTATGGCATTGTATGAACTATGTGATGTTATGTTCTTATTTATTATGCAAATTTGGAGTTTCTGGATCTCTTGACTTGGCCTCATGCATGCACTCATCTGTTATGTAATAAAATGTCGCGACCTGCAGATGGTTCGGGGTCGCGGAGCTGGGCGCGGTCAAGGGGTGTCGGGACCCGGCCATAAAAGACCGAACCCTTCCTGTGCATCCTGTACTAGTCCTAAGAATCATCGCTAGTACACACAGTTGCCAACAGAGTGATACATTGCCATAATTATACAAGGTACAAGGTCGGGGAACTTATCCCAATTATTTTACATACAAGTCAGCACGCAGGCTGAACCACAGAGTACACAGCGAAAAATAAAGGCTAACCCACAATACAGCTACTCTTTGATACAGACTCCCACAGGCATCTTGACTGTAGGAACGGACCCTAAGCTTCACTCCTCCAAAGACTCCTCGTAGTCTGACTCGTCATAGTCCCCATCATCCGTCTCGGAGTCGAATCCTGTCTCTTCACCTTTTGAAATTTTAAAAGAGGGAGAGAAAGCGAGGATGAGTACTAATACTCAGCAGGGAAAGGATGTGAAATGATATGATAGCTCTGTACCAAGGTGGCTTTGGTATTTTGCGAAAAAGCCCGAACAATTTTTCCTAATGAGTTTAAAATGCGGTTTTGATAACATCATTTTTCAGGGGCTCCAATCTTGTCTAGCTCAGTCATTCGGCCAGACGGAACTGTTCCGATCGACCCCTGGCGAACTATGCTCCCTGGCTCGGTCATTCGGCCAATGGGACTGTTCTAGCCATCCGTCGTCGTACTAAGTTCGGAACCATATTCGTCTCACGACTGGTCCCAATAGTAAAATCTGGAATGGCGGTCCTTTGCCAAATTATTTTAGAAGAAACCCGATTTTTATAAAAGAAGTGGCTACCATATGAACACTCGCTTCGCGCGCTCATGACCGTGAGCACGGCTGTCATGACAGTTTTAACTCTGCAGAGGGGGTACACTTTACCCTCGGGAGGCTTCCCGCCGAAGCGTTCTGCCACACAGTCCCCGGTTCGGACCCGATTGCTTCCCACCAGGAGGTTGCAACAGAGCCAGAGGACCGGGAAACAGGCCTGTCCCATACCAGGACCCGAGGTTGTACTAAAAGGCTAAGCTCGTAGGTTCATAGGATGAACAGTCCTTAGACTAGGAGGGAACAGTTTTTAAGCCCCGATTTACAAAATCCGCGGTGCTAGAAAACACCAACCCGGTGCATACAAGCACCCACTGGCTAAAAGTTCCTCCTAGTCTGAATATTTGAGGGGGAAAGAATAAGAATACCCATACCCGGCATCGTGTCCCTTCCGATGCCCATTTTCCAAACAAGTTCATAAAGACATTTTTAGTAAACATGAACTATAACATGATTTATTTTTGCGGGCATTTTATTTTAAACAACCTAAGTCCAAGGGGAAATAGATAACAATTAATCTAGCTACACCTAGTTTTATAATAATTGGTTGTTATAGTAATACATGTTAAGTAGGTTTAGCTAGTCACTATTCAACTAGTTTTAATATTTTAAAACTAGCATGCACATTATAAATTCTTAATAAAACATTTTAATGAAAACAGGCTATAGGCGATTATCGTCAAAGGACTGCGCTTGAGTTTGGGGACTCAGTAGCGGTACTCCTCGGCGGTGGTGCCCTCTGCGGTGTGTCCTCCTTCGACGGAAACGACACAAGACGCTTGAACATGCCAAACAAGCCAAGCACAAGACAATCAGGCTACGGTACAAATAATATTTTTATTATTATTTTAAAATGGTTTTGTTGTATTATTTTATTTTATTTTATTTTAAAAGAAAAACCCGATCGAAGATGAACCGACAGACTAGCTCTAAAACTATGAGACGATGAATCTATAATAAATAAATAATCCGGGTTTAAATTAAGCGGGAATAGCTCGGCTAAAGGATGTGAGCTACCCGAAAAAGCGTGGTGCTCACCGGGTTTGAGGTTTCGCCTGACCCGAACGGGTCGAGCACCGGAAGACCGACGCAATGCGGCGACGAGGCGGTTCAGCGTCCTGCGGCCAAACCCATAACATGAGTGGAGAAGCCGGGGCACGGGGGCGCGAAAAGAACTCGACAGATCGACCGAAGCCGATGGCGACGAGAAGGCGCGCCAAAAGGACGGCGAAAAATAGAACCTCGGTGGTTCTAATATAACGCGACGGCGAAGGTCGACGGACAGCCGAGGCATGAAAGCGAAGCTTCGTCGGCAACAATGCAAGGTAGCCGCTGTTTTTCAACTTATGCGCGATGGCGGTGATGTTTTCAGCAACCATGCGATCTGACAAAGCATTGCGTGCAGGAAAACATGCAGCGGCAGAAATGTTGTTTCTTTTAGCTTGCACGAGCAATGGCGTGCAGCAAACATGCAACAGCAAAGCGTGTAGCAAACATGCAGCAGCAACACTGCTTGCGTGTAGCAGTAGGAAAAATGCAGCATGCAAAAGGGAGAGAGAGAGAGTGAGGAAAAAAATTCCTGCATGCAAGATGTACTATGTGTGTGAGAGAGAGAGGAAGGTACATATGCATGCATGCAAGCATGCAAAATTGCAGCGTGCAAGATTGTAGAAAGAGAGAGAGAGAGAGAAAAAGAGATGCATGCATGCATGCAAGATGTACTAGCTGAGAGAGAGAGGAAAAAAAAATATTAGGTGCATGCATGCAAGATACACTACCTGCACTACGGGAGAGAGGGATTAGAGAGGGAGATTAGGGAGAGATTAACACATGCAAGATAGTACGGGAGAGATTAGAGAATTGTAGAGATTTAAAGTTCAACCGGATTTCATCAACTCGCGCGGAAAATGAAAACTAGAACCTACTAGAACTATTAATTTAAAGTTTTCTCAAAATTACCTTTACAAAAATTTTAAAACATTCTTAACATGCCAAATTACATTATTGAAAATTTGGGATGTTACAAGGGGCTTCCCAAGGCCAAGGGGCAGTCTAGGGCCATGGAGCCGCTCAAGGTCGTGGGACTGGCCGTGGCCGCGGTGCCGACGCCGTTAGAGGTAGGGGTCGTGGCCGAGGCCGTGGTCGAGGAAATCTTCCTCCCGTGTCGGTAGGAGACCCGACTATGGCTCAAGTATTGGCTTACCAAGCACAGATGCTTGGGAGGGTATTGGAAAATCAAAGGAGAGATAGAGCCCAGTCCAGAAGGTCTAAATGGGATGCGTTCATGAGAACCAGGCCAGCGGTTTTCACACAAGCAGCTGAGCCCATGGAGGTAGAGGATTGGTTGAGAACCATTATCCGCAAGTTGACTCTCGTCCGATGCCCAGAGGCGGACAAGGTGTCGTTTGCTTCACAATTGTTGGAGGGTCCAGCCGAAGTATGGTGGGACAATTACTTGACCACCAAAAATGCCGAAGAAGGAGAAGTGGATGAGGATGATGCTAAAGCAGTAGAAGAAAACGAAGTAGATGTCGAGAACAATGAAGAAGAGGCAGAAGAGGATGAAGAAGAACCCCATCGCGACGCAGTACCAGAAGGAGGATACGTCCCTTGGGATGAGTTTGTTCGAGCCTTTCGAACGATGTACATCCCCAAGGGAGTGTCAGGAATGAAGAAATACGAGTTCCGAAACCTCAAACAAGGAGGAATGTCCGTCATTGAATATCTGACCAAATTCAACCAACTTGGTTGATATGCTCCACATGACATCAAAGATGAAGATGAAAAGATTGATTGGTTTTTAGAGGGAATGAACCAAGCTTTCAAGTCCCGCCTGAAGGTCTTGGACTTTCCAAGCTTTCAACATCTGGTAAACAAGGCTTTGGTTTTGGAGAAAGAGCTCAAGAACGAAGATGTTAGCAGAAAAAGAAGAATGGAGCAGTCTGCAGCTGGATCAAGCAGAACTACGACTCGACCCCAGTTCCAGCTTAGACAACAACAAGGTCAGGCTGCCCGTTATCCGACGGCAGGTGGTGGACATGGGACGTCCACAGGCACTTCTCGCCCTCCATCCACGTCAACCTTCAAGCCTAATCAAGGAGGCCAGAACCGACCAGCGGGAGCTTGCTTCATTTGCAACCAGCCAGGGCACTTTGCCATAAATTGCCCTCAGCGAAAGCTCGCTCCGACTACCTATGCCCCGGCTCGTGGTCCTCCCACAAACAACCGCGAACGTGGTCAAGCACCAAGGAATTCAGCTCCAACCATGGGAAGACGAAGGATCAACCACGTCACTGTCGAGGTAGCTCAGGACGACTCTGGAGTTCTTATGGGTACGTTTGGAATACTTAACCAACCTGCCCAAGTACTATTTGATTCTGGAGCCTCACATTCATTCATATCACAAGAATATGTGGATAACCATGAGTTGCAGTCTTTCCCCCTTAATAAACCATTAGTGGTAAAGTCTCCTGGGGGAATAATTAAGGCATATAGGTCTTGCCAGTGGATAGAAATTAAGAAAGAGAGAATAGGACCCCACTTTGACTTAATGGTGATACCCAAGCTAGGAATAGATGTCATCATAGGCATGAATTGGCTAGCACACTACAAGGGAGTCTTGGATTGTGCCAAAAGAGAAATTAGACTTATGCGCCTCGGCGAATATGAAGTAATTTGGAAGATGGATGAACCCTATAGATGGGGACGAGCGATATGGTTTCTTAAGAATGAAGACCCAAGCAAGGTGTCAATAGTCAAGGAATATCTGGATGTCTTCCCGGAAGATCTGCCAGGGTTACCCTCGCAAAGAGTGTCGGAGTTTGTCATCGAGTTAATACCGAGCACTGCGCCCATTTATAAACCCTATTTTAAAATGAATTCCGAAGAATTGGTCGAGCTTAAGAAGCAATTGGATGAACTAATGAGCAAAGGACTGATAAGGCCAAGCTCCTAACCATGGGGTTCACCAGCTATGTTTGTGAATAAGAAAGATGGAAGTCGGCGATTGGTAGTGGATTATAAAGATCTGAATGCTGTCACTATCAAAAATAAGTACCCACTTTCCCGGATCGACGATCTATTTGACCAACTTCGTGGAGCTACCCGCTTGTCCAAAATAGATCTTCGATCAGGATATCACCAAGTGAGGGTGCGCAAGGAAGACATACCCAAGACAACTTTCACCACTAGGTACGAGCTATGTAAGTATCTAGTTATGTCATTTGGCCTGACTAATGCACCCGCCCATTTCATGAACCTCATGAACATGATCTCGATGGAATATCTGGACAAAATTGTTGTAGTCTTCATAGATGACATCCTGATTTATTCTAAAAAATGATACAGAGCACAAGGAGCATCTTCGTTTAGTATTGGACAAGTTAAGGGAACATCAGCTGTATCCTAAGTATACCAAATGTGATTTCTGGATCGAAGATGTAAGCTTTCTTGGTCATATTGTCTCAGCTAATGGAATCAAGGTTGATCCGTCAAAGGTGGACGCTGTTATAACCTGGAAAGCTCCCACAACCGTCAAAGAGGTTCGAAGCTTTTTGGGCATGGCCGGATATTATAGAAGATTTATTGAAGGATTTTCTAAGATTTCTCGTCCGATGACCTAACTGCTCAAGAAAGAAAAGAAGTTTGAATGGACTAAGGAATGTGATCAGAGTTTTCAAGAGCTCAAGGCCAGATTAACCACAGCACCAGTTCTTGCCACACCGGATATTTCAAGGAAGTTTGAAGTATATTGTGATGCTTCCCGTCAAGGTTTAGGCTGTGTCCTAATGCAAGATAGAAAGGGTGGCTTATGCTTCAAGGCAATTGCGTAAGCACGAAGATAACTACCCAACCCATGATTTGGAACTATCTGCAGTAGTTCACGCCCTAAAGATTTGGAGGCATTTTCTGATGGAAAGCAATGCGACATCTACACGGATCATAAGAGTCTGAAATACATGTTCACTCAAGCCAATCTAAACATGCGACAACGAAGATGGTTGGAACTAATCAAGGATTATGATCTGAATGCCCTCTATCACCCAGGAAAAGCCAATTTGGTGGCTGACGCACTAAGCCGAAAATACCAGTGTAACCATCTCCAAGAATTGCCCTCCTTAGAAGATAAACCAACTAAGAGGGACCTACCTAAAGAATTGGCCAAGGATCTAGCAAAGCTGCAGTTAGAAATAGTCCCCCACGGACACTTAGCTAATCTAGATATCCAATCGGATTTACTGGAAACCATAAAGATCAGACAAAAGGATCACCCAAGCACCAAGAGACAAGAAAGGCTCATAATAAAATACCCTAACTCCAAGATAAGTAAGGATGAACAAGGAATCTTATGGAATAGCAAAAGGATCTTTGTACCGAATGATGAGACCCTCAAGGACACCATATTGAAGGAAGCCCATGAGTCTCCTTTCTCTATACACCCTGGAAGTACCAAAATGTACCAGGACCTCAAGACCAACTTTTGGTGGCCTAGGATGAAGAGCGACATTGCTGAATTTGTTGCCAAGTGCCATGTATGCCAGATGGTTAAAGCCAAGCATCAACGACCAGCAGGGTTGCTACAACCATTGATGGTGCCTGAATGGAAATGGGAGGAGGTCGCTATGGATTTTTTAGTCGGATTGCCCCATACCAAATCGGGTCATGACTCTATTTGGGTCATAGTTGATCGACTAACCAAGGTCGCCCACTTCATTCCAGTTAAGACCACTTATAAGGGAGATAAGCTAGCAGAGCTATATATATCAAGGATTGTTTGTCTGCATGGTACACCAAAGAGAATTGTGTCCGATAGAGGATCCCAGTTCGCTTTGTAATTCTGGAAAAAGCTTCATAATGCCATGGGCACCAGATTATCCTTCAGCACCGCCTATCACCCACAAACTGACGGACAAACAGAGCGAGCCAACCAGATTCTGGAGGATATGCTTAGAGCCTGCGCTATGGATTTCTCCTCAGATTGGGAAAAATGCTTGCCTTTTGCAGAGTTCGCCTATAACAACAGCTATCAGTCGAGCCTGCAAATGTCTCCATTTGAAGCTCTGTATGGAAGAAGATGCAGGACTCCACTCAACTAGTGAGAAGTGGGTGAAGGACAAGTCTTTGGAAGAACAAGTTTGAATGATGCTAAAGAAAAGTTAAAATTGTTAGAGATCGGTTGTTAGCAGCTCAATCAAGGCAGAAAAGCTACGCCAATAACCGCCGAAGAGATCTTTCCTTTGAAGTTGGAGATTTTGTGTACCTTAAGGTGTCCCCCTTAAAAGGAATTCACCGATTCCAAACCCGAGGCAAATTGGCTCCTCGATACATTGGGCCATATCAAATCCTATCCAAGAAGGGCAGGGTGGCTTATGAACTTGAACTCCCTTCTGATTTAGACGAAGTACACAATGTATTTCACGTGTCTCAACTCAAGAAGTGTCTAAGGAAGCCAGATGAGGAAATATTATCTTTACCAAAAAAACAGTTAGCCTAGATATGTCATTTCCTGTACAACCCATTCAAATCCTGGAGACTCGAGATAAGCAATTGAAGAACAAGGCCGTGCGACTATGCAAGGTGCAATGGAATGAGCAATCCGGGAAATAAGTTTCGTGGGAACCCGAAGCGCGACGACATCAAGATTTTCCTCACCTCTTTGTATCTTAGCTCGTTATCTCATGGTCCAGATATATTTTTAGGGGGGGGATATGTAATAGCTCAAATGTGGAATTTTAAAAAAGCTTTTGTAATATTAATTATTGAGTGAATTTTTGGGACTTTCTATGTTGTGCAAATCAAAAATCCCCAAATAAATTAAATCAAAATCCCCTTTGTAATCCTAATTTTTCATACTATTTTAAGGATAAATTTCCAAATCAAAGTGGTTAGGATCATGATAAATCCAAATAGACCATGTGCAACTCAGTGACTAGGGTTTTTATTTGTTGAAACTCAATTTTTATAATAATTGTTATAAAATCACAAATATTAATATGTGGAAATTTTATATCCAATTAGGACAATTAGACTCCCAACCTCCTTTAGGCTTAGGGTATAAATCATGAACACTCCATATTGAATTTAGAAACCTAAAACCTATTGTCAAATTCAACTTGAATTTGAAATTCAAACCCAAGAAGCCATATCTTGGACTTCCTTAGCTATTTTCCTGAAATTCCTAATTTACATCTATACCCTTGGATCAGTCGTGCCATTAGGACTAGTTAGCCCAGGGCACTGTTCACGTAGGCCCACATGGCAGCCACATATCTCTCTCACTCTCTCTCTCTCTTTCTCACATCTCTCTCTCTCCCCCTCTCAGCGCTGAGCTCGCCTAGCTCGCCCGCTCGTGCCATGCCGGTCCTAGCTGCAGGAGACTGCACCCACGCGGCCGTTGTGAAGTGCTGCATCCAGTCACCTCGCCCTGGCGCCTCATCGTACCGTCGCGTCCGCCCAACTCGCGCTCGCTGTTGAAAAAAAATAATGACGATGACTAATATTCCATTTTAGAAAAAGAGATGAAGCTAATGCGCGAGTGCTTCTCTCGGATCGCAACCGTTTGGAGCGTGACGTGACTTTACGACTGAGTAAAAAAAGAGTGATTACCGTGAACCGGCGCACAACTGTTTGATTCTCTCACGTTCCCTCGTTGCCCGCAACCACCACGTGCACGTCTAGCTTCCTGGAATCACGCGCACGTCTCACGTCTGGAGCGCGCGCGTGACCAGCGCAGTGAAACCTGCAACCGTCTGCTTCTGCTCTATAATATAGTCTGCTACTGTATCAGCTGAAAAAGGAGGACGCATAGAGTTGGTAGGAGCACAGAGACGGACTGACGCAAGCAACAGGGCAACGAAAGGACCAATCGTGCAGCAAGACCAAGAAAAAGGACGAGCAGGTAATAAGAAAGGGCAAAGAGGAGACCATTTTTTTCTCCGAGCTCTCACGCAATCTCCACCTTTCTTTTCAATGCCTCTCTCTGGCTTCTTCTTCCTCGACACCCATCTCTCCCTCTCTCCTATTTTCTCTTCTTCCACGGTACTGCCTTCCCCACGCCGGTGCGCCAGCCTGGGAACTTGGCGCCGCCTTCTTCCTTCACGCGTGGCCACGCCAGCCCACGCTCCGGTGTCGCCCGCTCCATCGGCCTCCTCCGCGCCCCGGCGTCGCCCGCTCCGCCGGCCGCCTCCACGCCGCCGCGCTCTGCCGGCCTCCTTCGCGCCTCGGCGTCGCCCGCTCCGCCGACCGCCTCCACGTCGCTCGCTCCGCCGGCCTCCTCCACGCGCCGCCATCGCCCGCTCCGCCGGCCGCCTCCATGCCGCCAGGCCCCGCCATGCCAGCCCGCCTCCACGTCGGCCGCTCCGCCGGCCGCCTCCACGCCGCCGCGCCCCGCCATGCCAGCCCGCGCCTTGGCGTCGCCTGCTCCGCTGGCCTTCTTCACGCTGCTGCGCGCCAGCTCGCGTAGCCCGTGCCCCGGCGCCGTCCTCTCCACGTCGGCCCACGCCAGCCCGCATAGCTGTCCCCAGCGCCGCCACGCCAGCGCACCGCCCCGTGATGCCGTCCGCGTCGCCGCACCAGCCTGGCGCCCCCACCGCACTGCCGCCCCTACGCCGGCGCACCAGCCCGGCGCCGCACTGTGCCTCGCCTCGAGCCTGTCCTCATCACGCTGACACCACGCCGTCTGACATCGTCGTCTACACCGAGTCCACGGACGAGTCGCTGCCGTACGTGACCGAGCCGATGGAGGCGCGGCACCGTCCTGGACGCCGACGAGGGACACCGCCAAGGACGTTGCTGCTATGGGGTCCCCAAAGAGGAGGCCACGTCGGGCGAACTAGCACGCAGCAGCCGACGAGGATACTGCACCAAGTCGATCTGTCAATAAGAAGCTGCCCCCGAATCGCCGCCGAGTACACGGGGGAGCTATTGCCATGCACTGCCACCGCGCCGATGAGAATGCCGCATCGAGTCACACGCTGACGAGGATCGTTACCGTCGAGGATGTCACTGCCGTGATGCCACTGATGAAGAAGATACCAATGAGCATGCAATGGAGGTTGCACCGCGCTGGCCCAGGAGGAGTTGCTGCTGTGCCTTTCCCGTGGAGATGCATGACCGGACTCGTACGGCCATAGAGGCCAACCAGGAAAGGTCCTGGTCTTGCATGGCCCATGCATGCATGGTGCTTCTTCAGTACGTGAACAAAACAAGGAAGACCAAATGCTTGTTAGTCCACTAGCTATTCAGTTGGCCTTGAGGTGTTGCATGGGCCATACACGAGCTGAATTAGGAAAGTGGAAATACGTGTACAAGCTGAGAGATTAAGTGAATGTATATATATACATTTCAGATATGCATGTCTCATACGCGTATATGCCGGTAATTATGTATACATACATCAAAGGTTGGACGTTAGTCTGAATCATTGAAGAGCTTGTCTCAAAACCATCGTTGCTGGGAAGCCATGACCACGGAGCTGAACTAGGAAATTAGAAATACGGGTACAAGCAGAGGAGGCGAGATGACACTGAGTTGTTGTAGCAGAGGAGGCGAGATGACACTGAGTTGTTGTTCAACCTCACCTGGAATAATCAGGCGAAACACAAAAGTCGAAGGCCCAACCTCATAATGGAATTCCTAAGATCATCGTGGATAGTGCTGGGAGTTTGGGATCGGCCGGCACGAGCACGACCCGATTTTTTAGGCCCAAAACACGGCACGGCACGAAGCGGAATGGGCCGGGTCAGCACGGCCCGAATGGCGTGCCGGGCCAGGCCTGGAAATCAGGCAAGTCGGGCCGCCCGGCCCAGCCTGACTGTTTGGGCCGTGCTTGGGCCGGCCCGGCCCAAACCGAGACACGATCAGTAAATAATTTTTTTCAAGGTGTTCCTTTGCTTGTATGAATTTCGGTTCAACACGAAAGTTGTAGATAATTTCGAGACGCATCTTTTTCATGTTGTTAACTTTTTTATTTGAGCAAATTATGAATTTATAACAAAATATTTAGTGTGCTATCTGCTGTAGGGCCGGCGATACCATACCTGATAATTTCTATTTTTCGAGGCCTTCCATTGCTCGGATGAATTTTTGTTGAACACGAAAGTTGTAGAAAATGTTGAGGCGAATCTTTTTCATGTTTATAACTTTTTTATTTGAGCAACATATGAATTTATAAAAATATTTTTCACCTGTTGTTTTGTTGTTTGGGCTGTGCTCGGGCCGGCCCGGCTCGAAGACGGCCCGGTGTGCCTTTGGGCCGTGTCGGGCCTTGGTTTTGGCTGTCCAGGCTGGCCCAGCATGGCCCGAAGTGTTGGTCGGGCTGTGCCGGCCCGTTTTGGTTTGGCCCGAGGCACAACGGCACGGCCCAATTCCCAGCACTAATCGTAGAGTCGTTCACACGTCACGTAGTGTACCCATTTTTATCATGAATTTCAGCGAATCGAGGCCAATCCTTACTATTACATTTAGGTTGCAAAGTCTCCGATTCAGTCTGACACCAAGAGCAAACCACGCACGCGATTATCCAATACCTCTCACTTGTGAAGTTTGAGGCCGACGAGGCCAAACACACTGGCGGGCGGAGCCAACACAAAGGCTACGCTACAAGTAACCCACAAACATCCATAAGGACGTGACCTGCTGTCGCCAACCACGTCAACACATTTACACAGACATATGCATGGAGAACGCTAAATGAAGACAAGAAGAAGACGATAAATGCAGCTTAATCGGAGGTAGTTCACGTGTCGCGGACGTAATTAACTGGGTGTTCTTTCGAGGCCCCAGGAACTAGAACCACTACACCGCTTAATCAGATGGCCAGCTTATGAGCTATAGACGCAAATTCTCGAGGACCCATATCTTATTATTTAATGAAATAACCGTGTTCTCAATTCTTTTCTCTTTGTGTATTGAATACACTGGCACGCCCGCATTTTCCTCACTGTCCACATCGGGACAAATTTGTGGTGAACAAATTTGGCACGCCCAGTGGGACCAAGTTCTCCTCCCATCTTTGCTGCCCTAAGGCTTGAAGCCGTCCTTACCTGTCTTTAGGCTTGATGCCGTCTTCGCCTTTCCTTTTCTTCTTCTTCATGTTTTCCTCCTTTCTTCTCTGTTCCCCCTATTAAAGTGGTATGATCCTTACTAAAGGAGACCCCCTTTTTCTTACCGAAGGATACTCGGTCACGAAGAATGGCGTTCACGATTCAATTTGGGTCTTTTTCGCTAGTCACCGAGACACAGGAGGGCTATAAGGCCTTTACTTTGGAGGCCAAGGAGAATTTCAAGTCCAAAAAGGCGCGCAAACAAGCTTCTGCCCAGATCGTGGAGGAGCGCTGCACCCTACTGAAGGAGGCCCGGTCGTTCATGAAGCAGTCTATTGAAGGGCGCCCTGGAGCATACTTACTAAGTCCCTTGGAAGCTGCAGCAGCTAGGCTGTGCTTACTCAAGGCGAACGCTCATCTGTCCAAGAGTGCGCACCGATGCGCAACTATAGGCGAAAGCTGAGCAAAGTTCGACAGCTCTATCACTTGGTTAACTCCCGCACTATTGAACAAGCTAGGGAGGAGGATTGGTTCATCGGTACAATCAACATCTCCGACAGAAACAAAGCAAAGAAGCAAATCATGAGGGAATTCTGGAGGCGCCATACCCGTCGAGAGGTTGTCTTGCAAAAATGTCCCACTCGCCCAAGCTTCATCGTTCCCTGTATGCATATAGGTGAGGAAGGTAACCGTGATTTTGTTAAGACTAATAATTCTTTTGCAGTTTTGTCTCCTGAGACAGCAGCACCCATTGATGAGGAGCTACGAGGAGAGTTGCGCCGTCTACAAGCCCAGGTGACGCATTTCGGGCGTCTGTTTCAAGAGCGTGAGACGATGATTGCTACAACCCGAGCTAGAGGCACGACGAATTATCGATACCCCGCTCACCAAGTTCGCACCGATCTTCAATACTGGGGCCACGACAAACTTCTTCACCAAACAGAAGCATATATTTGAGGCCTACTGAACGACCAGCTCGCTGGAACAAATGGTCAAGGAAACATGTTCATGAACCAGTTTGACTATCACGTCCGCAAGATCGGCGCAGCCTCCCCTTCTTCCAACTCCGCCGATGATGCCTAGAAATCAACAGGTGGTCCTTAAGAACAAGTTCAAACGTGAGAAGCGTCGGAGGAACTGCGCCGAGCTTTTCCAAGAACTTGAGGAGCTTGTACTCAAGCACACACAGATCCGGGTGTGGATAACATGGTCCCCGGGTATCTCATGGAGACAAATTAGACGGACCACCTCACGGAGCAGGGTCACGCCTACCATCTAGAAGACGGGCCTGCCCCGCATGAAGACCCGACTTGTATCACAAGGAAGGCACAGTTGTAATCCGGTACATTACGTACTCGGTAAGAAAGGATAGAGATAGACTTTCTATCTCTATCCCTAGTTTCCATAACCAACCAGGATACTTATTTGTAACCCTACCTCTCTCCACTATATAAAGGGAGGCAGGGGCTCCTAGTTCGGGATGGTAGAACATCCTGGATCACATCGGTAGGAGAGATCACACTGATCCATAGCCATCCTCAACATTGATCCACCGAAATCAACCCCAATACAATCCATGAACATAGGAGTAGGGTATTACCTCGCCTCGAGGGCCCGAACCTGTATAAATCTGTCTCCTGTGTTACCATCGAGTTTCGGTCTTACGCATAACCCCATAAAATATATTGCCGACATAATTTGTCGACAGTTGGCGCGCCAGGAAGGGGGCAGCGCTAACATCATCTTCATTAAGCTCAATGGCATCTGTCGGCGGCAGTGCCGTCGAATTCACCTTCAGCCAAGCTTCCTGTTTTGGAGGCTTGGATTTCGTCATCAACAACCTCGGCATACTTGCCCTTGAAGAATCGGATCAGATCCGATCCGATCGGAAGACAACTTCAACCGCGAAGCGAACGCGGGAAGAAGATGCGATCTATTCGTGTCTAGAATCTGGACGGAACTTGCGTCGCAATTTCTCATTGACTCGGAAGGAATTTCAGGCTGGTTTTGGATGCGTTGGAAAGCTTATCTCGTTATCTTTCCAACAAGTCCAAGATCATCAAAAACCGAGTTCGGATGTGACCGTGGCGACCATTTGAAGACAGATTGCGTGGGGTATCGTGAATCCCGCGCGAAGATGGAGCTCGAAGTGAATTTCGCTCGGCATCTCGGCGATCCTTGGTGCGCCTTAGCAAGGGCATGGAGGACTTCGACGACAAAGCAGATCTCATCCCAGAGATCACGGCGAGGCTCCTACACCGTCCCGGCTTATGGCTCCAACGCCCCAACTTGCGGCGACGACGACAACGACTACCACCGCATCCACTCGTTGCTTCGGCAACAACGACAAACCGCGACCTTCGCCACGACACTGAAGCTCAGCGACGGGAGCGAGAAGTAGATGGGAGACGTCACCATGGTGACGATAGAAGAGGTTTCGGTCGAAACCGTGACCGCCGACTTCCTAGGCCGGCTTCTCGCGCAGGACGTCGAGGACAGCCGCGCCGACTTCCTTAGGCGGCTTCACAAGACGACGTCGAGGACAGCCGCGCCGACTTCCTAGGCTGGCCTCTCGGGCACGACGTCGAGGACACCAGCGACTTCCTAGGCGGCCTCTCAAGACGACGCCGAGGACACCAGCGCCGACATCCTTAGGGCGGCTTCTCGATCGCTACCGAGGATAACCACGCCGACTTACTAGGCTGGCTTCTCGCGCACGACGTCGAGGACAGCCACGCCGACTTCCTAGGCCGGTTTCTCGTGCACACGACGCCAAGAACAGCCGCGCCGACTTCCTATGCCGGCTTCTCGCGCACAACGTCGAGGACAGCCGCGTCGACATCCTTAGGCTGGCTTCTCGCACACTGCGCTGAGGATAACCGCGCCGACTTACTGCGCTGGCTTCTCGTGCTCGACGCCAAGGACAGCCGCGCCGACTTCCTAGGCAGGCTTCTCGCGCGCACGACGCCGAGGACAGTCGGGCCGACTTCCTAGGCAGGCTTCTCGCGCGCCCGACGCCGAGGACAGCCGCGCCGACTTCCTTAGGCCGGCTTCTCGCATACGACGTCGGGGATAGCCACACCGACTTCCTTATGCCGGCCTCCCGCGCACGACGCCGACGACAGCCGTGCTAACAAGGTGACATGCCTGGGGGCTCGTTCACTCGGGCGTGAGGATGACACGATCAACAGCTAAGTTGTCTATTTTTATACTCAATTACATCATTATAATTCACATTGTCTTTACGCTTGTGCAATTCAGTTTCTGACTTGCTACTTATTTGTGTTTCAATTAAGTAGTAAATCCGGGCTACACCTAATTAGGTGCGCAATCGCGCACCATTTCTCTTTTATTGAGATTAATTTGACTTGCTCCCTAGTCGCATTCCGACTAGCCAGTAAGCCAGGGACTGCACCTAATTAGGTGCATTATCTGCACCCATCTCTTTTCGAGTTTCTTTTGTTCTTTTCCGTGTTGACTTTTACCGATTCCGAGTGTTACACATTCTGAGTAGTGAAACTCTGATTCCTATGCAAAATTTGGGTTTCCTGACGCGTGTTCGGAGACAGAACGCCGCGCCAACTCCTAACGCTAAGGGACTTGATGAGCTAGGCGGAGTGCTTAACAAAAGGAATTAAACATACTCGGAGAAGCGTAAATCAATACGGGAAAGATAAAAGGACGAAAATTTGACATAATTGGACATCATGCATATTGTTTTATAATCCAGTTATTTCTCTACTACTCGTATTTTTCATTGCCTCCGCAGGGCACAATGCAGGATAATACGAGATAGTTTTTATGGGACGGCTGCACGCCTGCGCCAGCACTCCGTGTGCATTATACGGCTCGGCTGCATGTCAACGTCAACTCGGCACGGCTTCACGCCAACGCCATCCGTCGAGAGCGGTCAGGGGTCGGCGCGAGGCCATGAGCTCTCACATCGGCGCACCCATTGTGCGCTCTCACGCGCCTTCCGCAAAAACCATACAGTTAGTAAGCATGCCTCATGTTAGACCACTAGCTGGTGACCACCAAGTGGAATCAGATGCTGAAAGCTATTAAGGGTTCGGGTTTCGAGGATACGCTCATTGAGCTGCTTGCCCTACACCATTAGTTATGGGTGCACTCGGTTAAACCTAATCCTGTGATGTCTCATGCTAGATCAATTGTTGCCTCATGTCAGGTCAATTGCCGGTTACTGCACGGGTCAGAATCGGATATCATGAACGGGTTTCGAGATGACCACTCGGCTAAACCCTTGGTACGCTCTCCGTGAGCCACAAACCGGATCCGACATACTGGGCCGGGTACCGCCATATACCGGTATATATCCGGGTCAATTGCCGATTAATATACTTGGTCTGTATCGCAAGAAAAAGAGATTCAATGAGTCTCCCAACTCGACATGGTCAGACGCCACGCCAAAGACACCGAGTGCATTATATGGCTCACCGCACGCTTACGCCAAATTCGACGGCCACGCCAACGCCAGGCTTCGAAGCGCAACCTTTTGGCACGGCCAAGACGCCTACGCCAAAGACTCGAGTGCATAATACGGCGGCGGACGCTTACGCTAACTCTAAGACGGCTTTACGCTAACGCTAACGCTTCGAAGCGCAACCTTCGGCGACGGTTGCGACGCTTACGCCAAAGACTCGAGTGCATCATACGGCTCGGTTGCATGCCTACGTCAACTTGGCACGGCTTCACACCAACTCCAAAGACTGGCGCAACCTTCGCAGACGGCGCGCCTCGCCCGCCAAAGACTCGAGTGCATCATACGGCTCGGCTGCATGCCTACGTCAACTTGGCACGGTTTCACGCCAGCGCCTGCGCCCTGAGCGCAACCTTCAGCACGGCTTCACGCCAACGCCAGCACCTCGAGCACAAACTTCGGCCCGGCTACAAGCCCACGTCTGCACTTCAAGCCTGCAAGGTGATACGCCAGGGGACTAAAAGCTCAAAAGTAAGAACGACATCATCGTCAGCAAAGCAGCTAAGTTTTCATTATCATATTCTTTTCACATATAAACTCGTGTTATTTCTTACCTTGCTACTTAATTGAATTCCAATTAAGCAGTAAGTCGGGGCTACACATAATTGTGTACGCTTGCGCGCACCCATCTTTTTCATAGTTGTTTCTTGACTTGCTACTTAGTTGAATTCCATCTAACCAGTAAGTCGGGGCTACACATAATTGTGTGCACTTGCGTACACCCATCTTTTTCATAGTTATTTTTTTGTTTTTGTTACTTAGTGATTTAAAGTGAAATCCGAGTGCGCTATAATTCTGAGTAGTGAAGCTCTGAACCCATAACACGGCGAACTCTACGTCACCCAAACGCGTGCCTAGGATAAAAAGCCATGTGCCAACTCCCAACGCCGGGCTAGACCAATGAAAGCGAGTGCATAACAAAAGGAAGAAAACCACTCGGACTAACAAAAATCATCAAGTAAGAAAAATAAAAATGGCTATTTCAAGACATAAAGATAGTCGGATTTTATATCCGACCAAATATTTTCATATTCAGATACTGCCTAAATCTTACATGTACATGTTACAGGGGTTCAAGGAAATGGTTACGCTACAAGCACCGACCATAGCACAATTATGTGTCAACACCGCGCTACGAAGCGCAATCTCACAGATGGCTCCACGCCTATGCTAACTTCTGACTACTACACGCCACGCCAAAGACCTTGAGTGCATTATATGGCTTCATTGCAGATGCCTACGCCAATACGCAAACTACGGCTTCGGCTTCAAGATCAAGGCCGAGATAGCCACGCCGACCCTACGCCGACTCGATGTTCTAAGAACGACGAGGACGGCCACCCCAACTTATAAGCTCAAGATCAAGCCGAGGATAACCGCGCCGACTTACTACGCCGGCTTCAAGATTGCGCCGAGGACACCAAGACCGATTTATTACGCGACTTCTCACATCATACCGAGGATAATTGCGTCGACATTCTACTCACGTCGCGACGTCAACTATCGCGCCGACTTCCAGGACTCCAAGAAATTGGCAGGGAGTCACTCGGAGATTTCAACCTGCAAAGCTCTCTTGAGCCCTTCACAGCCTCCTTGCATGCCAATGGAGCACTCGGCATCAACTCGGTTATAAAGCACTCGGGGGCTACTGTGGATAATATGGTCCCCGGGTATCTCATAGAGACAAATTAGGCGGACCACCTCACGGAGCAGGGTCACGCCTACCATCTAGAAGACGGGCCTGCCCCGAATGAAGACCCGACTTGTATCACAAGGAATGCACAGTTGTAATCCCAGACATTACGCATTAAGAAGAAAGGATAGAGATAGACTTTCTATCTCTATCCCTAGTTTCCATAACCAACCAGGATACTTATTTGTAACCCTACCTCTCTCCACTATATAAAGGGAGGCAGGGGCTCCTAGTTCGGGATGGTAGAACATCCTGGATCACATCGGTAGGAGAGATCACACTGATCCATAGCCATCCTCAACATTGATCCATCGAGATCAACCCCAATACAATCCACAAACACAGGGGTAGGGTATTACCTCGCCTCGAGGGCCCGAACCTGTATAAATCTGTCTCCTGTGTTACCATCGGGTTTCGGTCTTACGCATAGCCCCATAAAATATATTGCCGACATAATTCGTCGACACCGGGTCCGAGTTGATAGAAAGGTCATTCAAGATAATGAGAAGATCGCTTTTCGCATCTCTCCTAACCTAGAGCGGAGTGAAAGGTATAAGTACCTCATTGACCGGTTAACCCCGAAGGTGCGTAAGGAACCCGAAACGAATTCTCAAGATGGTGTAGTGCAACCTCGTCAAGCGACTACGGCCGTCCCCTCGCGGCCAGGTGGTTCAAAAAGGGCTAACGTAGCCACTTCTATGACCAAGGAGTCTTCTTCGACGTTCGCACGGAATCAAAGAAGCTGATGGGTGCGATCGGCAGCCCGCATCCCACAGCCAACATCGCCTAATGGCACGAAAACAAAAAGGAGGTCACCCCAACAAGTACAAGCCACCAATGACAACGTCGCTATGTGTGGCATGATGACAACATGCTCTTCACGAGAAGATGGAGATACGTGGAAGCCACCTCCCGTCACTCAAGAGTTCTCATATCCGTCCGATGAGGAAATCGTTCCCGATCCCAAGGTTGCCTTCTCAAAAGTGCAATCATCTACTCGAGTGAACCAAGGCACACGAAGCCTGCAGGATATGGCGAGATCAATGGCCAATTGTTTTCCTCTCTCTGCTGAAAAAGGGTTGTCATCAGAAGACGACCCAATATTTCCCTCGAATCTGCCGTCGCGGCGCTATGTCGACATCACTACGCGCCTGCCTCAAGACCCAACCACGATTCATCAAGTCGCAAACCGTTCCGGACCCAATACCCGGCTAAAATCCATCGCACAACAAAGCATAGCCAGCAAGATAAGAGAAGAGTCCGAGTACGAAGACCGTCAACGTGAAGAAAACTCATAAGACGACAGTTCATCATCGTCATTGGAAAGAGTCCTCGGGTTTCAAGACGATCGTCACTTGGATCGATCTATCCCGTCGGAAGATGAGTATAACTACGAAGATTATATCACTGCCCCGACACGCATGACAGGAACAGAACACCACAACCAACCCTCACCGCCTTTGGCGCGTAATTCTAGACAACAAGACGATCCTCTTCAGCTCGGAGGAGGAGAAGGTTTCGCGGGCGGAGCAAGCACCTCGTATTCACGAGAAGTCGCGCTGGAGGAACAAGTTCGCGAGCAGCAACGTAAACTAGATGATATGACAATGAAGCTCAACCGTTTCCTGGAGACCTTCACAAATATCAATGCTGGACCACCCAAAATCACGTACAATAGCCTCCAGTGTCTCAACAACCAATTGATCCTCAAATTCAAGAGCTTGGGGCAGATGAAAATCCCGAAGCCCAAGTTGGCGGGGCACCGCGTCGAGACTCAGCAACGAGTACACGCCTTCAACCCCTTGCAATCCCGATCAGTTCTACAACGGCTCCACCTCCTGCCAACACGCTAAAGGATTACCATGATTATGTTAAAGATTTGGTGAACAGGAAATTGAAGCAAATTGCTGAGGAGAGAGCCCCTCGAATGTCGGACCATGAGCTCGAGAAGCCTTATGAGTAATGGCATGATCTTGTTTCATACCCTGCAGGGTGGCATCCACCGAAGTTCCACCAATTTGATGGAACGGAAGATGCGAGAGAGCACCTTGCATATTTCAAAGCGGCATGTGGAGATACGGTCAATAGTTCATCACTTCTCCTTTGACAGTTCTCTGGCTCACTAACTGGACCCGCTTTCCACTGGTATAGCCGCCTATCAGTTGGATCCATAGCAAATTGGGTCGCGATGAAAGAAGTCTTTAAAAGCCATTTTGTTGCATTGAAGAAAGATCTGTCTTTCGTTGAATTATCGCAAGTCCAACAGCTGCGTGAATCATGAAGCTATACAAAAATGCTGGTGCTCTTGATTCAGCGAAACGATTTAACTCCACCCCGAAGCCAAATAACACCGGGGGCAAGCCCAAATCGACAACAGAGGCAAATACCACAAGATATTTTCTGCAATGACCCAGGGAAATGTGCCGACGGTCGAAGTCAGGAAAGATCAATTCAGGAATAAGCAGCGGCCAACAATGCAAGAATTATTGAAGAAGCAATATATTTTCAAGGGCGAGTTGATCAAGGATATGTTCGATCAATTGAAGGAGCATGGTGGCCTTACCTTGCCGGAACCACGACAACCCGACCAAGTAAACATGACTGATAATCCTTTGTATTGTCCTTACCACAGGTATGTTGGACACATCATCGAGGACTGCATCCCCTTCAAGGAGTAGTTACAAAAGGCAGTCAATGAAAAGAAGATCAACATGGACACGAGCGCCATTAATCCTGATTTCCATGCTGTAAATATGGTGACAATGCACTCAAGTTCTTCCTCGTGCTCGGAGGGAGAGGCGCATCGAGAAGTTCAACAACAATTCTCAACTATGGCGTTTCCGCGGCCCGCAACAACCTCCACCCATCAAGGGGCCAGAAGCAACCATTTAGGAACCGCGTGGAACATCGTGCAACATTGGTCGTAAAAGAGAAAGACGCTTCCTCGACAATTATGCACAACTACTACACCAACGCACTTTCAAAGGGAAAGGAGATGGCCAGATCCAAGTCGTCGTCGGCCACAGCCCCGATTCATCCCTAGGTCCGAAGGAGATGAAGCCTTCCCGCGTATGCCTCGTTTGCTACCCACATTGGAGCAATTCATGCCCAAGGTCTGGAGGCGCGTCACCTCAAAGGAAGAAGGCAACGCTCAAGACGAAGAAGGCTCTCCTCAGTCATCAAACGTTGCTTCTTGTAACATGGCCCAAATTCAAGACTCGGCAGGTTCAGATTCAGAAGAGATCTTCACAACTCAAGAGCACGAGGTATTCCGTGCCGAAGACCCCACCAAAGAGGTACAAACCGAAGAAGTGCCGGATCAGCCCCTAAAGACGAAGGGAATCAAGATAGACAAACCCGACGCTCGGAAAGAACAACAACAACAGACGGTCCAGGAAACATTAAACAAAGGCAAGGCTAAGATGGATGATGTTGACTACAATGTCATCGCTCATCTTAAGCGAATTCCCGCTCTCCTCAGCATTTATGAAGCTCTCATGTTGGCCTTGAATCTTCGTGAGGCCCTGGTCCAGGTTTTAATCCAACTGGAAGTCTACAAAATTTCAATGGCAAAACATCGCCTTAGCGAAAATGCGTGGGCCGTGAATGGGATTTTCTTCGTAGATGAGGATAGCCTCTTGATGGATGACGACCACAACCGTTTGCTCTACATCGAAGGCAGCCTTGGCTCCGCGCACTTATGGCATATCCTCATTGACCCAGGGTCTGCCGGCAATATCTTGCCCCTTCGGAGTTTAGAGAGAGCTGGCTACACCACAAGCGATTTGGAGCCAACAGATGTGGTGATATGTGATTTTGACAATCACGGAAAGTCGACACTTGGAGCTGTCACTGTGAAGATTCAGATGTCAACTTTTAGTTTCAAAGTAAGGTTTTACGTCATTGATGCACCCACATCTTACTCGGCTCTTCTCGGAAGGCCCTTGATCCACAAATATCGCGTGGTGCTGTCCACTGTACATCAGTGTCTCAAGTTCCTAGAAGGAAACGGTATGACTCAACGCATTGTCGGGAACCCTTTCCCGTACCTCGTCCAAGAAGCGCATCACGTGGATGCCAAGTATTTCTTCCCAGTGAAGGACGGTGGACGTCAACTAGGACGCTCCATACCGGCGGCAAACATCATGAATGGGCTCGTTTCCCCTCCATCGATCAAGGAAATGAAGCAGCTGTTTGGAGTAAAACCTCCTGTTGGATTTGAAGAGCGCCTCAAGGGGACGTCGAGGTGGATTTAGCCGAGGAAGCTTTAGTCGTCAACGGCCATCACCGCCGAGTCGCTTCGAATACAAACCAATAATTTCTAAAAGGTCAGGGCAAAAAACTATTGCCTCAACTAATGTATCATCAAAAGTCGGGAAGGATCCTATTCCTATCACACTGGGGGCAAGATCATCTTCCAATCAAGTTCTCTTCCCATCAACTCCGATCACTTTGGGGGCAAAGACTATTGCTAGCAAGAGCGTCTCTCCAACTACTCCAACTCTTTCTAGGCCCATCATTACTCTTCGGGACCGATCAAGATCCAAGGAACAAACCAACATTAAACAAGACGGGTCCGTAAAGAAAATCGTTGCTGAAATCGAAGAAGCAGTAAAAGATACGCAAGCCTTGCAGCCTCCATCATTATACACCTCAATGGCCACACCATTGGAAGTCTGGACGGTTCCTGCCCAATACAAGTTCACACCACCTATAATTTTCTACAAAGCTCTTCCAACCCAAGAGTGTGACATGTCATGGGGACTCCAAGATCTATTTCGTCAAGAGGAAGAGGTTGCCGCAGTCACTATCAAGGTGGACGCTTGGTTAATTCACACGATGCAAAGGGCCGGGATCATGCTACGTTCTAACAACAGGATGCCTCCTCCTCCAGCGATCTATGAGCTATGGTGGGAACAGGCTGAAAGACTGGCGAAACGAGGACGAAAACGCCATATTCCCCGAAAGTACGGCTTGGGATATATCCAGTCTGAGCCTTCGGATGATGAGGACGATGACTTTGATCAAGCAGAGTGTTGTTCCATTTTCACCACACATAGATTGATTCCTTTTGGCCTACAAAATGCCTCCGCCACCTTCCAATATTACATGGTGGATATTCTAGATGACTCCATGCTTTAGGAGGAGGAACACACACCATGTCAAAACAAGATGCATGTCTTATGTCATGCCACCTCCGTGTCTACGGGAAATCACGAGAACCAACATAAAGACTCCCATCAATTCCTCCTCACCAATGAGCTTGCTAAATTGGAAGAAATAGAGACTACAACAGCACCACATCAACTTGAAGACGATGGACAACCGACCATTGATGAGCTCGTGGAAATTAACTTAGGCACACAAGATGACCCCCGTCGCACCTTCGTGAGCACCACTCTCACAGAAGAAGAACGGCAAGATTATCGTAAATTTTCGATAGAATTTCAAGATTGCTTCGCTTGGACATATAAAGAGATGCCAGGCCTTGATCCTCGCGTCGCTACACACAAGGTGGCCATTGATCCACAGTTCCGTCCAATAAAGCAACAGCCGCGACGTTTAAGGCCAGAATTCCAAGAACAAGTTATAGCTGAAGTAGACAAGCTCATTGCAGCAGTTTTATCGAAGAAGTCCAATACCCACGGTGGCTGGCAAACATCGTTCCCGTGGAGAAGAAGAATGGTCAGATTCGAGTGTGTGTTGATTTTCGTGACTTAAATAGAGCCTGCCCGAAGGATGATTTTCTCTTCCCTATAACAGAGCTGGTTGTCGACGCCACCACAGGTCGCGATGCCTTGTCCTTTATGGATGGATCATCTGGGTACAATCAAATCAAGATGGATCCCAATGACGCGGTCGACACCGCCTTCTGAACGCGGAGAGGAAACTTTTTCTATACAGTCATGCCATTCGGATTGAAGAATGCTGGCGCCACATACCAACATGCCATGACGTATGTCCTCGGCGACCTCATACATCATTTCATAGAGTGCTACATTGATGACATCGTGGTGAAGACGAAGGATCGATAGCGACATCAGGATGACCTCCACACCGTGTTCAATCGTCTCCGTCAACATCAGCTCAAAATGAACCCACTCTAATGTGCGTTCACTGTCCGGTCAGGCGTCTTCCTCGGCTTTGTCGTCAGGCACAGGAGAATCGAGATTAAGCCAAAGGACGTCAAAGAAATAATTGACATGCCTCCGTCGGAAAACCTCAAGAAGTTGAGGACCTTGCAGGGGAAACTGGCATACATTCGTCACTTCATCTCCAATCTCTCTGGACGTATTCAGCCTTTCGCCAAATTGATGAAGAAAGGTGCTCTATTTATATGGGATAAAGAGTGTCAAGCTGGCTTCGATAGCATAAAGAAATACTTGTTGAACCCTCCTGTCCTGGCAGCGCCTGTAAAGGGACGCCCGCTTATTCTCTACATTGCAGCGATGCCTACCTCGCTCGGCGCGCTCCTCGCCCAACACAATGACGAAGGAAAGGAGGTGGCATGCTATTACTTGAGCCGCACCATGGTGGGGGCAGAGCGTAACTACTCTTCTATAGAAAAGTTGTGTCTCGCCCTGATTTTTGCCCTTAAGAAGTTACGTCACTACATGTTGTCTCATGAAATCCAGCTCGTCGCACGAGCGGACCCGATCAAGTACGTATTGAGTCAACCTGCACTCACGGGGCGTCTCAGAAAGTGGGCTCTAATCATGATGGAGTTTGATATCACCTTTGTATCACAGAAAGCAATTAAAGGTCAAGCTCTAGCGGAGTTTCTCGCAGCGCATCCTGTTTGTGATGATTCTCTTCTCGTCATCGACTTGCCGGATGAAGAGATTTTTACCACCGAAATTGAAACACCGTGGGAGCTCTATTTTGATGGCGCGGGACTCGTGTTCAAGGCGCCTCAGGATGGAGTGATGTACAACTCCTTTTTCCTTCTTAAAGAGGAGTGTTCCAACAATGAATCGGAGTATGAAGCACTCATTTTTTGTCTCCTCCTTGCTCTTTCCATGGACATTCGCTCTCTTCGTGCCCATGGGGATTCCCAACTCATCGTACGCCAGGTTAACAACATCTATGAAGTGCGCAAGCCAGAACTCGTACCTTACTATAACACTGCGCGGAGGCTCATGGAGAAATTTGAACACATAGAGGTTGTCTATATTCCAAGAGGAAAGAACGCAGCAACGGACGCCTTGGCAAAGTTGACAGCCTCGTTGGTCCTTCCTGATGGCCAATCAACTCAAGTGTCAGTAGAAGAGAGATGGCTCCTTCCTTCAATGCTCGAGCTCGTGCCTGATGAATATGAAGTTAATACTGTAATGACACTTGTGGCGGAGGAAGGTGATTGGCTCCACCCCTTCCTTGATTATTTCAAACACGGCACCCTTCCAGAAAATTCGGTCGAGCGATGACGTTTTCGACGACGACTTCCATACTTCCTCTATAAGGCGGATGTCTTATACAAACGCTCTTATGGGAAGGAGGTCCTCCTCCGCTACATCAATTGACTAGAAGCCGATCAAGTCCTCCATGAAGTACACCATGGCGTATATATATGGAGGACATCAGAGCGGGCAGAAAATGTACCATAGCATACGGCTCGCCGGTTACTATTGGCCTGGCATCATGAACAACTGTATCAAAACTGCAAGATCTTGTCACAACTGTCAAGTCCATGGTGACCTTAAGCACCAACCACCAGTTCCATTGCATCCAACCATTCCTGCTTGGCCTTTTGATGCTTGGGGAATCGACATCATTAGCAAAATAGACCCTCCTTCGTCACGAGGGCATTGCTTCATCCTTGCCGCAACCTACTACTTCTCGAAGTGGGCGGAGGCCATACCACTACGTGATGTCAAGAGCGATAATGTGATCAATTTTCTAGAGTGGCATATCATTTACCGTTTTGGAGTCCCGCACCGCATCACCTCCAATAACAGCAAGTCTTTCAAATCGTAGAAGATTTACGAGTTCATGGAAAAATATAAAATCAAATGGAACTACTCCACTAGCTACTATCCCCAAGCTAACGGAATGGTAGAGGCATTCAATAAGACTCTCGGCAAGATGCTTAAAAAGACAGTGGCCAAGCATAAGAGAGACTGGCACGATCGTCTCTCAAAATCTCTGTGGGCATATCGTGTCACAGTCCATACGCTAACTCAAACAACCCCGTACTCTCTCGTATACGGGATTGAGGCCGTTCTCCCTCTCGAGGTTCAGCTACCTTCTCTCCGAGTGGCTATGCACGAAGATCTTACCAAGGATGAACAAATCCGGCTCCGCTTCCAAGAGTTGGATACCACAGAAGAACACCGTCTCGGGGCCCTTCAAAACCTCCAGATGTATCGCCAACACATGGTAAGGGCTTACGACAAGCTGGTCAAGCTGCGCGTTTTCAGAAAAGGTGAGTTGGTCCTCGCACTCCGGCGTCTGATCATCGTCACGTAGAAGACGAAGGGAAAATTCGAGCAAAAGTGGGAGGGCCCATATGTCGTCGAACAAGTATATGACGGAGGAGCCTATCAATTGATCCATCAAGAAGGAGTCCGTCCCATGCCTTCGATCAACGGAAGGTTCTTGAAGAAGTACTTTGCTTGAAAAATGGTGAATTCATTCCAACCCTTCACTGCTTGAGATGGCTTTCCTCTTGCATCATTTTCTTCGGATGGTTTTTTCCATAGAAAATAAACTTGCATCATTTTGTTTGGATGATTTCTCCCATAGAAACAAACTTGCATCATTTTCTTTGGATGGTTTTTCCCATAGAAAATAAAATAAAATCATGGTTCTTTTTATCCTATTTTCTTCGGATGGTCTTTCCTTTTGAAAACAACAAAAAAAGAGCTTGCTACCTCTTTTTCATGCCGATTAGAATCCATAATGCATGATCAATTGCATATAGGGGTTTCTATTTTCTTTGAATGGTTCTTCCAAAAAAATGAAAAAAGAAAAAGACATCTACCGTATATATAAAATGGATTATCTCCACTTTTCACACGATGCTGATCAAAATAAAGAATGGTCTGTTAGAAAATAGGCTGAATGGGAACAATGCATGACTGTGTTCGAGCGTTCTTGTGGCAAAGTGACCTACACACTTTCCATGCACCCCACACAAGCCAAGCACAAGTTTTCAAAGACAATGAGGTGATTGCTTGGGTTACTTCGAAGCGGTGAATCCCCATATCGATCACGTCCCCTAGCAACCCTAGACCGGTGAAGACATCAAGCCACAGGGTCACCAAATAGAGAAAAGATGCGTCCATCGCCAACCCTGTTAGGCAAGCCAAGTCAAGCTCCGGGGATCTAATCATAGGAAAAGATGCGGGGGAAGGCTGCCCAGCTGGTCAAAGTCCAGTTTGTGTGAAGCTATCCATTAGTCCCGGGAAGCTAATTAACAAGGGCCAAGCAAAGCAAATCAGCCTGCCAGGTTTAGCTAGTCCATAAAGGTTGAATGGTGACCGTCTGAATCCTCATTAAAAAATATATATATAAAGCTCATTCATGATGCCAAAAATTTTCAACCCAATTTCCCTAAACCTCAGCCAGACATGACCATGTCCAAGTCTCTTGGTTCGATGAGGTTGCACCATGGGGGCAAGGTTGCATTGAAAATTTGCGAAAGCTTGTCGTCTCCACACACGATCACCAAGGGAAGCTAAGCCACTAAACTACAACCGTCACGGTCTTTCGACAGCACCTAGAGACCTAGTTCTCTAACAGACTTTTCTAAGAATCACTTATATAGCTGATGTGTGATGGAGAAGCCTACATTTCGAAAACAACCAAAAAAAGTTTTTGTTTGGATTTTATTCCGATTTCTTGCCTTGGTAGCGAGACTTGTTTTATTTTCTCTTTCTTCCTATGTTACGCATGGCATTCGTGTACAGGAAAGTACATTTAGTTGATGGCACCTCAGCACATCAACATCTTCATTGATGGCGTTCCAATATCACAGTCAGGGTGTTAAACAGCATCCAAACATTCCAATCGGACCAGCTGATGGCATCCTAACACTTCAACATCTACACTGATGGCGTTCCAATATCACAATTGGAGTGTTAATGGCATGCAGACACTCTAATTGGACCAGCTGATGGCATCCCAGCACCTCAACATCTTCATTGATGGCGTTGCAGTATCATAGTCAGAGTGTTAATGGCATCCGGACACTCCAAATAGACTAGCCGACAGTGTCCCAGCACCTTCACGTTCATCACGTGTATGTGTAAAAAAAAATGAGGGCGGCAATAACATTTTGCGCTCCACAAAAAAAGTGAATGATAAAAAAATAGTGCACCTTTCCAGAGAGCAATACATGTTATGAGCAGTCGAGTTATATAAAAAAAGGGGCCCTGCTAGTCTGGTAAAATATACCGCGAAAATATGGCATCAGGCCTCATGCGTGTGCGCGTTTTAAGTGTGCCTAATAATATCCAGCGTGGTGCCCTCCCTTGGCTGGTAAAATAAAAAAAAATATGTCTTACGTACATGCATGCATGGTGGACCCTGTCTCCCTCTCTCTCTCTCCTGAAGATCATGCATGTGGCCATATGCATGCAGCAACTTGGTACCACATGCATGCGTGGTGGACCCCATCTCCCTCGCTCTCCTGCAAATCACGCATGTGGCTATATGCATGCAGCAACTTTGTACCATATACATGCGTGGCGGACCCCCTCTCTCTCTCTCATCTACACGGCCTTTACGAAGCCTTGCGTGCGGCACTGTGCTGCAGAACAAGGAGGCCTTGCGTGCAGCAGTGTAGTGCACACAACTGACTTCTATTGAAGATCTTTTGCAGACACTAAAAGAATCCGGAGTGAAGAAAAAATTAGCGCACTTTATTACTCCATAAAAGAAACTGTTACATCAAGTGGATATAGCTCCTAATGGTCGTAAATTCCGAATTTTATTATGAAGCAAAAAAAGGGTCTAATATAAAAAATATAAAAGACATCAAAGGCCCCTACACCTTGAGGTTATAAGAAGTAAGAGCATCCGTAGCAGAACCTCTATAGTAGTATAGAAATAAAGTTTTAGAGATAGAGTTTCTGGTGGAGGGAAAGAATCTTTTAGGGTATGGTGTAAAGTGTGAAGGAATTTTAGAGTATTGGAGAGAGAAAATAGAGTAGAAGAGAGAGAAAATAGAGATAGAGTTTCTGGTGTGAATGTTTTAAGATCCGATGTCTCACTGCATGGAAAAGCTAAAATGGCTGCCATTTGATCTGAAGGCCTAGCATCATGTTCCTCCTTAGCTGCCTGGTTACGAGCAACATAAATTTCTGCTGTGGCGCAGCGAAACGTCAGCTCGTCGGTCCTACTCACGAACTCCTTGAAGTCAGTGTCCAGATCCTTCAGCTTCTTTGTGGCACCATGCTCTCCTTGGACGGCTTCAGCTTCAAGTAGCTTGGTGTCCTCTAAAGCCCAGGTCAGCCTCTCGACCTCCCGAGACCTCTTTTCTCTTTCCGCGATCCACTCTTTTACTGACTTCTCATAGGGCTGGCGTTCTTCCTTTGTTGCCCTAAGCATCCCTGTCATTTTCGGACAAGCAACACGCAATTTATCAAGTATTGGACGCACCTCGTCCACATTAGATTTGAAGGGTGCCTTCATGAAGGGCTCTCTCTCTTCCAAGTATGACTCCAACTCTCTCAATTTTCTCACAAGTACGCCAACATCGGGAGGATACTTGCTATGGTACATCTTTTTCCAGTATGAAAAAGTGTGTTGCTTGAGCAGCATCAGAATAGCAACCTTGTTAATGGGCTTTTCCCTCAAAAGATTCTGAATGTCAGCTAGATCATACTGTCCTGTCCTTGCACGGCGACGGTCTGAATGATGATCGCAAGGCAGTATAGAAGTAGGAATCACCTCACCTGGATCTTCCGTCACTTTAACAATATCATCCACTTTGAGCTCCCGAAGATATTTGCTACCGATAACCTTAAAAGTGCTGACTTTAGAAGAGTCCGACATGGCGCCTTCTATAAAGGAAGAACATATTTTAATATACAGATGCGGATGTGTACGACAAAAAAAATCTCAGATTTTCTTGGCCTTCTATATTCTCTCTCTATGGCTTTACTTCTACTGGGTCAACAACCTTTTTGCATGTAAAGCTTATTCACACCAGTAGCTTTGCATGCATACGCTGCGTGCAAAGTACATTGCATGCAAGCCAACCCTCCCATCGCCTTTCTGTCATTCATGTCAGATCATTTATTGTACCCAAAGGTTCACCAATGCACGTGGAATTGTCACGCATGCAGCATATATACATACATACACGCATACATGCATATATACACGCATATATGTGCCAAGGATGCGAAGTACCTTTTTCTGTACGGGGCTCATCAGCACCATCTCGTCCCGGCCTAGAATCAGCGGCCCCATTTTCCGTAGATCCGATGCCTGTCTCAAAGCGTGAAATCTTTGGAGAGGGAGTGTCCCTAGGGCTAGGGGTGCAACTGGAACGGATATTTTCCGACCGACCGACCGACCAAATCAATTCGGATAGCGATTTGAATAGTTTTTCGGATATTCGAAGAATTTTCTAGATACGGATACGAATAAGGATAGTTGTCTCGGATAAGGATACGGATAGTAATTATCCGACGGATACAGAAATATCCGAGTATATAATCGGATAATATTCGGATATAAAATATGGATATTATCCGAAAACTTTAAAGACTTCTCCAAGACTCTGAGTCTGTAACTCTCCAATCAAAGAGCACCAGTCACCAGAGTCTGGACTCTGGAGGCACTAGTACCAGTGTACCAATACCACTCTTGGTACTCTACCAGTACCAGCGCCAAGCGCCAAGTGCCAAGTACCGGCACTATTCTACCAAGTGCCATCGCTAAAGTGCTAACGCTAAGTGCACCACAAATCTTGGTGCCAAACCAAAATTTACACAGTGTTTAGATTTTCGCTTGTCCACCGCACTGTGCCAAAATCAAGGCAATGCGACATCGCCACGCGGACTCCAAAACCAAAAACATAAAATCCCCAATCCGGTCTCATCAATAATTTTTTTCTTCACATTTTGTCATAAATCATAACAAATAAAAACATAAATAAAACTATTTTCTTCATATTTTGTCAATAATTATTCATAACTCATAAGTAATCTACCATTCAAGATGTTACATGTACAATAAATGATCTATATTTTCGTATTATCCGGCTAAAAATATTCGTACCGTATTGAATCCGGTGCAGATTCGCTCAGATTCGTAAGTGATAGTATCCGGTATTATTCGCATTCGTATTCACATTTGACACCATTCGTATTCGACTTCGTATTCGATAAAAAATATGGATACGGATACGGGATGAACAATATCCGACCGTATCCGATCCGATTATATCCCTACCTAGGGCTGTCATCTAAGTACTCGTCCCACTCGAGAAATTGACGGCCGCAATAACCTCCTCTCCAACAGACGCTGGACCTACCTCTATAGTTGGCGTCTCTTTCTTTTCACCACCCTGATTAGCAGCGCCTGCCCTCTTGGGATCGGCGTTCAAATGCTGCTTGACAGCCTCATTGCGGCCACCCGAAGATTTCTCGCCACGGGAAGGGTCCTTCGCGTCCTGCTTGCGCTTGGGGTCTTGGTGCGAATCTCTGTTGGAACCTGGCAAGGCAAGTCTCGCAATAAATACCTATTCAGTTAAACAACAAGGACATCACATGGGTACAGAGAAATTTTACCATCCTCCAGTCTATGAAGTGGTCTCTCGGATGTCTTCTCATGTTGAGTCAATTGGCGAGCAGATTTCGTAATTAGAGAGGAGTCACGCTGCTGTAGGCCTTTCTCCCTCCCACCAGTGTTTGAAGGTCTCGAGGCGCTCAACCCGGCAGAGCGGCTGTCACCGGGAACGCGTCCTCCAACGTTCTGAGGCTCATCCCAAGTAGCCTAGTAGCCTATACATCCTCCAACGCGTACATAAGGTCCTTCAATAATGCTTTTAAGAAGGCTCGGCCTAGTAGCCTAAACATCTGACCTCAATGGTCTTGTCGGTGTTATAAAATTCATAATTTCTAAACAAGCGGGAGTCGTTCAACTGCTCTCAAAGACACTATGTGCATCACTCGTGAGCGGATGACAGTAATAAATTTCGGTGTCAGTTGATTCCCTTGCTCTTTACCATCTCTGACCATGCGTGACTATGCACCCTACCAACAGGTCTTTTCTCTTCTCAAGTCACTGTGGATGGTGCATGCATGCACGTGCAATGAGTTCAAGGAACTCTATGTGTTATCAAGAGTACATGTGCGTTTACTCTTAATGAATACCAATAAAAAAAATACGGTAAGTCATCGGTCCGAGCCCGATCTCTATCGATCTCGCACTCGATCCGATGGGGGGCATTTGTTGAAAAAAAATAATGACAATGACTAATATTTCATTTAAAAAAAGAGATGAAGCTAAGAGGTGTTCTCCATAGTTTATCTAATTTGCTAATCTGACTTATCTCGTAATTTCGAGAAATTTTCGAGGTGGCCTCGAGAGTCAGATGGCCTTGATTTTTAGGATTTAGGGAACTTTTAGATACGCCTATGAGATAAAAAAGGATTCAAATGTTATAAAAAAGTCAAATAAGTCAATATTACCCACGTCTTATCTAACTTATTTCGTGACTTATCCGATTAATATTTACTTATCTGACTTTTTTTATTACTTTTTAAATCCCTTTTTTTATCTCGTAGGCGTGTCTAAAAGCTTCCTAAATCCTAAAACCAAGACTATCTGACTCTCAAGGCCACCTCAAAAAATTCTCAAAGTTACGAGATAAGTCAGATTAGCAGATTAGATAAGCAGGGAAAAACACCCCCTAAATGCTAAATGCGCGAGCACTTCTCTTGGATCGCAACTGTTTGGAGCGTGACGTGGCTTTACGACCGAGTAAAAAAGAGCGATTACCGCGAGCCGGCGCAGAACCATTTGATTCTCTCACGCTCCCTTGTTCCCCGCAACCACCACGCGCACGTCTCGCTCGCTGGAATCGCGCGCACGTCCCACGTCTCCAGCGCGCGCGTGACCAGCGCAATGAAGCCTGCAACCGTCTGCTCCCGCTCTGTAATATAGTCTGCTACTGTATTAGCTGAAAAAGGAGGACACATAGAGTTGGCAGGGGCACGAAAACAGACTGGCACAAGCAACAGGGCAATGAAAGGACGAACCGTGCAGCAAGACCAAGAAAAAGGAGAAGCAGGTAAGAATGGGAAAAGAGGAGACCATTTTTTTTCTCATGGCTCTCACGCAATCTCCACCTTTCTTTTCAATTTGCATAACTGTCAGCGGTGGATGGTTGGACGGCTAGATCGTCACGATCACGCTATCGGACACGCTATCGGACGGTCGATGTTTTAGCGGCGACGAGGCCAGCATGAAAGCTGCCCATTTTAAGGGGTATAATATATAGTATATGCTTCTCTCTGGCTTCTTCTTCTGCGACACCCATCTCTCCCTCTCTCCTATTTTCTCTTCTTCCACGGTACTGCCATCCCCACGCCGGCGTGCCAGCTCGGGCCCTCGGCGCCACCTTTTTCCTCCACGCACGGCCACACCAGCCCACGCTCCGATGTCGCCCGCTCCACCGGCCTCCTCCGCGCCCGGCGTCGGCCTCTCCGCCACCTCCTCCACGCCCGCATCGCTTCGCTCGCCGGCCGCCTCCACGCCGCCGCTCCGCCGCCGCCACGCCGCTGCGTTTCGCCATGCCGCCCGCCCACGCCGCCCATTTCGCCGTCCTCCTCCACGCCCGATCGTCCGCTACACCGGCGGCGTGGAGGCCGCCCATGCCGCCGCTTCGCGCCGCCGCTTCCATCGCCTTTCACGCGCCGCGCCACCAAGACACCTGACCCGTGCCCGCGCCGCTCCTCTCCATGTCGGCCCACGCCAACCCACAGAAGTCGTCTCCCCAAGACCGCCACGCCAACAAGACCGCCCTTGATGCCGTCGCGTCGCCGCACCACCTGGCGCCCCACGACATCGCCGCTTTACGCCGGCGCACTGGCACCGGCGCCCCATCATCAGGCCTCTCCTCGAGCCTGTCCTCATGACGCTGACACCACGCCATCCGACATCGTTGTCTCAGCCAGAGCATCCCGGCGACGTGCACCCTGTTCTTGCTTCCGTTCGGCCTTACCGATGCCAGAGCAATCTACGCCTTCTCTGCGCTAGCCTTGTGCTCGGTAAGTCTTTCCGTGGTCCCTAATATCTCCAGCTTCGATTTCTAGCCCTAGCATCCCTTAGATCGCGGTAGCCACATGAGCCTAAAGCTCCCTTTCGCCGCCATGCATATAACCGCCGTTACAGGGCCATCGCCGGCAAGCCAGCGGTGACACGTCCTAGCCCTAGTCGTGTAACGACTTTGGCGAGCCTCTGCTGCCTCGCTAACGCCCCGGAGCTCCGCCGCGTGCGCGCTGGTTATTGCGCCGGAGTGTCGCCTAGGTCGCTCGGGGAAGATGACAACCAGGGACCGTTGGATTCGATGTCAAGATTCGTGCGTGAACCATGTCAGCTTTAAATCATGTGCGGGTTTAACTTAATATGTCACTGACTGGTGGTTCCGAGTGGCCCGCTGTCAGTGTTAGTGGTAGCGTCTTGCGTGTTGTGCGTATCCGCCTAGCAAAAGCGTAGAATGGATAATATGCCTCTCCCATAGTATACGTTCGCTGCCCGTTGGCGTACTTTCAAAAACACGCTTTCCCCTAGGCGCTTTCGTGATTTTGATTGCATCTTTCATAAGTACGCTTTCTGCACGGCGCCCGCGGGCTATGCCAAATTGGGCAGGCCTGTTACTGTTCATAGGGATTTTCTGCCCTTTTCTTCTTTTAAATAAAACCAAAACTCGAGTTGAGTTTCTAAAAATATTTGGGCACTCGCAAAATTCTCCAAAAAAGCATGATAAATACTAGATCTCTCAAAAAATTTTACAAAAATATAATATTAATCAGATAATTTTATTTGCCCACTGGAATATTTCCAGAAGCTATTCTAAGATGATTTTTGTGTAAAAGAAATTCTAGGAACTGTTTTTGAATTACTAAAAATGGCAAATCATTTAGGAAAAAACTGAGAAAATAATAGAAAATATATAAAACCTCTCTGGACCTAGAAAAAAATATCAGATTGTTAGCTTGCTAAATTAAACAATATAGGCCCATATTTAGTCTTAATTTATCCATTATCACATATTAACAAATGGCAACCTATTTTAGTAAAATTTTTCTATTAATCCTTTCTGGTCCAAACACTTATTATTAATCAACCAACACCCTATACCATTAATTTCTTACACTTATATTTGTGAAGGAAATACTTCAAACAAAGTAAATTTAAAACCAAACACTTTGCTAAATAATGGGTTGATATATTTATATATATATATATATATATATACATACATCTATGTATTATCATATATATTTCAATCATTCATAAGCATTTTCATCACACCTTCGATGAGTAGTTTTTGCATGCCTTACTTGGATCATCGCGACTTTTTAAGCAAATAGGTCGACTCCATTCATGCATCATAATTTCCGCAATTTTGGTTGTTCATATTGGTTATTCATCGAATAGAGGTAGAAGGAGCTGACGAGCAATGTGAAGAACCCAAACAACCCCAAGACAACCTTCAAGAAGATCCAGGTGAGTTAACATCTTCCCTAAAGGGTGTTTACTTTTACTAGGGAGAGTCTAAACTTACTCTAGTACGAGTTAACATTTATTAGATCATATTGATTCTAGTTTTTAATTAAATTATTTCCTTTTAAGTATCAATTACATGCTTTTAATTATGAGTACTGTGACATCCTAATAAAATTATTATGTCACATATTAGAAATAAAGGAAATAAAAACATAAAAACATAAAATAATAATAGGAAAAGGCCCTAACCAGGCTTGGATAGCCTAACTAGGCCCAAAACTCACTCCATCTAATCCTAAGCCCACTGGGACTCTAATTTTACCAAATATAACATAATTCTCATCTAAATCCAATTCTACCCCTAATAGGATTGACCTAACAAGACCCAAGCCCTATATAAACTGCCCTAGAGGTTCCCTGGTCGGTCAACACCCCAAGCCCCCACGAAACCCTAGCCGTACCTCGGTTTTCGTGCCAAATCGAAGCAAATCAAGGTATCTCTCCTATTCCAGTAGAGCTCGTCGCGCTGATCAATTTGGATATATGGATCACTATATTTGGCCAAGGATCGAAGGAGTTATGGTGCGCCGGCGATCGCCGGATTCGACGCCGCCATGGCGAGCCCAACCGCCGCCGGATTCGCTACGGCTGAAACCCACGCTGCCGCCGCTTCAACCGCTACGCCACGCCACTCGCCATCGCCCAGCATAAACCCTACACGCCGCTCGATCGCCGCCGCCAGATGTCCCCGCCGCCGCGCCGCTTATGTCCGCCACCGCGTGTCGCCACTACTCCCGTCGGCCGCCGCGCCCCGCGATGAGGACGCACCACCACCGCGCTTCGCCACGCGGGTTACCATCGCCGCCGCCGCCGCCGCCGCTTCCACGCGCCGCACGACGATCTGCGCCACCGCCACGTGTCGCCGCCGATCGCCGCCCACGCTATCCCCGCCCACGTGACACCGCCGCGCCGCCATCATCGTCGCCACAGTTCACCACAGCGTAGCGTGCGCGCCGCCTTCGCCGCCGCCACGCGTCCACCTTCGACTTCGTCCCGGCCGATCACAAGCGCGCCAAGCCACGCGTTCGCCTCTATCGCAACCCGCCACTGTCGGCGGCGCCTGACCGGATTTTTCCTCGGTTTCCTCTCGGTTAACCACGGTTAACCGGGTTATTCTTTTTAACCTTTTCTGATTTTCCCAAACTTCCAAGATTTGTTTAGGGAGTTCCCGAACTCCGATTTAGATGATTTCAGAGCCCAAAAATCACAAATAATCCCAAGAATTTTATATATTTTTATCATACTATTTTCTCTGTGTTTTTTATTTATTTATGTTTTATTTCTTTTTTCGCTTAGAACCGACGTGCACCTGCTGTCCGGGAGTCGTTTCGGAGCCTTTCGAAGGAGGAGAACCAGATCCAAACTTCTTCGAAGGCAAGCTAGATTCATATTGAATTCCTAGTTTGCTAAATTTTATTTATTTCATTTTAATTTAAATTGCATGCTTTAATTATCATCGTATATGTTATTTTGACCCGATTTCATATTAGTCCTTTACTAATATGACGTAGCCTACCATTGATAGCCCGATTAGTACTATTTTCCTAGCCTATCCTTTGTGTGCTTAGCCCTGCCTCTGGGATTGGTAGTTGATAGGTTTCACTCATTATTAAACTTGTATCCGTGAAGTTCGACTTCGTGGTGCTGTTTTTCGATAAACCTAATCAACTAAAATCAACGTGGTGTGTGTTGATTTGAGAAGACCTAGAAGAGGCGGATTTTGGGCTTGTGGTTGTGTTGTGCAGGTCTCCTCTGTCATATAAGGACCGTATATTTGTGACTACCAAACCGAACCTAAACCGTACAGCCACTTGTGCCTTCTGGCCCTAACTTATTAGCTGTGGAAATCTGTTTCCGCTGTACTCGTAGTGGACGGACGTGACTAGCTATCACCGGTTCCGAATGGCTTAAATGGGGGCTAACCTCATGCGGTGCCTATCAGGTCCGGCTGAAGGAGTGCACATGACTGTCGGCCTGGTCGAAGTGTACCATGTAGAGCGCGAAACCAAAAGAAATGGTACAGTATTAGGGCAGGTGAAAGCAGTGAACGGTCTTTGTATTGTTTCTCCCTTGGGATGAGACAGGGCTTGTGGGGAACGTGTACACACTCTGTAGAGTTAAAACTATCATGGTAGCTGTGCCCGTGGTTATGGGTGGGGGAAAGGCGTTTTCACAAGGTAGTTCAATGTGTTTTAATTAATTAACTTGATGGTAGTGTAGGCAGGGATTGCCTCTCTTTTAAGCTGGTTAGCCGTTTCTATGGCTACGCTCATCGTGTGCTGAGCTGGTTAGCCATCCTTTTGGCTACGCTCTTGTGTTATCATGTGTTCAATGAATCAAGAACAAATAAACCAGTAGATAGGTGACGTTTTAGCAAAATAACCCCACCCATCCGTTGACCTTGCATTCATATATTAAGGATTGCTTGCTGGGTAGCCGTGTACTCATTATATGGATCACGGATTATTTGTTCAGGAGAAGATCGCGACATCGGTGCCAGTTGTGACTAGGAGGGTCAAGGTGATTAGCTACGCGTTCCGGGTCAACCTCGGGATATCGTCGCAATTGAAGTCTTCCGCTGTGTTTTCTTTATGTTATTGAATTAAGTCCTATGCAAGACTATGTAAACGTCTATGTCAACTGGATGATATTTAAGTTATATGAACTGTTAATTTCTAGTTAATGCAATGCATGCGATGATATTCCAAATGTCTTTGAGTGCAATACTAGCTATGATCTTTTAGGACTAGTATTCGGTCACTCAAGCCTATAGAAATACCGGGGTGTACGACAAGTACCTACCTTGTTAATTCATGATATATCATGCCTGTTTTATTGAACTATCGATAACCAAAATGATTATGTTGATGATCATTGTTAGTTGAATCACAACCTGATCGCCTTGACGATCAATCCTTGAATTAACCTGGTTTAGGAACAACACCGTTATTAGACTCTTAAGTCTATGATTTAAAACTTGTTAGACTCCTAAGTCTGGTTAAAATATTGCTTAGACATTGCTCAGGTCCAATAATTACTTTTAGGCTTAGTTGCCTCGGAACGGTGAACCGATATTCACCGAACATGATTGTACAATGACATGGATAACTGCATTTTGGGCCTGGCATGCCAGTGTGTGGTCTTTGGTTGTGGTTATGGTTCTGTACGGACAGGGTCTGGTAGAATGGTGCTCGTCCTAGCAGGAGTGCGGAGACTTACGCGTAGCGGGAGAATGCTGCCACTAGCCTGAGAGGGTGGTTCCAACACAACGCGTGGCCATCGCTCGGTAGTAGGAGTTGGGGGTCACATGTGGTGGTTTGTGAAACCAGCCTTGGACGGGAAACCCCACTCTAAGAAGGTCTGGCTTGGGACATCACCTGAGGGTGATTTAATCACACTTGTTGGACTGGCAAATCCAGTAGAGTTGTGGTTCACAACAGGTCGCCAACCCGGAAGATGATGGCGGGAGTAAGGAGATGTTTGGCAGAGTGCATGGAAACTGTCATGGGTTTGGGATGGATTATGGTTTGGACTAAAACTCCGGAATAACACAGTGAAACTAGAACTTTGTTAAAATTGCTAAGTCATAGGCTTTGATTTATAAAGTTGGCTTTCTGCAAACAAACTAACCCCAACCTTTTCCTCGGAACCATCTATCATTAAAGCATATTAGGTTGGGTGTTAACTTGCCAGTGTTTGGATGACACTGACCTCGCACATATTCTCTTTTTAGTTGAAGGATATGATGGAGGCCAAGACGCCTACGATGTCATGAGAATGGTGATCCTCAGTATCAAGATCAAGATTAGGAGAATAGCAAGGCTTAGGGCATTCCACTAGTTGCTCGCTATTGCAAAGCTGCTGGTGTGATTTTGTAAATCTTCCGTGAACTCTGATGTTGTCTTTTGGACTTGGTTTGTAAGTAAGGCTATGGCCGTTTAACTACTAATCAGGCTAATGGCTGTTCGTTATAATAAAAACATCTCATTGTATGAAATGATCGGCTTTGTAACGTGTGGCACTAGTATACTGGTCCAGGGACTAGTGCGGTGCTGACCACCCCCTAACAGGTAGTCCACAACTAGTCAGCCTTTTAGTGTGGTTGCATTAGCAAACATTTGTGATCTTATTATGAATGAAGCATTGTGACCTTTAATTCTCGTGATCAGTTATGCATTTTATTTCTAGTATATTTCGATGAATGCTTGTAATATGAATGATAGCCTAATTAAAATTATATGCATTTATGTAGTGCCCATATGGAGGAGATATGCATAGTTGATAGTGAAACAACTAATAGCATTTAAAGAGAGACTGGTAGTGTAACCGCAATTGTAGGAAGTGGTTCATGTATAATAGGCTCTGGTTAAGCCACAATCATACTGCCTATGGGTACTCTACTGAAAATTAATGAAGCTTTGCTATACCCGAATCCACTAGGTCTCTCTTAAGCTTTAAAGACATCTGTGCAAACGGTTTTCACGTTGAGACCACCGAAGAAAATGGCAAAGAATTCCTATGCATTATGAAGCATGACGGATGCGAAAAAAGAATTTTAGAAAAATTTCCTTCATTTGAAACTGCGCTATACCACATAAGAATGAAAGCACCTTACAACTATACTTCCCTAGAAACTTCTTTAGGAGTGCTGAACTCTTCTCTCTTTGGCATAGCAGACTTGGACATCCTGGCTTACGGATGATGAGAAATGTAATTACAATCTCTCAGGGCCATGGAATTAGTGTAAAAAATTTCCCTAATCAAGAAGACTTCATATGTCAGACATGTGCCATTGGGAAAATGATCACTACGCCCTCGACTATGAAGATGCAAGATGAAATCCCCGCGTTCCTTGAGCGCATTCAGGGGGACATTTGTGGCCCTATTCAACCTCTATCAGGCCCTTTTAAGTATTTCATGGTGCTCATTGATGCTTCCTCAAAGTGGTCCAACGTGAGCTTACTCTCGATAAGAAACCACGCATTCACGAAGCTAATCTCTCAGATCATAAGAATTAAGAATGCATTCTCGGATCATCGCGTAAAGTCCATTCACATGGACAGTGCTGGCGAATTTACTTCAAATACATTTGATGATTACTGTATGGCATCGAGAATCAAAGTAGAGCACTCAGTGCCATATGTCCACACTCAGAATGGACTAAGAGAAGCACTGATGAAAAGTATCAACTTCATAGCAAAGCCACTCTTACAGGGTTGCAATTTACCGAATACGTGTTGGGGCCATGCTGTCCTACACGCAGCAGTATTATTGAAATATAGACGTCAGTGTAAAACATCCAATAACCAATACAACTAGTGCAGGGGATCACACCAAAAATTTCCCATTCAAGAAAATTTGGATGTATGGTGTATGTACCGATACCACCACCATAGCGAACAGCTATGGGCCCTTTTCGGAGGCTGGGGATATATATGTTGGTTATGAGACAGTGTCCATAATAAAGTATTTAGAACCCTCGACAAGTAATTTGCATACCGCCCGTTTCGCTGATTGGATCTTTAACGAGCATAATTTCCCGTCATTAGGGGGAGATAAAGAACCCTTAACAGAAGAATGTCGAGAAATCATCTGGCAAGCCACAGGCATTCCTGCACATGATCCCCGTACTAGAGAAGCAAATGAAGAGGTCCAAAAAATCCTTGATTTACAGAAATTAGCAAATGAACTGCCCGACCACTTTTGTGATTTGAAGGGTGTGATTAAGTCGCATGTGCCTGCGCAATGCACCAGAGAGGGTAGAAGTACCAAAGAAAATTAGGAGCACCCCTCAACCTGTTCAGAGGCCTCAAAGAAAAAGGACAGGAGATCTAGTTCCTCAGCCCCCTAGTATCCGGAGACGTCTAAGTAAAAAGGGGATTGAGAGCTTATCACAACCAGACATGAAAGTGCCCCAAAAGAAAAAAAAGGGGAACCAGTTGAGACCTAGCAACTCTTGTAAGAAGCAGCCTACTAGCGAGGCGCTCCCAGATTTGAATATACCGGTAATGATAGAAGAAGCAGCCGATAGAAATATGAGTGCGTACATCGGCAACAATAAGCTAAAGGAATTTGCTTTCGCGATGGGAAATAGCAGTGAAGAGCAAGTAGAAATGCACGAAGCACCCCATGACGAAATGGCCATAAACTTTATAGAATCAAGGAAATAATGAATAGAGCAACCGCCAATGTCGAGATATACTTTGCTAAAATGATTGCTGAGCGTATAGATCCCGATACAGAACCGGCATATCTTTCTGAGTGTAAGCACCGACCAGATTGGGCGGAATGGAAGAAGGCAATAACCGCGGAACTAATCTCACTGAACAAAAGAGAAGTGTTTAGGCCTGTGTGCCTCACACACACCCTTCCCCATGTGCATCCTGTGGCTATAAATGAGTCTTTGTTCGGAAGAGAAATGAAAATAATGAAGTGGTACAGTACAAAGCAAGGCTGGTAGCTCAAGGTTTCACTCAGCGCCTAGGCGTTGATTATGAAGAAACCTATTTTTCGGTCATGGGTGGTATAACCTTTAGATACCTCATCTCAATGACAGTGAATATGAACTTAAGAATGAAACTGATGGATGTAGTCACAGCTTATATTTATGGTAACCTAGACTCTGAATTATACATGAAAGTACCTGACGGTATGTCAACCCCGAATAAAGAGAAGAAAGAATTATATTATGTAAAATTGCAGAAATCCTTATATGGATTAAAGTAGTCATAAAGAATGTGGTATAATCGCTTGAGCGAGTTCTTGAGCAAGAAAGGCTATATGAATAATGAAGACTGTCTATGCGTTTTTATACAACGATCACAAGATTGTTTTTGTATAATTTCGGTTTACGTGGATGATTTGAACATCATTGGCATTGATGATGAAATTAAAGAAGCAAGCTCGTATTTGAAATCTGAGTTTGAAATGAAAGATTTGGGTAAAACCAAATTCTGCTTGGGCCTTCAGCTTGGTCTGCTTGCAATGACCTTTCAACCATCGGGGTTCTTGATGCGTACGCCATCTCAAAGGTAAACCTTTTCAACACCTTTTGGGTGTAGGCGGTTTGGTGTACCTAGCAAACACTACACGGCCTGACATTGCGTTCGCCGTAAACTTATTAGCAAGATATAGTGCAGAGCCAACAAAGAGGCATCGGAAGGGGGGAAAGGACATCTTCCACTACCTACGGGGAACAGCCGATCTTGGATTGTTTTATATAAGGAACCAAGATATGACTCTGGTCAGATATGCAGATGCAGGTTATCTTTCAGATCCGCACACCGGTAAGTCCTAAACAGGATATGTTTTTTTGGGTGAAGGAACCGCAGTATCATGGAAGTCGTCAAAACAGACACTTGTGTCAACGTCGACTAACCATTCAGAAATCATTGCACGCGAGGGGCCCGAACCAGCCTAAACCGTGTGTGCCTCCCGTTGACGGTTGCTTGATCGGGCTCGCCTTCTTGAAAGTCCCCGAGGCCGCAGGAAAGAGGTCGGTTGATCCTTACACTCAACAAGTAAGCTTGGCGCCTAGGGGTTCCGTACTCTCAACCGCCGATAGCTGGCGCCGTCCGTGGGGATCGTCGATTAGCTCCTGCGAGCAAAGGTCCTTGAGAATGGCGAACTCTCAGGACAACCAAGATATTCGCTTCGACGACCTCGACGATCTGGACGAATATTGGTTCGATACCGAGGTCGCCCGGATCATCGATCCGGAAGGACATACCGTGGCGGAGTCTCCCTGCCCCATGGATGTCTGCCGCCCCGCGGGTGAGGCGGGCTCGGAGTACCTTCCCGAACCCCTCCGGTTCCGAGTGTTACCGGAACAAGAGACACCTGCGACGTACGAAGGCGTCGGTTCATACGAGGGGGTCGACATCCCCGATATTCCGTATGACTCCGACCACGAGACTACTTCCCGTGGGGACACGGTCATGACACCATCATGCCCGGTGTTCCCACGAGAAATCAACATGGCAGACACCGACGACGTCCCTGCTCCCGTAGCCCGGGAGGACGAGTCGCGTCGCCGCCTGGAAGCCGCGCGGGATTGGCTGGCCAACTCGATCGATCGAGCTCTGGCGACCCGTCGCGACAACCCGGTGCCGAGCGCCCGGCCAACTCCCTGCTCGCCGCGGCCGGGGTCCCCACCTCCATCCCAATCATTCGATCCAATCGGCAGGAGCCGCCAGCGCCTTCGGGCTTTGGCACATGTGATGCGCGACCTCCGGCCAGACTTCGACTAGGCCGCCGAGCTAGGCGTCGCTGTGGCCGAAAGGCTGGAGCAATTGGCCGGCGATATTCCTCGTGCCGCCGACTCCCGGAGTACTTCCCGGGAGAGCCGAACCCCAAGGGGAAGCTACTCTCGTCACGACCTTCACCGAGACCTTTATCGGCGAAGGGATGACAGGGCGTCCCGCCGACGTAGTGGTCGTCCTTCGATCGACGGTCGGCGAAGCGAGCATCGCCATGACAGTGGCTCGACCCACAACTCCCAGGAACGGGGTCACTCCGGGTCCCGGGCAAGAGGCGCTCGCGACGAGCGCCGTCCTTGCGTCGACCGGGGGGGAACCCCACTGGGCGCCCCGTATACTCGGCGCGGCGACGTCTTCTCACGCCTTGGCCCTCTTCGAGGGCACGAAGGACGTGACGCTCGTGGGCTTGACGCCCGGGCGAGCCATGGGTGCCCCGCCTTTTCTCGCACACTACGAAGCGCGGCGTGGCCACCCAAGTTCATACCAGGTCACATCGAGCGATTCGCCGGGGCTCAGAACCCGGACGAGTTCCTCTCGGTGTACGCTACCACTGTCACGGCCGCGGGCGGTGATGAAGGAGTGATGGTGAACTATTTTCCCGCCGTGTTGGAAGGGTCAGCTCGGACATGGCTCTTCAACCAGCGGGAAGGTTCCATCCATAGCTAGGCGCAACTCTACGATGCCCTGCGGGCGAACTTCTGGGGATGCTGCCCTCCCCGGGGAGGCCGCAGGACCTCAAATGGGTGGTCCAGATGGAGGATGAGAGCCTCCGTGACTACGTCCGAAGGCTCATCCAGGTACGGAACACAATTCTGAGCATCCCGGACGAAGCGGTTGTTGAAGCCTTCACCGAAGGCGTCAAGAACGTCCGCTTCACCTAGGATCTCAAGATATACTCCGGCTCCTCGGCCAGCGAGCTCTTCCAGGCGGCAGAACCCTACATCAACGCCGAGGAGGCCGTGGAAAGAAAGCGCCTTCTTGGGTCCGGCCAGGCGCCTCCGCAGCCGGGCATGGAGTTTTCGGACAAGAAGAAGTTCGACAAGAAGGCCAAGAAGAAGAAAAAAGCAAAGGCGGCCAAAATGGTGGCTACCATCCCAGAGCAGTCGTCTCCGCCCGAGACTCCGAGGCCCAAGAAACCTCGCCCTTCCCCGGGCAAAATGGGCGGTCAACGGCCGGGTAACCCCGGACAGAGGCGCGGGCCTCAAGCCCCCTCGAACAGCCGTTTCTGTCCGTTGCACCAAGTGCACAGGTACGATCTCCGCAACTGCCGCACCTGGGTTGCTCGGCTCGAGGATTTCTACAACGGCCGGTGGCCCATGCCCGTCCTTCCGGACGCCGGAAAGGGCGGCTCCGACCGGAAACCCGAGCCACGTTCCGACCCTAAGGGCCAGGAAAGCGAGGAATACCGCGAGCCAAGTCACCTTATCGCGGTGATCTTCGGGGGCTCCGCGGCCTACTCCTCCCGACGGGAGTTGAAGGCCGCGGCGCGTGAGGTCTGCCGCGTGGACCGAGGCGGCTCGGCCCCAGAACACCTCCGATGGTCGGAAACGACCATCTCTTTCTCCTGGGAAGATTGCCCCTCGGGAATGACGAAGCCCAAGAAGCTCCCCCTCGTGCTCTGCCCGACCATCAGTAACACGAGGGTCACGCGGGTACTTGTCGATGGAGGGAGCGCCCTAGACTTGATATCCGCCCGGGTCTTGGACGAGATGCAAATCCCCCGATCCAAGATCAAAGATATTGCTATGCCCTTTCATGGCATTATCCCGGGCACGTCCATGACCCCGCTGGGGCAGATCGTCCTACCAGGACCTTCGGCACTCGAGCAACTTCCGGACCGAAATGGTCACCTTCGAGGTAGTTGACTTTGAGTCGGCCTACAACGCCATCCTCGGCAGGCCGGCTCTCGCCAAGTTCATGGCAGCCACGCATCATGCGTATCATTGCCTCAAGGTCCCAGAGTCAAAATGGGTGATCACCGTCAAGGGAAACCACAAGGCTGCCTTGGAGTGCGACGAGATGGCGCTGGCCCTGGTCGGCCAACTCCCGGAGCGCGGGCCCGAGCAAGATTCTCGCAAGTCCGCTCGGCCCAAGATGGTCCTCCTGCCTCAGGAGCAGACAAAACACATCCCGGTCTCCGAGGGGGACCCGTCCAAGGTGGTCCACATCGGGGCCGCCCTGGACCCGAAATAGGAAAGCGAGCTCGTCACCTTCCTCCGAGCAAACTCGGATGTCTTCGCTTGGGAGCCGTCCGATGTGCCCGGGGTGCCAAGGGAGGTGATCGAGCACAGGCTGGCGGTTCAGCCTGGCAAGAAACCGGTGCATCAAGCATTGAGGAGGTTCCCGCAATGGAAGGCGGACATCATCAAGGAGCAGCTGGACAAGCTGTTGAGGGCCGACTTCATTCGCGAAGTCGAGCACTCCGACTGGTTGGCAAATCCAGTCGTGGTCAGAAAGAAGAACGGAAAGTGGCGGATGTGCGTTGATCACACCAACATCAACAGCTCGTGTCCAAAGGACAACTTCCCTCTCCCCCCACATAGACTAGTTGGTCGATGCAACGGCGGAAGCCCAGCTGATGAGCTTTCTGGACGCGTACTCTGGGTACCACCAGATCAGCCTGTCACGGGAGGATGAAGAGAAGACTGCCTTCATCACCCCCTTCGGCACCTTCTGCTGCGGCCACCAACCCACATCTTGTCACACTGTTCCCATGCCGTTTTCCCGTAAGCATGAATGATGACGATGACGCAGATTGAAGACAGGCTTCGGACCGCCGGACAATAGGGCATCATCTCCATACCGCTGGACAATAGGGCGTCATCTCCACTAGGACGCTGATTACGCCCATGTATAAATAGACCATGTTGCTGCACTTGTAAAGGTTAGCTGCTAGGAAACAGAGAGACCGTAGGAGCTCCGGCTAGCACCACCTCGAGCCGAAGCTCATCTTTCCACTGTAGAAAACTCATCCCCCCTTGGTCCGCCAGGACGGGAACCCCCCTGTAACATTTCTCATATCTCCTATAGACACCACTGGACGTAGGGTTATTACCTCCACGCGAGGGGCCCGAACCAGCCTAAACTGTGTGTGCCTCCCGTTGACGGTTGCTTGATCGAGCTCGCCTTCTTGAAAGTCCCCAAGGCTGCAGGAAAGAGGTCGGTTGATCCTTACACTCAACAAGTAAGCTCGGCGCCTGGGGGTTCCGTACTCTAAACAGCCGACAGGATTTTAGTTTCTTAAAATAAATTATAGGTAAATATTTTGGAATAATCATCTTTGATCATGAATTTGTTATTAAATTATTTTGAATTTGTCATGATCCAAATCACCTTGATTTGGAAAATATCCAAAATTTGGATAAAATTTGGATTACCAAGGGAATTTTAATTTAATTTATTTGGAAAGTTTGGATTTGCAAACCACAGAAAGTCCAAAAGTTTACTTAATATTTAAAATTACAAAAAATTTTGAACACACCCACATTTGGGCTATTACAAATCCCTTCCCCCTAAAAATATATCTCGACCCCGAGATAACAAGCTAAGACACAAAGAGGTGAGGAAAATCTTGACGTTGTCGCGCTTCGGGTTCCAACGAAAGTTGTTTCCCAGATTGCTCGTTCCATTGTACCTTGCATAGTCGCACGACCTTGTTCTTCAATTGCTTTTCTCGAGTTTCCAGGATTTGAATGGGTTGTACGGGAATTGACAGGTCTGGGCTAACTGTTTCTCCTGGTAAAGATAAAACTTCCTCGTCTGGCTTTCTTAGACACTTCTTGAGTTGGGACACGTGAAACACATTGTGTACTTCGCCCAAATCCGAAGGGAGTGCAAGTTCATAAGCTACTCGGCCCTTCTTGGATAGGATTTGATATGGCCCAATGTATCGAGGAGCCAGTTTGCCTCGGGTTTGAAATCGGCGAATTCCTTTTAAGGGGGATACTTTAAGGTACACAAAATCCCCAACTTCGAAGGAAAGATCCCTTCGGCGGTTGTCGGCGTAGCTTTTCTGCCTTGATTGAGCTTTTAACCTTTTCTTCAGCATCATTCAAACTTGTTCTTCCAAAGACTTGTCCTTCACCTGCTTCTGACCAGTTGAGCGGGGTTCTGCATCTTCTTCCATACAGAGCTTCAAATGGAGACATTTGCAAGCTCGACTGATTGCTGTTGTTATAAGCGAACTCTGCAAAAGGCAAGCATTTTTCTCAATCCGAGGAGAAATCCAGAGCACAGGCTCTAAGCATATCTTCTAGAATCTAGTTGACTCACTCTGTTTGTCCATCAGTTTGTGGGTGATAGGCAGTACTGAAGGATAATCTGGTGCCCATGGCTTTATGAAGTTTTTCCTAGAATTGCGAAGTGAACTAGGATCCTCTATCGGACATGATTCTTTTTGGTGAACCATGTAGACAAAAAATGCTGGATATATATATAGCTCTGCTAGCTTATCTCCCTTATAAGTGGTCTTAACTGGGATGAAATGGGCAACGTTTGTTAGTCGATCAACTATGACCCAAATGGAGTCGTGACCCGATTTGGTTCAGGGCAATCTGACTAAGAACTCCATAGTGACCTCTTCCCATTTCCATTCAGGCACCATCAATGGTCGTAACAGCCCAGCTGGTCATTGATGTTTAGCTTTAACCATTTGGCATACATGGCACTTGGCGACATATTCAGCAATGTCCCTCTTCATCCTAGGCCACCAAAAGTTGTTCTTGAGGTCCTGATACATTTCGGTACTTCCAAGGTGTATAGAGAAAGGGGACTCATGGGCTTCCTTTAATATGGTGTCCTTGAGGGTCTCATCATGCGGCACAAAGATCCTTTTGCTATTCCATAAGATTCCATGTTCATCCTTGCTTACCTTGGAGTTAAGGTTTTTGATCATGGGTCTTTCTTGTCTCTTAGTGCTCGGGTGATCCTTTTTTCTGATCTTTATGGTTTCCAATAAATCCGATTGGATATCTAGATTAGCCAAGTGTCCGTGGGGAACTATCTCTAACTGCAACCTTGCTAGATCCTTATCCAATTCTTCTGGTAGGTCCTTCTTCGTTGGTTTACCTTCTAAGGAGGCCAATTCTTGAAGATAATTACACTGGGATTTCTAGCTTAGGGCATCAGCCACTATATTGGCCTTTCCCAGGTGATAGAGGATATTCAGATCATAATCCTTGATTAATTCCAACCATCTGCGTTGGCGCATGTTCAGATTAGCTTGTATAAACATATACTTAGGCTCTTATGATCTGTGTAAATGTCACACTGTTTCCCATCAGAAAATGCCTCCAAATCTTTAGGGCATGAACTACTGCCGCTAGTTCCAAATCATGAGTCGGGTAGTTATCTTCGTGCTTACGCAATTGCCTGGAAGCATAAGCCACCACCTTTTTATCTTGCATTAGGACGCAGCCCAAACCTTGATGGGAAGCATCACAATATACTTCAAACTTCCTTGAAATGTCCGGCGTGGCAAGAACTGGAGCTGTGGTTAGCCTGGCCTTGAGCTCTTGGAAACTTTGTTCGCATTCCTTGGTCCACTCGAACCTCTTCTCTTTCTTGAGCAATTGGGTCATCCGGCGAGAAATTCTCGAAAATTCTTCAATGAATCTTCTATAATATCCGGCAATGCCCAAAAAGCTTCGAACCTCTTTGATGGTTGTGGGAGCTTTCCAATTTATAATAGTGTCCACCTTTGACGGATCAACCTTGATCCCATTGGCCGAGACAATATGACCAAGGAAGCTTACATCTTCGATCCAGAACTCACATTTACTATACTTAGCGTACAGTTGATGTTCCCTTAACTTATCCAATACTAAACGAAGATGCTCCTTGTGCTCTGTATCATTCTTAGAATAAATCAGAATGTCATCTATAAAGATTACAACAAACTTGTCCAGATATTCCATCAAGATCATGTTCATGAGGTTCATGAAATGAGTGGGTGCATTTGTCGGGCCAAAGGACATCACTAGGTACTCATAGTCCGTACCGAGTAGTGAAAGCTATCTTGGGTATGTCTTCCTTGCGTACCCTCACTTGGTGATATCCAGACCAAAGATCTATTTTGCAGAAGCGGGTAGCCCCTCAAAGTTGATCAAATAGATCGTCGATCCCGGAAAGTGGGTACTTGTTTTTGATAGTGACTATATTCAGAGCCCTATAATCCACTACCAATCTCCGACTTCCATCTTTCTTATTCACAAACATAGCAGGTGAACCCCATGGTGAGGAGCTTGGCCTGATCAGTCCTTTGCTCATCAATTCATCCAATTGCTTCTTGAGCTCGTCCAATTCTTCGAAATTCATTTAAAATAGGGTTTGTAGATGGGAGCCATGCCCGGAATTAACTCGATGACAAACTCCAAGGCTCTTTCCGGGGGCAACCCAGGCAGATCTTCCGAGAAGACATCTAGGTATTCTTTGACTAGTGTCACCTTGCTTGGATCTTCACTCTTAAGGAACCATATCGCTCGTCCCCATCTGTAGGGTTCATCCATCTTCCAAATTACTTTATATTCACCTAGGCGCATAAGTCTAACCTCTCTTTTGACACAATCCAAGACTCCCTTGTAGTGTGCTAGCCAATCCATGCCTATGATGACATTTATTCCTAGCTTGGGTATTATCATTAAATGAAAATGAAGTCCTGTTCTCTCCTTCTTAATTTCTAGCCACTAGCAAGACATATAAGACTTAATTATTCCTCCAGGAGACTTTACCACAAGTGGTTTATTAAGGGGGGAAGATTGCAACTCATGTCTATCCACATGTTCTTGCGATATGAATGAATGTGAAGCTCCAGAATCAAATAGTACTTGGGCAGGCTGGTTAAGGATTCCGAACGTACCCATAAGAACTCTAGAGTTGTCCTGAGTTGCCTCAATAGTGACATGGTTGATCCTTCCTCTTCCCATGGGTGGAGCTGGATTCCTTGGTGCTTGACCACGCCCGCGGTTGTTCGTGGGAGGACCACGAGCTGGGCCATAGGTAGTTGGGGTGGGCTTTCGCTAAGGGCAGTTGATGGCAAAGTGCCCAGGCTGGTTGCAAATAAAGCAAGATCCTGTTGGTCGATTCTGGCCACCTTGATTTGGCTTGAAGGTTGGAGTTGACAGAGGGCGAGAAGTGTCTGTGGACATCCCACGTCCACCACCCAACGTTGGGTAACGGGCAACTTGGCCTTGTTGCTGTCTAGGCTGGAACTGGGGTTGTGTGTTAGCTCTGCTGGATCCACCTGCCGACTGCTCAATTCTTCTTTTTTCTGTTAACATCTTCGTTCTTAAGCTTCTTTTCCAGTACCAAAGCCTTGTTTACCAGATGCTGAAAGCTTGGGAAATACAAGACTTTTAAGGCGGGACTTGAAAGCTTGGTTCATATCCTCTAAGAACCAATCGATCTTTTCTTCTTCATCCTTGATGTCGTGTGGAGCGTATCGACTGAGTTCGTTGAATTTGGTCAGATACTCTGTAATGGACATTCCTCCCTGTTTCAAGTTTTTGGAACTCATATTTCTTCATTCTTGACACTCCCTTGGGGATGTGCATCGTTCGAAAGGATCGAACAAACTCATACCAAGGGACGTATCCTCCTCCGAGTACTGCGTCATGATGTGGATCTTCTTCATCCTCTTCTGCCTCTTCTTCATTGTTCTCAACATCTACTTCATTCTCTTCTACTGCTTCAGCATCATCCTCATCCACTTCTTCTTCTCCGTTGGCGTTTCTGGCGGTCATGTAGTTGCCCCACCACACTTCGGCAGGACCCTCCAGCAACTGAGAGATGAACGACACCTTGTCCATCTCTGGGCATCGAACAAGAGTCAACTTCCGAGTGATGGTTCTCAACCAGGCTTCCGCCAACATGGGCTCAGCTGCATGAGTGAAGACAGCAGGTCTTGTTCTCATGAATTCATCCCATTAAGACCTTTCGGACCGAGCTCTATCTCGCCTTTGATTGTCCAACACCCTCCCAAGCATTTGTGCTTGGCAAGCCAGCACCTGAGCCATAGTAGGGTCTCCTACCGGCGGGGGAGGAAGGTTTCCTCGACCACGGCCACGGCCATGACCCCGGCCTCTAACGGCATCGGCACCACGGCCACGGCCAGCCTCATGACCTTGAGCGGCTCCACGGCCCTAGGCTACCCCTTGGCCCTGGGCAGCCCCTCGACCACGCCCATCTCCGCGACCCCGAACCATCTGCAGGTCGCGATACATCATTTCATATAGATGAGTGCATGCATGAGGCCAAGTTAAAAAGATTCAAGAATTCTAAATTTTACTTAAACGATGAATAAGAACATAACATCCCATAGTTCACACAGTGCCATAAATACTGATACATGTGCGGTAACACCGCGACCCAAAGCGTTCTAAGGATGCATTAAGCTTACAACACTATTCATACATCAGGCTACAGCTAAGGGATACATTGTGGTCACGCCACGACTTGTACATCATACTACAACTAGAGGATACACAGTGGTAGCTGCGGTACCACCAGGCTGCTCAGTCCTGCGAATGACGAGTGTAGAAGATCGGGCCGTCCACTGGAAAATGTCCCGGGGCCTTCAAGTAGTCCTCCATGGAGAGGCCGGCAAGGGAAAGAGGTGGGGACATCCCGGAAGTGGAAGCCTCCCCAGTAGCAAACTCCATTGACAACGATGGAGGGAAGAACGGTGGGGGCTCAGAGGGGGCCTCAAGAAGAGCCTGTGGTACCAGAGCAGGTGGAGCAGTGGAAGCGACAACCAAGGGACGCCTAGGCGGGTGAGTGCGCTTCCACGCAGTCATCCAGACGTGCACATGCTCCGAAAGGGGAGAAACTGGCCTGAGATCAGGGAGGTCGTGGTTGACTCCCTGACGAGGCTAAGCGAGGAGGACCATGGCGTCTAACTAAGCCAAGGCGGTGTCTCGCTCCTAGCGACAGGCAAGAAGGTTGGCCCGGTAGTGATGCGCGCGTTGTCCAGCAGTGCGGAGGCTGTTATCGGAGTCGCGTAAAGAAGACCGCAGCATGGCTACCTCCTCAGGGCTCCGTGCAAAGCGTGCTCTCCAGCGTACACTTGCCGCGCCCAGCGCAGCATCTGTCGTCCCACACTCACTGGGACATCTCCTAAGAACGGGATCCGGTGAAGGTCCTTGTGACCAGGGTTCTCAAAGGGCCCATCCACCAGGTCGTGGTGGTACTCCTGCTGCAACTGGCGAAGTGCCTGCATTGCAGAGTCGCTGATGGCGTACTCCAGATGATCTTGGGGCAACGTCGTCCTGAAGCTATGAGCGACCACCTCGCTCAGGTAGTAGATACGAGCCTCCACGATGTACGTCGGTCGGGGAAGAGCACGGACAAGCCTCTAGTAGAACCTAGGAAGTCCCTCGAACCCTAAGTACTGTGATTGGTAGCGCAGAGCTCGAACAGACTCGCTTCTGGGCCCGTTGGCGAAGCCGTGGGTGGACCGGTCCTCTGAAAAATCATGAGCAACTTCTTCAGCCATCTACAAAAAATAATAATTAGAAAAGGTTAATTAGTAAGAAACGGAAGGAAATGATAAACAGAACTTTTGCCAATTAGCGTTTTCTTAAATATAATTTATTTAACGGTCAAAGGCTTAAGGGTCCCTACAGTCGCATGCCTTGATACCAGCTCCGAGTGGACCACCCTTTTAAGGGCTGGCCAGCACCGCACTAGTCCCTGGACCAGTACACTAGTGCCACACGTTACAAAGCCGGATCATTTCATACAACGAGATGTTTTTATTACAACAAAATAGCCAACACACTTATTACTAGTCAAACGGCCATAGCCTTATTTACAAACTAAGTCCAAAAGACAACATCAGATTTTGTGGAAGATTTACACAAAATCGCACCAGCAGCTTTGCAACAGCGAGCAACTGGTGGAGTGTCCTGAGCCATACTATTCTCCTAATCTTGGTCTTGATATTGAGGATTGCCATCTTCATGACATTCGTAGGCGTCTTGACCTCCATCGTCTCCCTCGACTAAAAAGAGGGTATGTGCGAGGTCAGTGTCATCCAAACACTGGCGAGTTAACACCCAACCTAATGCATTTAATGGTAGAGGTTCCAAAGGAAAGGTTCGGAGTTGTTTTGTTTGCATAAGGCCAGAGTTTAAAATCAAGCCTATGACATAGCAGTTTTGACCAAAGCTCTACTTTTAGTGTGTTATTTCAGAGTTTTAATCCCATACCATAATCCTTCCCATCCCATGGCAGTTTCCATGCACTCTGTCAAACATCTCCTTACACCCGCCATCATATTCCAGGTTGGCGACCCGTTGTGAACCACAGCTCTACTAGATTTGCCGGTCCAATAAGTGTGATTAAATCACCCTCAGGTGACGTCCCAAGCCGGACCTTTTAGAGTGGGGTTTTCCGTCCAAGGGTTGGTTTCGCAATCCACCACAAGTGACCCCCAACTCCTACTACCACGTGATGGCCACGTGTTGTGTTGGAACCACCCTCTCAGGCTAGTGGCAGCGATCTCCCGCTACGTGTATGTCTCCGCGCTCCTGCTAGGGTGAGCCCACACTCCACCCTATCACTGGGTCCACCCTGCAGAGATAACTTCCTTCTCCCGCTCACGTAGCCTCTGCTACACCACTGTATCGGACCCCGTCCGTACAGAGCCATAACCATATCCAAAACCAAACACCACACACTGGCATGCCAGGCCCAATATCCCATTATCCATATTTTTGTATATTCATGTCCAGTGAATATCGGTTCACCGTTCCGAGGCAACTTAAGCCTAAAATAATTATTGGATCTGAGAAATATCTAAGCAAAGTTTTTAACCAGACTTAGGAGTGTAACAAGTTTTAAATCATAGACTTGAAAGTCTAATAACTGTTTCATTCCTGGACCAGGTTAATTCAAGGAATTGATCGTCAAGGCGATCCGGTTATGCTTAAACTAACAATGATCATCAACACAATCATTATGGGTATCGACAGTTCAACAGAGCAGGCATGATATATTCATGAATTTAACAAGGTAGGTACTCATAATTAAAAGCATGCAATTGATACTTTAAAAGAAATACTTTATTAAGAACTGGGATCAATATGATCTACATAATGTTAACTTGCCTGGATCCTCTTGGGAGTGGTCTTAGGGTTCTTCGGGGTCTTCACACTGCTTGACAGCTCCTTCTAGCTCTATTCGATGAATAACCAATATGAAGAACCAGAATGCGGAAATTATGATGCATGAATGCAGTCGGCCTACTTGTTTAAAAAGTCGCGATGATCCTAATAAGGCATGCGGAAAATACTCATCGAAGGGTGTGATGAACATGCAAGTAAATGTTTGGAATATATATATATAATAATGCATATATGTATAGGTCTAGAGAAATTTCACATATTTTCTAGGATTTTCTCAAATTTTTCCTAAATGATTTGGCATTTTTAATAATTCAAAAACAGTTCCTGGAATTTCTTTTACACAAAAAATCATTTTAGAATAGCTTCTGAAAATATTCCAGTGGGCAGATAAAATTATCTATTTAATATTATATTTTTGTAAAATCCTCTGAGTGATCTAGTATTTATCATATTTTTTGGGGAATTTTGGAAGTGTCAAACTATTTTTAGAAAATCATTTCTAGATCTGACATTAATTTTAATGAGAAAGGTAGGAAAAATCGGAGTGAACAGTGTTGGGCCGACCCACGAGAGCACAGCCCGCACCCGGTTAGTCGCGCTCGCCGACTAACGGTTGGGTCCCGCGTGTCGGCGACACGCGGAGCTCGCGTATCGGCAAAAACACGCCACCGCATGGAGAAAGCGTATTCTCCTAACTACACAACCACTTAAACTGACAGTAGGCCACTAGTCCCACCTGTCAGCGAGGCATTAGGCTAATCCCGTGATTTGAACTGTGAACCGAGAACCGTGCGTGCGCGAATCCTGGCGTAGATCCGACAGTTGCCCGTCATCTTCCTCCTCGCGCGAACGGTGGCGCTCGGCGAAGTTCTTCAAAGACACGCGACGGTTTATTGTGGCACTAGGGGTCCGCGGAAGCTTGCGGAAGGCATAGCATGGCCAGGGCTTGGACATGTTGCCACCGGCTTGCCGGCAATGGGCCTGGAATGGCGGCGCCATGGACGGAGGCGAAAACAGCCGTCGGGATCAAGTGGCATTGGCGATCTACTCGGTTCTAGGGCTAGAAATTGATACTAGAGTATCAGGGGTCGATGAGGGTGCTTACCGTAGCCCTGGTTTGGATGGAGATGGCTTGGAGAAGCTCGACCGCGGTGCAGCCGAACAGAGCTTGAAACGGGGTCACCGTCGGCGGGCCGCTACGGTGGAGATCAAGCTGAGCTGCTGCAGGGGAACGATGCGTCTGGTCATGGTGGAGCTCAGGGCAGAAAGAATCGCACAATGGCTTACCAAGGAAGGAGGAATCAAGAAGGGCATACTCGGCGGCGCGGGGAACCGACAGTAGAGAAACGTTGATTCCGGCGAGCCCAGAGCTTCCCCGGCCGATTGCTTCGGGCTAGTGCTGCGCAAGGAGGAGAGAGAGCGGATGCGAGGGCTGGGAACGAGAGAGAGCAAGTGTGGAGAGAGGGCGACGTGCGCGAGGGTGTTCGGCGGATAAAGGCTGAGCCGGTGCGGCGTTCCACGGCGGGAGCTCGTGTGCGAGCAGGGGCAAGGTGTCTATGCAGGGACGGCGGCAGGAGGAGCTTGCCATGGGGCAGCTCGAGCCAGGGGCTGGCTGCCAGCAAGCCATGGGAGGGAGAGATGCCCAGGAGAGAAAGAGAGAGGGAGAGAGGTGGCTGCCATGTGGGCCCCCATGAATAGTGCCTGGTTTGACTAGTTAATGGCAGTGAGGGAATTATCAATTTCCAGGAAAAGGCTAGGTGATATATTCTGAATTTTGGTTCAATTTTCTGAAGCTATACAATAGGAAGTGTCCTAATTGGATTTAAGTTTCTTAAAATAAATAATAGGTAAATATTTAGGAATAATCATCTTGGATCATGAATTTGCTATTAAATTATTTTGAATTTGTCATGATCCAAATCACCTTGATTTGGAAAATATCCAAAATTTGGTTGAAAATTTGGATTACCAAGGGAATTTTAATTTAATTTATTTGGAAAGTTTGGATTTGCAAACCATAGAATGTCCAAAAGTTTACTTAATATTTAAAATTAAAAAAAGTTTTGAACACACCCACATTTGGGCTATTACAGTTCGTGGCGTGTGCAGTGGCGGCGGCAGAACGACGTGGCGGCGGGAGACGGCTCCGGCGACGCGGCGGCTACCCGGGCAGCGGCGCCTACGGCCTAGGCGGCAGAGGGCGACATGGGAAGGCAAGAGGAGGGGCAAAATCGAGGTCTCACTTGCACAGGAACTTCAAATCGAAAAACAGAGATAGTGGCATATTCTGGCGAGCTATTCGGCGATTAAATTCCTCGCCCTCCGGCATCAATTCTCCGAGCTCTTGTTTGGGATGGATTCGTGATGAAGATATGATGGACGTTCTCGGATGGTTTGGGCAGATTCGCACCAAGGCGGCGCTGAGACGAGGAAAAGTGGGGCGGCTAGAATTTCGAGAGGTCCGCCTTTGGCGATTTTTATAGGGCAGAGGAGAGGGTTTCGGGAGCCGAAATTTTGGGAAGAAGGCATTTGCTAGGACGTGTTTTTCTCGGATTCGTGATTTACTTAATTTGGCTGGCGCAATTCGAAAGAATAGGAGGCGGCGAAGCATGGTTGTCCACAAGAAGGAAAGAGAGAGAAAAGAAGGAAAGGAAGAAGAAAGGGGTGGGGCCCGGCTATTGGTCAGAAAGGAATAAAAATAAGAAAAGCTTACGCAAACATGGAAATAAACGAAAAAGGAAAAAGGATTTTTCTGAATTAAATTATTAAAATTACTTATCAGATAATCATGACATTTCCAAAAATGTAAAGTTTCCAAAGTAAGATTTGATATTAGCTCAAAAAAAATATTTTTCCAAAAAAAATTATTTTGATTTTCATGAAATTGAATAAATTTGTAGATTTCATTTTTTTGCATGAAATATAATTTTGAAAATCGAAGAGTTTTTCTAAAATTCGGATTGAAAAGCCTTTGAATTTTCAAATCTAACTTTGAAAATTGAATTTTAGTTTGAGTTTAAATTTTAACTCCGAAAATTTTTAAGGATGTCACAAGACTTAGAGAAGTGCAACATTCAGGAGGAGAAACTTCACATATTTGAATTAAATCTTGAAACTTCACATATTCGAATTTTTATTAACCGGCACTGATAATTGGCTTATCAGCACTGATAATCACTTTCAGTGTCGGTTTGGAATGCACCCGGCACTGATGCCAAATCCACCTAGTTAATTAACCCGGTCGGTCCCCACGCCTACCCGCGCACATCCGCCCAGCCCCCCGCCGCCTCCCTTCATGGGGTGCCCATGCGCGCCGCCCCTCTCCCGCCGCCTCCTCTCCCCGCCGCCTCCCTCTTCCCCGCCGCCTCCTTCCTCCTCCCCGCCTCCCTCTCCCCTCCTTCTTCCTCCGCCGCTTCCTTCCCCCGCCCCCCTCTCCCCCTCCCTCTTCCCCTGCCGCCTCCCTCTTCCCAGCGACCTCCTTTCCCCCAAGGCCGTCCCTCTCCCCGTCGCCGCCTCCCTCTCCCCCCGCCTCCCTCTCCCTCTTTGCCTCCCTCCCCTCGCCGCCTCCCTCTCCCATGGCGCCCAGCCCACCCCTCTCCCTTGGCGCAGATCTCTTCCCGTCGCCTCTCCCCACGTTGCCTCTCTCCCCACCACCTCCCTTTCCGCATGCCGTCTCCTCCTCCTTCCTATCTTGTGCCAGATCCTCCTCATGGGTCAGCAAATTGAAGATAACCTTTTTATTAATTTCTATGGTTGGCACAAAAGCAGTTGGGTAAAATTTCCCTTTTGCAATTAGTCTTGACAGTGACTGGAGTTGGGTAAGAATTTTGAAGATTTTGTCGCAAACAGAGCATGTGAGTCTATTGTATCAAAAGTAAAAAACCTTGACCACATATGACTGGAGTTGGAAGGCTTATTGCTGCACTGCCACTATAATATGCAAGTGATATCTTGTTTATTTATGATATATGTGTAGTATAGTGCAAGTAATTAATTTTGCTAGTATAGTGTAGCATAGTGCAAGTGATGAATTTTGGAAGTGATGATATATATATGTAGTATAGTGCAAGTGATGATTTTTGCAAGTGATGAATATTGCTCTTTATGTGTAACTAAATGGTGATATTACTTGTTAGACGAAGGACACCCTCCGCGACGCCCCTTTATCGTTGGCACCTTGACGCGTAGCTGTCGGTGAGGTAATTCCGATCCCTACCGCCTGTAGTCATGCCGAGTTGTATTTGTGTGTGCTATAGTTTTCCGATATTTGAATTAGTGGTGGAGGGCACTTTACTTTGTAGCGCATGGGCAACAACCAAATTTACTAAATTATTTGGCACAGTTGTCACATCAATGGGGTCTGCACAGATGTGTTGTATTTTCAATCGCCCGATGAAATGTGTCACGAACTGCACTTGTTTTCCGCACACCCCCCCCCCCGCCTGACAAAGACAAAACAAAGCAAAAAAACAAAAAAGAGTCTGGCGGAGGTAGGATTAAAATTTTAAAAAGGGGGAAACCCAAAAAAGAAGGGTCAGCGTATGGTGAATAGTTGGAGGTGCAGGTGTAGGAGCATGGCATCGGGGTGTCGGTGACTAGGCTGCATGTGTTGGTGACTCCAGGGTCTCTTGCTGACTATGAGTCTTCCTCTTCCGACTCATCGGTTGACATTGAGATCGATCACGATTGACCCCGTGACTCTTTCTTGTCAGACTTTGTATGGTTTGAACAATGTTGTAACATTTTTTTATTAACTTTGTTGGGAACTATTTGTACTTGTAACAATGTTGGTACTGTTATATTTTTCTAATATTGTGAACTATCCAATCTACATTGATGTGTGCATACGGTTTGAATATAGATTGCTCATTTGTTTATTATGCACGCAATGATTTTAAATATGTTATGTGGCGTGAATTAGTTTGTTAAATATGTAGATACTTTTCTATTTACCAAAGCTATAATGGTATCTCAACATACCGACGGATCGAACCATGAGGCAACACCACAAAGGAGTTGTAGTCCAAGTGATTATCTCAACCTGGACCAACATCGTGACGCCGATGAGGTAATTAACACATATAGATACAAATTCATTTGTATATGTGTTTACTTGTCCTAGGCTCAATCGATTGAAACGAACGTTGAATCATCTCGACGTGGTCGTGGCCCTAGCAAGATGCCCAAGTGGCGAACGGTTATCACCCAGATGTTGATAATCGAAGAACCTATCGCCCCCGATGCAGTAGTCGGGCCATACAAAACTGCCTGTGGGGTGGTCGTTAGGGATCATGTCACAATAAACTATCAAAGATGGAGTGGCCGAAGAGATGAGCAATATGTGGTGCCTAATAAGGTTAAAGACTTCTGTTGGGGCAAGATGAAAGAAAAGTTTGAGTTCCCTGAAGGGACAGAAGGCATAGCGAAGAAACGTGCGATGAATATAATGGGCAGTTCAAGAATAGGAAGGGCAAACTGAATAGAGATTTTGTTCAGAAACGGAGGACTCCAGACTTCAATTTATTTCCACAATTGAAAGATTTTTGGGATGAATTTGTCGAGTTCAAGACGTCCGAGGACGCAATGCAGTTAAGCAAAACTAATAAGCTTAACGCGGATAAGAATGTTTACCCTCACACACTCGGCTCACGTGGTTACGTCAAAAAAGTAGCCGAGTAGGAGAAGAGGGAAGAAGAATTAATAACTAGTGGTGTCACACCTGCGACGGCCGAGTGGGTCCCACGTGCGAAGCATTACCTTTATGGAAGGGGGGTACACTAGCAGATGATGGATCCTTAAAATTTCGAGGCCCACGGGACCAAGAGGTAACATAAAAGATTGCGGATGCGCATGCTCAGTCGTCCCAAGGCGATTTCAAGGCTAGCAGGGAGAAGGATGAACTCACCCTGGCTCTAGGAAACAAGGAACACCCAGGTCGCGCGCGAGGCGTTGGCTTGGTGCCTTGGGTTGCAGCCTTCCCCTAGGATGCTTCCATCTATCGTAGTTGGAAGAGGAATGCTGAATATCGAGATGTGGCAATGGAGCTAATGGAAGAAGAATTGAGGAGAAGCATACGAGAGGAGATACAACAAGCTCTTAGCCAGCAACGGGCAGCAGCCGTCGATGTATTCGGTAGCCCCGGGGCTCGACGGAGTAGTTGTGCCTCTAGAGGGCTTGTGGAGGCTGATCGTAACACCCATTACCCTGTGGACGACATCAAGAAACCGATTGCATGCAAGCTGTACGTGCAGACTCTGAACTTTTCAACAAAGGTGGCCATCGGGCAAGCTTTTCCGTCAGGGGAAGGTGTTCAGCTGCACAACCGCCCTATACCGGCCAGCTATGGGAAAGTCTGCATTGACAATACACTTTCCAAGAGGTACCGAAGACTTGAGTTGGACTTCCCTGGTGAGGAGGGGAAAAACACTCTAGGAGACAACCTACACGGTTTCGTTGCGTGGAGAAAGCGATACATAGTTTTCGGCTCGGACTCAGAAGAAGATGATGATGAAGAAGAGCCGTGAAGAGATCCTCCCCTTCATCATGTAGATGAAGCAAGTCCTCCCCCAGCACCGGAAACAAGAAGCGCAAGTCCTCCTACAAAAAGCCCTCCTCCCCAACCGCTACCAACAAAAAAAAAGGCAGTCATACCTATCAAACGACCTACTCCCAAACGGCCACCTACAAAAAATTCAGCAGCGTCATCGTATCACATATCACAGTCTTCACAGAAATCGCAAGCGTTTGATGATTCGCCTACACCCTCGACAAAGGAAAAGGAAATCAGTGGAAGCATAACATCTTTGTTGACTCGTCTAGGTCATAGTGCCGAGCAATATGAAGTCCCTGAACAAGCTCGTGAATTTTTCATTTCAATGGCCAACAGTAAACAGACGGGGTCCTCGAAAAAGCAAAAGTTAGACTATGAGCGTATCTCACAAAAGCCTGACATGGTGCAGTTTGGAATTGATAGGTTTCGTGCAGAAGTGGGACTTACGCCGGCTCAACTTGCAGAACTACAATATGGAGATGATCAAGATATTTCGGTCGCACCTCTTAGATGGGGGTTTCAGTTAGGCAAACCATTGGTCCCCCCAACTGGGCTCCCTGATCTAACAACTAGACTACGCTCAACTACATGACCGGTACATGGAGTACAAAGAACATGGGTCATAAATGTTCTCCGCCAATCTCAAAGATGAATATTTGCACAACAGGACTACGATTCAGGTGGAACTCGATCAATTGTATCAACTGTACCAAAGAAGACGCCTCGACGTCAAGATGCTTCTCTTTGGACTCGTAAGTGTGTTGCATATAATTCAATATTGTTCGCCATTATATTGCCCTCATAATTACTTAGCTTTTTTTCCTTTGTAGAATGGAGGCTCGTAAATGCAAGAGAGAATGTATTCAAGACATAGGGTTTCTCGATCCTGGATGGTCAACTAAACGCTTCGTCGGGACAACTATCAAACAATCGAGGACTATGTAGCTAAATCCTTGATCAAGCAAGAACTAAAGAGTTCGATACTACTGCTCTATGCATTCAAGTATGTGTCATATACCCTTCCTGTTGTATAATTTATTAGGGATAAGATGTTACTGCTATTTCATTCTCCACATGCGCGACTTTCATCGATCGCACTTTGTCATCGTGCCATTGGATAGCAAGATAGTTGTCCTCGATTCGAAAAGAAAACCTCAAGAAAGTTACCAACCCATCATAAACTTGCTCGACAAGTAAATTCTATCATCTTTCTAAGTTGCTAAAGTCTTTTCCACATTTCAATTAATGTCGAATTTAAAAGTGCTTACTGATATCCTTAATTACTCACGCACAAGGCTTTTGAATGATATTGTCAAAAAAGTAATCGCCACCGTCCTTATCAGAAGAAATTCACTATCAGAATCAACTTTTCTGTACGTACGAAACAATATTGTCTCGCAATTCCTACTTAACAAATATGAAAAAGGTTTATAAATATATTATTTCTCTTTCTCAGTGTCACAGGCAACCCCCTGGCAACAATCTCTATGGGTACTATGTGGCAAAGTTCATGTACAACTTCACTGGGGACGTGTTGGGCACAACTAATATTGAGGTCTGCTAAATTTGTCATAAAACACATACAATGTTGCATATATAAATATTCCATGCATGTTACTCAATAAATAACATATGTCTTCGATTCTTTGGATGACAGCGTTTGCAAATATCGACAAGTTCGCTACTGGCTAATGAACTCCTAGCAATTCAAGAATAGCTCGCTGGATTCATCGTTACCGAGATTCTCGATCGAGACGGCGAATTTCACAATCCTGACTGGCGAGTCATGGCTAGGGCGGACAAGGCAAAAACTGACCTAGGTAGTGGGGGAAAAGGGTTGACCCAGCTAGCGGGAGGCAAAGGAAGGCTGACCTAGCTAGTGGGAGCAAAAGTAAGACTCACCTAGCTAGGAGGAGTAAAAACAAGTCTCTACGTTAGACATTTTAGTTGTTTAATTAAAAACTAGCTAGATGTCACCTGTGTGTGCATATGTACATATATATCTTGTTATATTTTATATTAATTGTGACCGTGAATACTTCATTAGTCTAGTAATTAATATACCGTAATAATACATGTTTGTGAAAAATAGAAACTAATATACCAAATAAAAATATCACTGATGTTTATACAAATCCGAGCACATAAATATTATTTTAAAAAACTCATGGGGATACTATCACTGCCGGTTCATTAATACAAAACCGCCACTGATGAGGGGCTGCAATGCTCGGTGTTGAAGCACCCCCAACTATCACTGCCGGTTTTTACCATGCATGAACCGGCAGTGATGCCTGGCATCTGTGCCGGATAACGGTGGTTATCACTAATGTGGTTTAGAAACCGGCAGTGATGCTAGTTCCGAACAGGCACTAATGTGGTTATCTGTAGTAGTGTTGCCTCGCCACCGACTCGGTACGTTGCCGGTCAATTCCTCACATCCCTATCTTCTCTAGGTGCCGCCCCTCACTGCCCGGTCTTTATTTTTGGCTAGGAACCATCGAAGCTCCCCAGCGATGAGCCCCCTATTTCGGCGGCCGCCTCCTCCACGATGACAGCTTGACGACGCTCTTTTTTTAGGTCGCCGCCACCTCAGGTAGCTCCCTAGTAGCCCCTAGATACTCACTACACCGACGAACTGGCCACTACCTCCACCCTTTGCCGTAGAAGCATTCTCTAGTAGCATCTTTCAGTCCACGCCCTTGGAGCCGCCATTTTGGCTCGCCGCTAGCGATGTTCCGGTCAGCACATCCTAGGTCTATCCTAGTCGAATCCATTCCGATCATGAACCACTAGGATGGTGAACCGTAGCGCTGCTAGTCCCCCACCGAAGATTCGTCGGAGCTCGGCCGGAGAACCAAGAGATCCTGTCGCCTAGCTGACGGCACCCCAACGTCGGCCATGAGACGAAGTCACTAACATGTGGAACCCATGCTAACAGTTTTTAGCGTTTCAATCTCCTGCGCTTAGCTCTAGTAGCCATTGACATGTGGGCCTGTGGCCCCACCTGTCAGTATTAGTAGAAGCGTACTTCTTGTTTACACCCTCTATCCATGGGCCTTAGGCGGGTCATTTGCGCTTGCGGACCGAGTCATCTCTGGGCCACACAATGTTGGATTCGGTCCATTCCTATTTAGCATTTTCAACCTTTTCCTATTTTAATAATTCTAGAAATTGTAAATGATTTTCTAAAAATAGTAAAACAACACCTAAAATATTAAAAAAATTTATGATAAATACTAGACAACAGGCTGGATTTAATAAAATTAAAATCTTGCACAGTGACTGACAACGGCATCTCCAGCAAAGTCGTGACCACAACTCCTTCTCTTTCAGCGAGCGCTTCTTCCGCTACTTCATCGCCGTCATCAACGTCGCCTAGAGGATTAAATCCAGAAGCTCAGCCTTTCAAGCCCACTCCGGTGGAGCAGCGCACCAAGCCCATGAACCAAGGACGGCCTACATACCAAGAAAGGCCCAACTTCAAGCCCAGGTCGACCCCATGTCCGGTTCGGCCATCCAAGAGTAGCCCAACTTCAAACGGGCATAACTCGGGCATCCGGACTCCTTTTTGGCGATCCACCACGCAACGGAAAGCTTAGGAGATAAGCTTTCCAATGGACCTTGTCCCATTGCCAGATTCAGCCTGGAGCGACGGGGATTTGCAGAAGAGCATCACGGACTCAGTTTTATCAGTGCTGCGCCACCGCTGTCTTGGGCCCAAGGCAAATGTATCTTTAGGGTTTGGAGGGTCCCTCTCTATTGGCCGGCACCCCTTCCTTGGCCACCACTCTATATATGGCTGCCACCCTCATACGCTTTTCTTTAGGTTTTGTTGTGTTTGGTTGTCCCCGTGTATGACCCTCCTCAAATTCGCGTGTGCCGGCTAGATCATCCGTATTGAGAAATAGAACCTCACTGTGGAAAACATGGGCCCTGGGTGTCCGAGAATATACTACAAGACGTACCACCTCCTTGGGCCGAGTCAATTGGGCCTTCCAGAAGGCAGGCTTGGAAAGTGGTGCGGCTAAAGATAACCTACAAGGACACGAATTCGTTTCCTATTCATGGTACACGGATATAGGCGTAGCCAGATCGGTTATATCTATATCTTCCAAATACAGACCAGGGTTTCTATCTGTAACCCAACCCCCTACACTATATAAAGGGGGTACGGGGTCCCTAGTTAATCATCCAATCTCTCATCTTGTAATCATCGTCAGAATCCACCCCAATACGATCCACGAGCACAGGAGTAGGGTATTACCTCGCCCCGAGGGCCCGAACCTGTATAATTTAGGCTCCCTGTGCTACCATCGTTGTTGTGATCTCTCGCATCGCCCCATAAAATACATTGCCGATGCAAATCGTCAACAGTTGGCGCGCCAGATAGGGGCTAGCGTCACGATCAACTACATCGACCTCGATGGCTTCCATTGGCGGATTCGTCTTCACCTACGCTCCCGGCCAAGGTTTCATCTTCGGAGATCTTGGCTTCATTGCCGGGGACTTCGGAGAGCTTCGGTTATATGAGCCGAACTTCGTTCGGTCCACACACTACCGGGGGAGATGGTACGCGACTCCGGCCGAACCTCACCACTTTGGGATCTCTGCCTCGGATTCTGATCCGGAGGAGGTTCGATCTGATGATGACGATATCGACTGGCCTACCGCGGGGCTTCCCTTCGGTTTTGGTCGGGATCAACCACTCCTCTCCCTACCAGCACCTTGTGCTAACGAAGGATCGAGTCGCGATCTGATTCCTGGCTTGGATCACTCTCAGATCCAGTCAGGAGTCACGATCCCTCTATCGTGGTTCGCCCCTTTTGGATTTGGAAACTCGGCCGCTGTTTTCCATCGGATAACGTGCCGGTTTTTCCAGTCTAGGACAAGGGGTGGAACACGGCTTGTACACACCGGGACGAGCTTTCTGAGCGAAAACTCAGGGACAACTCCTTCCCGGTTAATTCCCCGAGTGGTTATACCATTCGGTCTGGTCAATTCGGCTGAAAGATTCCAGCAGATCCGTTCTGCCAAAACTCAGTCGGATCCTCTTTTGCTTAGAGATCCTGCACGAGAGGTGGGAGTTATAATTACTCCCATCGATGAGCCAACGAATCGGGATCAGTTGAGCCTTTTCTTCTCGGAATCCGACTCAGAAGAGAGTGTCAATGGGATCCCCGACTTCCGTGGTCTCTACGTCTTTGGATAATGGCTGCTCGGTCGGCCCGGCGCCCACACGGGGAGGCCGAGCCAACCAAATTGCAAAGGCGCAGAAGATTTGCGCGACCAACTACGTGGTCGTGCACGGAAAGTTCGGGAGGAACTGCTGTAAATCCGTATGGGAGATCACTCGGTCTTCCAGACGCCACAATGTAACCTCCTTGCTCAGAAGACCCTCCCGACAATGTTGGTCCTCTACTTGAGAGAACAACCCCGCAACGCCGATCATGGAACAAGTCAAAGCCATGGTGACGGCTGCGGCTGTTCAAGGCACTCGAGATCAACCGGCCAACTCTGCTAGAAGCCAGACTGCTACAAGTAGTACTCGGCGCGATCGGCTTCACGTAATCGCGGGCAAGACGCCCGCCGGAGTGCAAGCCGCGACCTTCGCCTCGACATCGGCCCGCGTGAGGGAGCGAGACGAAGATCGGCGCCAGACTCCCCACGCCGAAATCTTCCCCGACGATCTCCTTCACCAGATGGGCCGATCGACGGATCAAGGCATTCACCTCGACTCGCCAGTAAACCGGCTCAAGGATTTAACCCTAAAGGCATAGTGAAATTTGATGGAGAGCGGGACCCCGAGGCTTGGTTGCAGATTTATTCTCTGGCAATCAAGGCCGCGGGTGGAGGATACGATGTGATGGCCAATTATTTGCCCGTCATGTTAACCCCTCGGCTCGAATCGGCTTGCGTGCCTTCCAGAGAATTCGACGATTCTCGGGAGAACTTTACGACGATTCGTTGCCAATTCGTGGCACTTATGAGAAGCCCGGAACCCAGTGGGACCTTTATCAGATTCATTAGAAAAAAGATGAGTCGTTAAGAGATTTCATTCGGCGTTTCACCAAGAAGAAGAACACAATCCAGGAGATCTCAGAGGCGGTCGTCGTCGCAGCCTTCCAGAAAGGAGTTCGCGACCCCGACCTGATCAAGAAGATGTCCCAGAAGCCTCCGACCACCGTCAAGGAAATGTTCGCCTTGGCAGACCAATATGCTACTGCCTCGGACGCTCTAGCCGAGCATCAGGAGGATCACCCAAGCAGGCAAGAAGGCAAGAAGGACAAGCCCGAGTCAGCCTCCAAGAAAGACAAGAAGCGCAAGGGTGAAGAGATGGTAGCGGCCGCGGAGTAAGGTCGGCTAAGGCCACCTCGACCCGCCGACTACAACAAAGTCATGGAGGCGCCGTGTCCTTTCCACCCAAATGGGAAGCACGCGGCCAAGAACTGCAACATCTTAAAGAAGTTTGCTGAGGATCACAACGGCGACACTCCGAGAGATGCCAAGCAAGATGACAAGCGCGACCCTCCCGAGGGCGATGCTTACCAAGAAACTGAGCGAGAGCTCAACTACATATTCGGGGGATTGGATGCATATGAGTCCAAATGTAAGCAAAAGCTTACCGATCAGAAAATCAATGCAGCTATTCTGGTGACCCCCGGGTATCTCCGGTGGTCTGAAATCCCGATCATATTTGATCGTTCAGATCATCCAGATCACATCCGTTCGAAGGTATCCACTCATCCCGGATCCCGTGGTGCAGGCGTCCGATCGCGCAAGGTCCCGTTGATGGCGGAGTGGATTAAATATCCTTTCGTTAAAACTTTGGGCGAGATGCAGATTCCAAAGACGGTGCTCCAGCGACGGAAGCGCCGTTTCACGGTATAATTCGAACCTCATCGGTGCCGATCAGAAGATCACTCTCCTGTCACCTTTGGGACTCGGAAAATTACGAACGAAAACCTCGCTTTTGAGGTGGCCAATTTTGAGACCGCATATCATGCGATCTTAGGAAGGCGGGCTTGGCCAAATTCATGGCCGTCCCACATTACACCTACTTGGTTATGAAGATGCCAGGACCGCGGGGCGTGATCACGGTCCATGGAGACGTCAAGTTCTCCGTCTCCTCGATAGGAAAAACTGCGACTTCGCTCACCCCGAGAGGTGGCAGCTGAGTTGGACAAAATCCGGCAGACTGCCGCCACCCTTCGCGACGAGGGCGATCTACCAAACAAAAAGCCGTCTAAGTCAGGCATCAAACCCGACGAGGGCGATGAGTAAAGAGATGCCCGCGCTTCCCCGATAGATCAAGACGCGTCTTCTCATCACTTTCGCAGACGCTCGGGGCTTGCCGCAAAGAAAAGAACATTAAGCAATCGTGTCGTAACTAAACCTCGACGGCTATTGTAATCCGCTTTACAAATAAATAAAGATAAGTTTTAAGCTCAACATTATCCCAACGCTTATGCAGTTCAGTTTTTGACTTGCTACTTATTTGTACGTCAATTAAGTAGTAAGTCGGGGGCTACACCTAATTAGGTGCGCTAGCCCATTTATTTGACACGACTCACTACCTTGAGGCTAGTAAGTCGGGAGCTACACCTAATTAGGTGCAGTCTGCGCCTAATCAATACCTAATCGTTTCTTCTCTTTTAAATCTATGACGAAGCCTTGCATAAATCGTTCCAAGTAACAAAGGAACATAGTTTATTTGGGCAGAGCCATGACATAAGCAGAGAAAAGATGGTTAGCTTGGGCCATGTTAAAAGAAAAATGGAAAGTCATGTACATGGATAATTTATGAGTTCCTACATTTTCACAGGAAATCTAACTCTAAGTTGTCCAAAAGGCATTCGGCGGTCGGCTTCACTTCCTCGAGCAGTGTCATTGCCTCCTCCTCGAAAGCGGCGGCCCGTCCCTGGGCGTCAAGATCGATCCGAGGATAGTGCGACTTGACGATTCCCAGCACTTGACTGGAACTCGTCAGGGCAACTTCCCTGAGCCGCTCCTTTAGTTGCTTGGGGGCTTCAGTCCACCTCTGGATCAGCTCAGCCCGAGAGCTCGGCTCGTCCTCGCCAGCAAAAAGTTGGCGTCGAGTAGGCTCCACCGCCACCAAAAGCTCATCATACCGTGCCTGCGCAATTTTGGCGTTCTCCTGAAGAACGTCATACTGCGCTAGCGTCTTCCTCCTATGCTCTGTCAAAGAACAAGGAGTGCATGATTACATAACCGCGTGGACACCGGGGGCTTAGAGCCTGTCGGGTTTGGGGGCTCACCCTCCAACTCGGCGATGGCTTTCGCCTCTGATTTCTCCAGCGCCAGCCTCTCCGCCTGAAGCTTGGTGATTGTGGCATCGCGTGCTGCATATGGTGTGGCACATAATGTCACCTGGTCACATACAAGACAAACAAATTCTGACTCAGGTCAGGGTACTTACACCGGAGGGAACCCGCAAGGTCGAACTTTTCGTCCTGCAGTTCCATGATCCGGGCCTGCAGCTCTCGGCGTTCTTTGGCTGCCTCGGTCCGGGCCCCAATGACCTCCCCTTCCATGGACTTAATCCGTTCTATTTGGGGAAGGAAGTAGTTAAGGAACTTGGTTTTCCTCTCGGAATAATCGCCAAGTTCCTACAAAGACAAAGGATGGTCATTGTCCCAACTCAGGCAAGAGAAGATTTGTGATCAGATTCCTGCAAATTAAAAAGCTTACCCGAACCATTCGGCCGCATTCGGCGGCGTATTCAAAGAGGACTTTCCTCATCTCCGCCTCGGCCTCGTCGTCAACAAGGGCCCAGTTTCCGGCCTCGTCCCTCCAACCCGCCGAGAGCTTTGGCTCAGTCTTCTCTAGGGAAGATGGGGGCTGGTGGAGGATTTCTTCGACTATTGGCTCAGCTCCCGCGCTGCTCCTGGCGGACGAGCTTGGATCAGAAGTTGCGGTGGAAGCACCTCCTCCGATTCCCGACGCAGTTCCCGTCGGCTTCGCTGGCGGGGGCACCGCATCGGGTGGAGGAGGAGGAGGAGGAGCTCCTTGACTCGGCTGGGCAGGCCCTGATACTGGCTCGGTCGGGCGACTCAACGGAATCTCTACAGACGGTTTCCTTGGAATAGGGGATACTTCGGTCAGAGAGGATGCAAAGAAAAGCTATCAGAAGGTGGCGGAGTTGCGCTTACCGATTGGTGGTTTTAATCTTGATGCCGGTTCCCTTTCGGGAAGAAGCTCCGCTCGAGGAGGCGGCCAGCGGCCTCTCGGCCTAGCTTTGAGGTTGAGTTCTTTTCCCTTGGCCTCAAGGCTACCTTGTCCTTGGGGTGAGTCTCGGACTACATCCAAAGCGGTTGGTGGCTTGCTCCTCCTTTGGGAGCTTCACCCACCTTTGGCCCTAAGCCATGTGGGCCGCGTCCTCCCGTCGGCGGGACTTTTTCCTCCACTAAGGGAGCCGGGCCCTTGCCTTTTTTGGCAGCCGAGGTATCTTCAGATTCCTCCCTTGGGTGCTTCTCGCCCTTGTTGGCGGGGCCTCGGGGGTAGGGTCATGGATATAAGACCCATGCTCTCTGATAGGAGCAAGGCATCCCCAAACAAAGGAGCTTCAACGAGAAGATTGCTCGATGTCCAACAAAAGTAAAAGAGAGTACTCGAACCTTACCTCGGAGGTGGATGGTTGAGGAAAAACTCTGGGGCTCCTGGATTCAAAAGATAGTTCCGGAGCGAAGAATTCGAGAGTCGATCGATGGTGTCGGAATTGGAGATTGGGACGTCCGCCTCTAGTGGAGTCGGATGGCCTTGTACTCGAACCCGAGCCCGACCCTTTCCTTGAGTGGTCGCACGCGGCGTTTAGTGAAGGAAATAAGCATCTGGCGACGCTGGTCACCCTCTTCTTCGAGGTCCTGGATCATGCCAAGTAACTCGGTCACCTGATCCATTTCAGAAGAAAGAGGGGGAGAGTTCCAAGAGGAGGAAGCTCGGGGCTTTCTCCCATCAAAGCAAGGAAGACTGGGGGGAGGATTGGAACAATAGAACCAGTCCTGATGCCACCCCTTCAGAGAAGTCCGCAGCGGCAAGGCGAAATATTCCTTCTTGAGGCCGCTCCGGAGTTGGAACCCAGCCCGGCCAACGGCCTTAGGGGCAATGTCGGTGGGGTAGGCCTTGAGGAAGAAGAGATGGCGGAAAAGGGCGAAATGGGGAGCGATCCCTAGAAAAGCCTCACAAAGATGAACAAAAATCGAAAGTTGAAGAATAGAGTTGGGATTCAAATGGAAAAGCTCAATCCCATAATGATGGAGCAAACCACGAAGAAAAGACAATGAGGAGAGTCCAAACCAGCGGGAGAAGAAAGATTCGAAGACAACAATCTCTTCTTGATGAGGAGTGGGGGAGGATTCACCTGCGGCGGCGCGCCAATCAATAAGCTCTGACGACGGGAGAACACCGGCGTCGACAAGGGCTTGCAACCGCTCATCGATGGTGTTTGAGGTTGCCCAGTCCCCCGCCATCGGAATGCGGTGGATTAGGGCCTTAACGACGGCGGCGGTGCTAGGATTGCCTGGAGACGGCGAGAGCACAAAAACCCTAGCGGGGAGTCTTAGGGAGGCGAACGGTTCGGGGCGCACAGTGTAAGTGCACCAGTTCAAACTCCCTTAAAGGCTTCGCTTCGAAGAAGCGGCAACGCGTTTCTCCGTGCAAGGCGGGAAAGGAATGAAGCCCTAAAATTATCGTTTCAAGACTTGGGTTATGACTCAAGCCCCTGAGGACATGCCCTATAAGGGCCGTGGAGTCGCACACCCACTTACTCGGCACAGTGACACTCGGTCTTGTCACCGAAAAGTAGCGTGTTCCTTGTTGGGTTCATTGCCGCCTTCAATTTGAGGATTGGGCGCTTCCCAAGGTCGCGATCCGCTTTTGATGTGCCCTTGGGGACGATAGTCGGTTCGCTTTTTTAGCCGGTCACAGATCGAATTTCTTTACAATTGTCCCGTGGCATATCTTTGGATTGTTTGTCGACGTGACAAGCACCACTTGGGCGGTTAATCCAGCTCTTGGCGTATCTCTTGGGGTCAATGGCTGGTCCGATTTTATAATCGGATTAGGCGTCAAAGAGTTACCTCTTCAGTTGGGTCTTAGTGGCACATCTCCGGATCGTTTGTCGTCATGACAAACACCACTAGAGGACCTTAACTTGGAGGCGGGCTTATTCTCTCGGGAATCACTAGCTTGAATCAGACACTGGATCAAGGCGCTGAACACCCTCACGCAGTTGTGGCATGTCCCATGTTGGACCGAATGTTGAGCATCGTAAGTCGCTTGAATGTCATAAGTTGTAACAGGAGGATAATGCCGGTGGCACCGCTTACTCGAGACATCCACTTTTTCTCTCGTATGTCCCCAGGGGCCATTAGCGATATCAATTCGCCGGGCCGGGTACCGCATATTAAACGGCTTGGGAATTTTTTCGAGTTCTTTGCAATCGTGTTGTCGACGGCGAAAGTTACTCGGCAAGCGACTTCATCGACTGCTTAAGAGTGACGCCACTCGGGTAACATCTCAAGGACCGCAAGCTGAACCCGAATCAAGACAAACCAATCCCGAAGCACTCGGGGCTATCAGGGAAAACATGGGCCCCGGGTGTCCGAGGATATACTACAAGACGTATCGCCTCCTTGGGCCGAATCAATTGGGCCTTCCGTAAGCGAGCTTGGAAAGTGGTGCGGCTAAAGATAACCTACAAGGACACTAATTGCTTCCTATTCATGGTACATGGATATAGGCGAGCTGATCGGTTATATCTATATCTTCCAAACACAGACCAGGGTTTCTATCTATAACCCGACCCCCTACACTATATAAAGGGGGTACGGGGTCCCTAGTTAATTATCCAATCTCTCATCTTGTAATCATCGTCAGAATCCACCCCAATACGATCCACGAGCACAGGAGTAGGGTATTACCTCGCCCCGAGGGCCCGAACCTGTATAATTTCGGCTCCCTGTGCTACCATCGTTGTTGTGATCTCTCGCATCGCCCCATAAAATACATTGCCGACGCAAATCGTCGACACTCTCCCTTTGTCTTTGAGTTGATTTATCAAAAGTTCAGTTTGCTCCTTAACTTTGTTCTTGCGAGTTTCTCGATTGCTAGCAGGGACATATAGATCGTGTGGATTAAGCCTCGGGTTGGTGGTATTGCGATTGCAGATCTCCAACCTGCTGGTTGGTAGGCGAAATCATGACTCCATCAATCTCCCAATCGACATATCGTTCTTATCAGAAGATCGGGCCAACCCATGTGCGCATCAGTGACCCATTTCTTGCCTCTGTAAAATGATAGTAACCCTAGTTTAGCCTTTTTGGAAAATACATTATACTCTTTTTTGTTTAATTAAATTAACTTATGGTTTCCAAAAATATTGATAAAATTCCATAAAATACTAGATGTAGTTTTGAACCCAGGAAAATCATTTTAGAAAATTTAAATAAATTCCTTTTCTTTAGAAATTAAATAGAAGCTATTTAAACCTTTTCCCTTGATTATAAATATTGCTGGTGATCTATCAAATTTATTTAAAATACTATTTGAACTCTGAAAATTTCTAAATTTTCACAGAAACAATTTAATAAAAATATTAAACCAAAATAATTAACCTCTTGTAAATAAGTCATCAACCATCTCATCTATCATGTCCTCCTCCATATCGATAGTTTCAACTTGATCAGACATCTCTCTCCTTTGTGACTTACCATGTTCATACCACGTAAGGTAATTCGGCATGAAGCCAAATTCGCATAGGTGGATAGCCATCATTGTCTTCGTCTCTTAAGAGAAAAGACGACACTTATTACAAGGGCACTTCACGGCACCATCAGGAGGAGTTGGGGGAAAAAAACATGATCCAGAAAAGCCTGTATGTTTACTTTCTATTCTTGTGTGTGATTCATAGCCTTATCCCAGCCATCATACATCCACCCACAGTACTGTGCCATCTTTAGAGCTATTGAATGCAAAAAAATGTGACATCAGGTTACTAGTCATAGCAGGGGTTCTAGGCAAGGATAAGTTCTAAACCCACCCAGCGATGGACGGCTAAGCGAGGTTTGTTGTCGCATGTCGTATGATCCAAACAAAATTTCGAGTATCAAGTATCATCAATGTTCAATATAATAGGGTATTGAGTATCGTCGAGCATCGTGTATCATAATCAAGTATCATAATTAACGTGTATTTTAAACGAGCATTGGGTATCAACAAGTATCACATAATAGTATCAACATGCTTTGTTGAATATCATTAGGTATCATCTAGAATTAGGGTTTGTCGAGTATGGGACATCATCAAGTATCATGTTTCATTGATTATCGGACATGGTCAAGTATCTGGTATCATCAAATATTGGGTACCAAGAATATTGGGTATCGTTAAAAATTTGGTATTGTCCCTATCGAGTATTGGGAATTATCGAGAATTAGATTTAATGTATCTGACATGATGTATTGTGAGTATCAGGAATGGTCAAATATCAGGTATCATCGAGTTTTAGGTGTCGTCGAGTATTGAGCATAATTATTAAAAATGGCTCGGTTATCAAACCGGTCAAGACTTTGGTTCATGGTTCAGATAATTTACTCACAAACATAACCAGAAAAAATAATATCAGATCAAAACAGTGCAAAAAGTCCTCTACTTATTTCGCATCAACCGTTCCCTGCCTTGCCTGAGTTCCGAACAACCACATAATCACTCTCTCTCCCAAGCATAGCACACGTTGCACATGCTGCATGCATGCATTGCAGCTGGACCCTACCTGGCACACAATTTGCGTTAGTTTGTGAAAAAACAAAAGAAAAAAAAGAAAAGAAAGGAACAAGAGCAGCTGTCCATGCAGAGATGACGGATGAAAAAAGAGAATAAAATAGAATTATTTCTTTTCACGGGAGACAATCGAAAATCAATCGGCTTCCTGCCGGAACATACGCACTCAGTTCGGGCTTGTTTGGATGCTTAAGGTAAAAATTCCCAGGAAAGTAATCCCAAGAGGGGATTTTAGTGTCATTTGACTTTTCTGAATACAAATCCCCCGGTGGAATCTCACACGTGAACCACTTCATTTTCCTGTCCCCTTCCCTCACCTACATGCCTCTGTTCAGTACTCACCATCACAGCTCCTCATCTGCTTCCTTCCACCACCACATTTGCTCATGGGCATCCCACCACAATCCACGAGCAATCAAGCATCAATCCCTGGGCTCAATTCCATTCCCAAACTTTCACTACCTCCTCTTTCCCTAGGAAATAAAAAAAAAACTAGCATCTAGACTCCTTCCTAGTCACCGAGGGAAGCGTTACTGCCGCTGATAGCCATGTCGCTGTCAGGGAGCCCTGCCGCCGCCAAGGAGCCGCGCCACCAGCAGAAGCCTCCCTGCCGTCGAGGAGCCTACGGGAGCCGCATCAATGTCGAGGAGCTAGGCCACCTCTAGGAGCCTCGCCGCTGAGAGCCACGCCACCGTCTGGGAGCCTCGCTGCCACCGAGATCCGCGCCACCGTTAGGGTACCTCGCCATAGCTAGGAACCGCGCCGCCGTTGGGGAGCCTTGCCACCATAGGAAGCCGGGCCATCGTCGGATACGTCAAGGCACACCGTGCACAGAGACGAGATCCGGTGTGGGGAGACTGGGACATTTTCCTAGTGGATACCACAGGGATTAGGTAGGGAAAATTCTCCCTAGTTGGCTTCCAAACACATCTCTAACTATCCTAGAGAAGTTTGTCCTATGGATTTCTAACCCTAGGATTGGGCCGGGATCCCGGCCAATCCCGGCCCTCCCAAACAAGACCTTCAAGTTTGTTTCAGCGGAAAAGAAAGAACAAGGAAAAAAATAAAAGAAACAAAAGCAAGCAGAATGCGTAGCAGGCCCGTTGGGCCCCCAAATTCGATGGGCCCCCAAATCCCAAAGTCCAAACATCAGTAGTACTGTAGTAGTCCAGCCAGCAGCCGCGATGCAACGGACGCGGGATGCCTAGCGCCGCCGCTTCGCTCCATCGCCCAGCAGCCCAAATTTCACCAGAGATTTAGCGCCTCGGTTATGCGCCAGATATGGCCCGGCCATTCCTATAGACCTGCATCACGCTCGACGCTCCAGCTATGCGGCGCCAGATACGGCCGTTCGCCTATTCCTGTACCACGCTGTTCCTGGAGGCCTCGAACGCTACCGATCCCGATGATCCGCTGTTCACTGCGGCATCGACGCATCGCCCGGGCTACATTGCCGATCCCGTCAATCCGCCGTCTACGCGACTAATCGGTGGTGATCGCTAATCGGTGGTGATCGCCTGATCGGTGATCGATTCACTGATCCCCTGCCCCCAATCCCTAATTTTTCTTCCCCAACCTCTGAGCCCTATCCCGGTAAGTGATCGATTATTCATTCTTTAATACAAATTAAATACTCGATACTAGACGGATGATGCTTTTCAGTAGAACATGAGGTCAGTTTTTTAGCATTAATATTTGATAAATTTTTAAATATGTATGAAATAGCACATATTGAAGTTATATAATTGAGTGATAGTATGTTCTAGTTATATTAGAAATACAATTTTTTAAAAAAATTTAGGGCCCCATTATGCATTTTGCACTAGGGTCCCGAATTTCTGGAGACGGCCGTGATGCGTAGCATCAGCATACACTAAATTACCAACCTTTTTGCCCACTGGGGAACATTACCCGCGAGCGTGCCGTGCAATCATAAATATGAGCTATCGGCCGGTTTAACGACGGCAGCGGCGAGGGAGCGATGGCCGAAGTGGAGCAGTTCGTGGCGCTGAGGTGCTTCGACGGCGCCGAAGTCCCCGCGCTGGCGTCCCTCGCTCGGCGGTCGTCCTGCCCCGTCTGCGCCGCCACCACCGGGACGGAACGTGGTGGTGGCGTGTTCGCAACACCTCCGGACGGTTCTTGGCGGTGGTGGCGTCTTTGGCAGGCTGCCATGGCGATGGCAAATACCCAGGGGTTCGACGGCTTGTTCCTCGGCCTGGTTGAGGCACCACCTCGCCGAGGAGGACCTCCTCCAACCTTACAATAGAATCTAAGGTATTTCTTACTTTATAATTAAAGGCATCCGAGTATTTACCACTTTATAATAGCATTTGATTAATATAATTACAAAGTGTTCTTTATAAACCAGCTTAATAATAGTATGGATATAATTAACCCTCTAATTAGTCGATGAAATGAGCAAATTACTACTGGCATCTAAGGTTTTAAATCCCGCGAAAAATGAGAAATGTTAAATCGCTAGCTAGCGGGATCGGATCCCGAAATCAAAACCGACCAAATTCTAAATTCTAAATTAAAATTCAAAATGGGTAAAAAAAATCACCAAAAATCCTAAAAATACTATTACGTTTTTAAATATTATGATGTGAATAAATTTTGAAAAAACTGAATTTTCATATAGATTTTAAGATTATCGGTGTGTCTCCGATTTGAGCATTTTGTCGAACGCCATCTAGGTATGCCAAGGCCATTGTCCCGCTCATAGTGCCAACAAGCAGAGAGAGGGGAGGCTGGGAGGGTAGATGAGCAATGGAGCTAGGGTTTGGGAATGACTAGGTTCCTCCATGAAACCATTCAGTTTCTAGAGAGAATAGATCACCAAACTATGATAAGCTGCAGGATTGATCAGGTAGAAAATCTCCATAAGAAAGACAAATGCAAAAAGGTGAATTGAATTCTGGATCTTTCTTTGTGCACGAAATCGAGAAAAGTTCTTTCTTTCACAAGCATGATCACTCCATTTAAAGGGATTCAGGGGCTGTTTGGATTGCTTCCAAATTTGCCCCCACATGCCTTGCCAAAATTTGGCTTGCCAATAAAAGGTTGGCTTTTTCTCAACCTTTGCCAATGCTAAGATTTTGCAAGAAAATGAACTAGCATATCCATTGGGAAGGGAATCTTGCCAATGCTTGCCAAAATTTGATGGGCAACCAAACACATGCCAAATCTTGGTCAAAGTTACCAACATTTGGTAAAGCATACATTGGCCAACTTTGGAAGCAATCCAAACAGCCCTTCAATCCCCTAACCGCAATTCAGGCGGACGAGAAGAAGGATGTAGGAATCTTCTTTTGTTTATTCGACATGCTAGCAGCAGATTAGCCACCATGAACCTATCTATAGGAGCTAGGCAAGGAAGAAGACATTGAGAAGGGATGCCGAAAAGAGTTTTTTTTTTTAAGATAAAACTAACTATTTTTTTAAAGGATTTCGTTTAGTTTCTTGGAAAACTCTAGTGATTTTCCTTTTTGGAGTCACTCCCAGGAAATTAAAAATCTTTGGCTAGCAGGATTTGACCTAAAACGATTTTTAAAACTCTGATGGTACTACAACATCCCGTACTATTTTTGTTCTACCTCGAACTCATAATTTTCTCTTGATTATTCCGACGGTCATCAGATGAATAATTATAATACGGCTTCACATTCCATGTTTTTTTCTTCCATCGCCTGCTCCTTTTATTTTTATGTCCATTAGCTAGTGCAACGA